>CAWUFW010014510.1:0-410299 GCA_963921515.1 Calotriton arnoldi | reverse complement strand
AGGAGGTGCATCAGATTTTCACGTGGATGATGTCATCAGTGATGTCATCAGTGATGTCATTTGAGATGTCATCAGTGATGTCATCAGTGATGTCACTGACCATGTCATGAATGATGTAATATGTGACGTTGTGAGAAGTTGGCCTGGTATATGCTGTTCACTAATTAAAGTGGACGCCTTGCACCAGGGCAAATCGACTCTTATGGTAGATAGGTTTAAGACAACCTTTTAAAGAAAGCTATCCTAGTGGTAGCTGTGGAGAGCAGCCTTCAGGCTAAGTCTCGGAGGAATGTAAAGCAGCTTGTTTTACCATATAATCTCTTGAATCACCAAATGAAAAGACACCACACAGGTATATATATCAAATATATATGTATTTATTTCTAAATAACTCTCTACTAATCTCTTTATGAGATTAGAAGACAAACATATGCACAAATCAACGTTTCACAATAAGTTAAGCACAAAATATGGTTGGGGCCCTAGGGGCGTACCAGACCATATACTAAGTAAGAGACTTAGAAACAACGACTTGCAGGGAGACAAGGCCTAGGGCCTTCAGAAGTGCTGGGGCCTCACGAAACCACCCAAGGCAGGTAAGTAAAGGACCCACGGGGGACGCGTGCAGTGTGGATACACAGGCGCGAATCGCCGTTAACTTCAATGGGGCAAGTCGCGGTTGGAAATAAAGAGTTTTAGGATACTTCGGGAGAACCTACAAGCAAGTCACTTACAGGGTAAGTAGTTCTAGGGCCCACACCCACAGGAGCACCGTAGTGCTGGAGTTACCTCACCCAGGGAAGCCGGGTGCACAGGTGTCCTTTGGTGTCGGGTCGCGGCGTCGTTTTCAATGGCGAACAAAGAAGACTTGCTGCTTGCGGGAGCTGAAGAAGTGTCCGGTGGAATCCAAGCCTGGATTCTGAAGAAGGATGACCTGAAAGCAGAGGGGACAGTGTTCAAAGTCACTTGGCAGTGACCCGGGGCAAGGAAGATGGATGCCCACCGTCGTCGGTCGCTTCAGGTCAGTTGCGGGTGCCTTGACTCTTCAGCCACGTGGTCCAGGAGGCGTCGACGACGACCAGGAGCTGGATTCAGTGTGTCCCTCGACATCTGCAGCTGACTGCGGTGTCGGCAACTCAATAGGAGCCAACAAGCCTTGGCAGCAGCAAGTCTCGGGGAGATGAAGAAAAGTCGATGGCGCAGACCAGCAAGGTCTGAGGGACTCACCCAGCGAGGGTAAGTCAGGGCAGGCCTGGAGCAACCAGAGGAGCCCTTTGGTTTCTTTAAGAAGTCTTCTGGGGACCCACAAGCCGGCGGGCAAGGGATCGCAAAGACACCTCGGGCAGAATCACTCAACAGGGGCCCACGGTCACTCGGGATGGTGTAGGCCTCTGATCTTCGGAGGGATTCCTGCTGGAGGTCGGGACCACACGTGGTCCAAAGCACAAGTTCGTAGAACGTTGTGAAGGGGTTGCACTCGACAATAGTGCACGGTACCCAGGGGTCGCGGTTCCTCGTTACTCGTGGGGTCCACTTGCCTCAGCTTCGCTGGGGACTCACGATGGCCTGGGAGAGGTCAGGAAATCTACTTCTTGGGCTGCAGGGACTTCGGACTCCGGCGGGAGCGGCGTAGTTTGCGACCGTCGTTGTCGTTTTTGGTGCCTGCCAAGCAGGGGAGTCACTCCTTGACTCCAAGGGAGATTCTTCTGTCTTCCAAAGGTAGTGGAACGTCGAAGGGCCAGGATTCTTCTGTAGAGTGTCGTCCAGGGGTTATCTGCTTTGCAATGGCAAGGTTCCCCTCTTATACTAAAAAGAGGGGATGGACTAGCTCTATGACCCCACCTATGGGAGGGTCAAGGGAGGGGTGGCTACACCCACTTCCCTTTGTCCAGTTTCGTGCCAGAGCAGGGGCAGGTAGCCCCTGAGCTGGTTTGAACTGGCATATGCACAGAGGAGCCTTCTGCTCCCCCAGTGCAGGACTTCAAAGCACTCTAAGAGTGCACCCACCCAGCCCCAATACACTAAACCCTGTCTGGAAGGTGGTTACACCTCCCTGTGACAGGATGCCTATTGTTGGGCTTCCTCCACTGCGAGTTTCGGTCATCAGCAGGAGGGCAGCCCAGTGTCTGTGACTGGTGGCATCCATTTTGTGATGCCAGGGCTCTTTAGGATTCTACCGCGTTTCCACAGCAGGTACATGTCTTATCCCTCTAGAAGGGTGGAATGCTACCCCCGCCGCCAAGATTGGCGGGGGGTAGTATTCCAAGATGTTTGACACCAAACACGACATGTTTTGATGCAGCCATTCCAAAGTTAGCATTTACCGCGAGGATATAATGCACTTAAATAGTATATGGTTTAACCGCATCCACAAACAGCACCAGAGAATGGACTCTGAGAACTGCAGAGGGGCCCTGCTCATGCAGAGGCACCCCCTCACATAGAAGCCAAGCACCCTGCCCTCAGGATTGATAGGGCCTGCCTTAGGGGTGACTGATAGGTTTATATGTGTGTGCAGGAGAGATATAGGAAACCTATATCTCAGTGAGGGGTGCTAGCACCACCTCACACAGGCTGCAGTAGCAGGCCTGTGGTGTCAGATTTAGACTGCTTCCCAGGGGTGGCATAACACATGCTGCAGCCCCTGGTAGGCCTGTGAAGTAGCTATGCCCTTGGCACCTAAGGTACCATATACTAGGGACTCATAAGGCACCACAGTATCCAATCACTAGTGCACCTAGAGTGCACTCCATGTCGTTTAGAGAGAACAGAGAGGCTGGGGCCCTGATTGGCAGGGACCCAGCCAGACTATAGCCAGAAACCAGTGCTAACATCAGAAAAAAAGTGGGGGCAACATAAGAGGCAGATCCTACTCTCCTACACAACCCCCCCAAACGTAGGGACACTAAACTAACCTTGACCAGTTGAGTCTTCGTGTTCAAAGTGGAAATACCTTGAGAGTCCATCTGCATTGGCATGTTGGGTCCCAGGCCTATGTTCCACTGTATAGTCCATCCCCTGTAGGGAAATGGACCACCTCAAAAGTTTTGGGTTTTCACCTTTCATCTGCTTTAGCCATAGGAGGGGCTTGTGGTCAGTCTGAACTATGAAGTGAGTACCAAACAAGTATGGCCTCAGCTTCTTCAGGGCCCATACCACAGCAAAGGCCTCCCTCTCTATAGCTGACCAACGTTTCTCTCTAGGGGTCAGCCTTCTGCTAATAAAAGCTACTGGCTGGTCTTGACCTTCATCATTCAGTTGAGACAGTACAGCTCCCACACCCAGCTCAGAAGCATCTGTTTGGACAATGAACTTTTTGGTGTAGTCTGGACTCTGTAAGATGGGGGCAGTGCACATGGCCTGCTTTAGGTCTTCAAATGCCTTTTGACAGCTAGCTGTCCACTGAACCTTTTTTGGCATTTTCTTAGAGGTAAGATCATTCAAGGGGGTCACTATAGATCCATATCCCTTGACAAACCTCCTATAGTACCCAGTCAGGCCTAAGAAGGCTCTCACCTGTGTCTGGGTGGTTGGAGCAACCCATTCCAGTATGGTTTGGATTTTGCTCTGCAAAGGCTGAACCTGGCCTCCACCTACAAGGTGGCCCAGGTACACAACCTGACTCTGCCCTATCTGGCACTTGGTGGCCTTGATAGTGAGGCCTGCTTTCTGCAGGGCCTCCAAAACATTTCTGAGGTGGACCAGGTGATCCTGCCAGGAGGAACTAAAGACAGCAATATCATCTAGATAAGCTGAGCAATAAGTTTCCATCCCTGCCAGAACTTTATTCACCAACCTCTGAAAAGTGGCAGGTGCATTTTTCAATCCAAAGGGCATCACCACAAAGTGGTAGTGTCCACCAGGGGTCGAAAATGCTGTTTTGGCTTTTGCATCATCAGCTAATCTGATTTGCCAGTAGCCAGCTGTTAGGTCAAATGTGCTTAGATACTTGGCTGAGGCCAAAGTATCAATCAGCTCATCTGCCCTTGGTATGGGATAGGCATCAGTCCTAGTGACTGCATTGAGGCCTCTGTAGTCTACACAAAACCTCATTTCTTTCTTACCACCCTGGGTATGAGGCTTGGGTACCAGGACTACTGGGCTAGCCCAAGGGCTATCTGAAGGCTCAATCACGCCTAACTCCAACATTTTCTGGACTTCAGTCCTGATACAGTCCCTGACATGGTCAGGTTGCCTGTAGATTTTATTCTTGACAGGCAGACTGTCCCCAGTGTCCACCTCATGGGTGCACCAGGTAGTCTGACTAGGGGTCAGGCTAAACATATGTCTAAACTGTTGCAGAACTTGTCTGCACTCAGTTTGCTGATGGTCAGTGAGGCTGCTTGCCAAAGCAACACCATCTACTGACCCATCATCAGGGTTCTGAGAGAGCAGGTCAGGGAGAGGGTCACTCTCCTCCTCCTGGTCCTCATCAGTTGCCATGAGCAAGCCCATGTCAGCCCTGTCAACATATGGCTTTAATCTGTTGACATGAAGCACCCTTAGGGGGCTCCTGGGAGTTCCAAGATTCACCAGATAGGTGACTTCTCCCTTCTGTTCAACTATTGTATGGGGGCCACTCCACTTGTCCTGGAGGGCTGCTGGGGCCACAGGCTCCAACACCCACACTTTCTGTCCTGGCTGGTATACAGTCAGCACAGCCTTTGGTCATGCCAAGCTTTTTGTAATTCTTGGCTGGCCTCCAGGTTTTTGGTTGCCTTTTTCATGTACTCTGCCATCCGGGAGCGGAGACCAAGTACATAGTCCATCACATCTTGTTTGAGGGGCTTGAGAGGTAACTCCCAGCCCTCTTTTACCAAACATAGTGGACCTCTCACAGGATGCCCAAACAGAAGCTCAAATGGGCTGTAGCCAACCCCTTCTGTGGAACCTCTCTGTAGGCAAACAACAGGCAAGGAAGAAGAAGGTCCCATTTCCGCCTAAGCTTCTCTGGGAGTCCTTTAATCATTCCTTTCAAGGTTTTGTTGAAGCGTTCAACTAAACCATTGCATTGTGGGTGATAGGGGTGGTGAACTTATAAGTTACACCACACTCCTTCCACATTGCTTTCAGATATCCTGACATGAAGTTGGTACCTCTGTCAGAAATGACCTCCTTTGGAAAACCCACTCTGGAGAAAACTCCAATGAGGGCTCTTGCCACCACAGGTGCTGTGGTGGTCCTCAGGGAATTGCCTCTGGGTACCTGGTGGCATGATCCACTACCACCAGGATAAATCTGTGCCCAGATGCAGTCTGAGGGTCAAGGGGACCAACAATGTCAATCCCTACCCTCTCAAAGGGTACCCCCACCACCGGTAGTGGTATCAGGGGGCCTTTGTTGTGCCACCTGCCTTACCACTGGCTTGGCAAGTGACACAGGAGCGACAAAACTCCTTTGTGTCCTCTGACATGTGTGGCCAATGAAAATGTGGAACAAGCCTGTCCCAGGTCTTGTTTTGGCCCAAGTGTCCTGCCAAAGGGATATCATGTGCTAAGGTCAAGAGGAACCCCTAAACTTCTGAGGTATTACCAACCTCCTGGTGGCTCCAGGGGCTGGGTCTCTACCCTCAGAATATAGGAGTCCCTCATCCCAATAAACTTTATGGGACCCACTAGCACTCCCAGCAGCCTCAGCAGCAGCCTGCTGTCTGAGGGGTTCAAGAGAGGGGCAGCACTGTTGCTCCTTGCTCAGATCTTCCCTGGAAGGGCCCCCTGCCCCCAAGAACTCAACCTGGTCAGGTTCAAGTCCCTCTGGGGCAGTTCCTTCTTCAGGTTCTGCTTCACCTCCCTCTGGAAGTGAATCCTTGATCTGAGACAGAGTGGAAGGCACTGCCTTAACCCTACTGCTCCTCCTCTTGGGAAGCATCTGGTCCATTGTTCCAGGATCCAGAGCTGGTTCAGTGTCATGCATTCTTGCTTGTGACCTGGTCACAGCAAATACCTCTGCAGGGATGCCCAACATCTCAGCATGAGTCCATAACTCTACTTCAGACCAGGCTGAAGTCTCTAGATCATTGCCCAATAGACATTCTACAGGGAGGTCTGCACTGACTACAACCTTCTTGAGGCCAGTTACCCCTCCCCAGGAGAAATTCACAACTGCCAGACTATGGTTGGTCTGGACATTGCTTGCATTGGTCACCTGGTACATTTCACCCAGGATGATCTGTCCAGGGTCCACTAGGTCCTCTGCCACCATGGTGACACTAGCACCTGTGTCCCTAAATGCCAAAGCCTGTTTGCCATTTATCAAAGGCTGCTGTTTGTACTTGCCCAGATTACTGGGGCTTACTAGGAAGGACATATCAATGTTTCCCTCACAAATCAGCATTGCCTGAGTGGTCACTCTGACTAGGTCAGAATCCACTTCAGAACCCAGGGTCAACCCTACTACACCCTTATTCTGAGTACCACCTCCACCAGTAGCTGAGCTAGGGGGCACAGTTGCCTTAGGGGCAGGAGTGGTGGTGGTTTGGTCTTTGGACTTGGTACAATCAGAAGTCCAGTGCCCTTTCTGTTTACAGAATTTGCACCAGGGCTTCTTTTGGCCTTTTCCCTTGTTGGACTGTGACTCCCCACCAGATGCAGATTTTTGGGGCCCTTGTGAAGACTTCTGGTCTTTTGACTTATCCCCACCTTTCTCAGAGCCTTTAGGATCTTGCTTCTTAGTGTCACCCCCTTGGTTCTGGGTTTTCTGCCTCACCCTGGTTCTGACCCATTTGTCTGCCTTCTTTCCCAATTCTTGGGGAGAGGTCAGATCAGAGTCCACCAGGTACTGATGCAACAACTGGTTCTGGCAATTATTTAGGATCTGTTCTCTCATCATCAGATTATACAATCCCTTGAAATCAGTAACCCTACTGCCAACCAGCCAACCCTCTAGAGCCTTGGTTGCACAATCAACAAAGTCAGTCCAGTCCTGAGTCTGTGCCTTCTGGGTATCTCTGAACTTCAACCTGTACTGCTCAGTGGTTAAGCCAAACCCATCTATCAGTGCACTCTTCAGGACCTCATAATCATCAGCATCCTCCTCTCTAACAGTGAGGAGCTTGTCTCTTCCTTTATCTGAAAAGGAGAGCCACAAGATTGCTGCCCACTGCTTTTGGGGGACCTGCTGTACTCTACAGGCCCTCTCCATAGCAGTTATCCACTTGTGGATATCATCCCCACTCTGGTAGGGAGGAACAACCTTGCTCAGGTTCCTATGGTCAGGGACATATTCTCTGCCTCTAGGGACACTGTTGCTGCCACCAGGGGGTTCTAAACCCTCCCTTCTGGAAGCTCTCTGGATCTCCAGGGCTTCTCTATCCAGTGCCAACTGCTTGGTTCTGAGGGCCACTTTGGCTTCCTCATACTGGAGCAGTTTGCACCTTCTCTCAGAGGAGGTCTCTCTTAAGTTAAAGTATGAGCTCCTCTCCTGGACAAATTCTCTGCCAGAGTGATAAGAGTGCTCAGATTCCCTGGAAGGGGATCTGTGCCTCTCATCCACTCTGCCAGTTCTCTTAGGGAGAACTCCTCTGTCCTGTTCAGGCTCCTTGAAGCCTGGCCCTTCAACCACAGAGTCTTGGTCATTCGGATTGTCCTCATCTGACCCAGATACTATGATTGACCCACCCACTGATTCAAACCCTTTAGCTCCTAGAGCCAATCTAAGGTCATCTGCTGTCAGCAGATCTATCAGGTGGAGTGTTGAGGGACTCTGTCCTAGTCTCAGGTGTCTGTCAACACACATGGCTCTCAAGTCAGAGAAAGCCATGTCCTTGTACTGAGGCTGAGTGGATCCACTGGGTCCACCCTTTAAGGACATTCTAGTGTTGTGCAGTGTTGTACTACCTACACTAGTTTGTGGCCTACTGATCCTAGCTTGAGCTGTGGAAAGGGTGTGCTATCCCTTGGCACACAGCTCTAAGTTCAGTAGAACTTATTGATACTAAGCTTGACTTTATATGTACCTTGAGTACCTATAATGGTTTTCAGTTAGTAATTCAAATAGAGATTTTCTGGTAAAACAATGGCAAGCTGGAATCCCACACGCTGCCCACCAATGTGAGAAGTTGGCCTGGTATATGCTGTTCACTAATTAAAGTGGACACCTTGCACCAGGGCAAATTGACTCTTATGGTAGATAGGTTTAAGACAACCTTTTAAAGAAAGCTATCCTAGTGGTAGCTGTGGAGAGCAGCCTTCAGGCTAAGTCTCGGAGGAATGTAAAGCAGCTTGTTTTACCATATAATCTCTTGAATCACCAAATGAAAAGACACCACACAGGTATATATATCAAATATATATGTATTTATTTCTAAATAACTCTCTACTAATCTCTTTATGAGATTAGAAGACAAACATATGCACAAATCAACGTTTCACAATAAGTTAAGCACAAAATATGGTTGGGGCCCTAGGGGCGTACCAGACCATATACTAAGTAAGAGACTTAGAAACAACGACTTGCAGGGAGACAAGGCCTAGGGCCTTCAGAAGTGCTGGGGCCTCACGAAACCACCCAAGGCAGGTAAGTAAAGGACCCACGGGGGACGCGTGCAGTGTGGATACACAGGCGCGAATCGCCATTAACTTCAATGGGGCAAGTCGCGGTTGGAAATAAAGAGTTTTAGGATACTTCGGGAGAACCTACAAGCAAGTCACTTACAGGGTAAGTAGTTCTAGGGCCCACACCCACAGGAGCACCGTAGTGCTGGAGTTACCTCACCCAGGGAAGCCGGGTGCACAGCTGTCCTTTGGTGTCGGGTCGCGGCGTCGTTTTCAATGGCGAACAAAGAAGACTTGCTGCTTGCGGGAGCTGAAGAAGTGTCCGGTGGAATCCAAGCCTGGATTCTGAAGAAGGATGACCTGAAAGCAGAGGGGACAGTGTTCAAAGTCACTTGGCAGTGACCCGGGGCAAGGAAGATGGATGCCCACCGTCGTCGGTCGCTTCAGGTCGGTTGCGGGTGCCTTGACTCTTCAGCCACGTGGTCCAGGAGGCGTCGACGACAACCAGGAGCTGGATTCGGTGTGTCCCTCGACGTCTGCAGATGACTGCGGTGTCGGCAACTCGATAGGAGCCAACAAGCCTTGGCAGCAGCAAGTCTCGGGGAGATGAAGAAAAGTCGATGGCGCAGACCAGCAAGGTCTGAGGGACTCACCCAGCGAGGGTAAGTCAGGGCAGGCCTGGAGCAACCAGGGGAGCCCTTTGGTTTCTTTAAGAAGTCTTCTGGGGACCCACAAGCCGGCGGGCAAGGGATCGCAAAGACACCTCGGGCGGAATCACTCAACAGGGGCCCACGGTCACTCGGGACAGTGTAGGCCTCTGATCTTCGGAGGGATTCCTGCTGGAGGTCGGGACCACACGTGGTCCAAAGTACAAGTTCGTAGAACGCTGTGAAGGGGTTGCACTCGACAATAGTGCATGGTACCCAGGGGTCGCGGTTCCTCGTTACTCGTGGGGTCCACTTGCCTCAGCTTCGCTGGGGACTCACGATGGCCTGGGAGAGGTCAGGAAATCCACTTCTTGGGCTGCAGGGACTTCGGACTCCGGCGGGAGCGGCGTAGTTTGCGACCGTCGTTGTCGTTTTTGGTGCCTGCCAAGCAGGGGAGTCACTCCTTGACTCCAAGGGAGATTCTTCTGTCTTCCAAAGGTAGTGGAACGTCGAAGGGCCAGGATTCTTCTGTAGAGTGTCGTCCAGGGGTTATCTGCTTTGCAATGGCAAGGTTCCCCCTCTTATACTAAAAAGAGGGGATGGACTAGCTCTATGACCCCACCTATGGGAGGGTCAAGGGAGGGGGTGGCTACACCCACTTCCCTTTGTCCAGTTTCGCGCCAGAGCAGGGGCAGGTAGCCCCTGAGCTGGTTTGAACTGGCATATGCACAGAGGAGCCTTCTGCTCCCCCAGTGCAGGACTTCAAAGCACTCTAAGAGTGCACCCACCCAGCCCCAATACACTAAACCCTGTCTGGAAGGTGGTTACACCTCCCTGTGACAGGATGCCTATTGTTGGGCTTCCTCCACTGCGAGTTTCGGTCATCAGCAGGAGGGCAGCCCAGTGTCTGTGACTGGTGGCATCCATTTTGTGATGCCAGGGCTCTTTAGGATTCTACCGCGTTTCCACAGCAGGTACATGTCTTATCCCTCTAGAAGGGTGGAATGCTACCCCCGCCGCCAAGATTGGCGGGGGGTAGTATTCCAAGATGTTTGACACCAAACACGACATGTTTTGATGCAGCCATTCCAAAGTTAGCATTTACCGCGAGGATATAATGCACTTAAATAGTATATGGTTTAACCGCATCCACAAACAGCACCAGAGAATGGACTCTGAGAACTGCAGAGGGGCCCTGCTCATGCAGAGGCACCCCCTCACATAGAAGCCAAGCACCCTGCCCTCAGGATTGATAGGGCCTGCCTTAGGGGTGACTGATAGGTTTATATGTGTGTGCAGGAGAGATATAGGAAACCTATATCTCAGTGAGGGGTGCTAGCACCACCTCACACAGGCTGCAGTAGCAGGCCTGTGGTGTCAGATTTAGACTGCTTCCCAGGGGTGGCATAACACATGCTGCAGCCCCTGGTAGGCCTGTGAAGTATCTATGCCCTTGGCACCTAAGGTACCATATACTAGGGACTCATAAGGCACCACAGTATCCAATCACTAGTGCACCTAGAGTGCACTCCATGTCGCTTAGAGAGAACAGAGAGGCTGGGGCCCTGATTGGCAGGGACCCAGCCAGACTATAGCCAGAAACCAGTGCTAACATCAGAAAAAAAGTGGGGGCAACATAAGAGGCAGATCCTACTCTCCTACAGACGTCATCAGCAGTGCATTGTGGGGGCGTGAGTTATAGCTAGCTCAACTAACTATAACGGCCGAAATTCTATGGTTTTGTGCGAGTGAAATGTGCAAGTAACTATAACGTCCCTGAAACCTATGGTTTTTTCAGTGAATATATGTATGGGGAGGTGTTGCGGGCACGCCGTAATTGCAGCACAAATGAGGGCTTTCAGATTGAACAAGATATCATTACGACACGTTTCAGAAACAGAGGCTATAAGGAAAGTGTTATAAAAAAAAGCTAATGATAAGGTCAGCAATATCACACAAAGCGAGTTGTTATTTAATCCATCGACCAGTAAAATCAAGAAACTCGCACAGAAAGACAACTTAGCACCCAGGATGATTACTACCTTTAGTAGAGGTGCATGGGCCTTAAAGAAAGCCATGAGGGCACATTGGAACCTACTAGTGGCAGATCCCATAATAGGTAACAGTGTAGGCAATAGCCCACAAGTCACATATAAACGAGCTAGATCGCTGAGGGATCGCCTAGTACACAGCTACCCCCCTGATAATCCACCCACATGTTGGTTAAAGGCATTAAATGTCTTTACCACGTGTGGAACATGTAAAGCCTGTCATAATGGAAAGAACTGTAAGGAATATGCAATACGCTTGGGCGGAGTAAAGAAAATTACACAAATCATCAATTGCAATAGTGATTTTACTGTCTACATGCTGGAGTGCCCTTTTGGTCTCCAGTACGTAGGCAGTACTAAACTCCCATTGAAATTACGCATATTGCAGCACATACGAGCCATTAAGAACTGTGACTTTAACTATCCGGTAGCTCGGCATTTTGCCGTGAAACATAAAAGCAATAATCGCCATCTACTATTCTATGGAATAGACAGAATTCCAGCACATATATGGGGAGGAGACAGGGAGAAAAATCTCAGGGTTCTGGAGTCCAAATACATCATCGAATTAGATTGCAAAATACCAAAGGGTCTGAATGGAGGAGAGGAACTTGCCACGCATATAGGCCGTTAGACCATATCCTCACTAAATTGACTGCTCTTCGTTATTTTAAGTGGTTTTTATTCCAATGGTAGGAAGATTTTGTCACTTCACTATTTTAATGTGGACCTTTATATTGGTGTACTGTTTATCAATTTAAAATGCCTTTGCCGGCAAGTAAAAAATATCTAGGCCACAATAGTGGCTGTACTACTTTGGTACCCTAAGAAATCCCAAGGTATCTAATCTACAGATCCCACACTCCAGGTCCTTACTTTGTCACTATTATCCTATGTACACGTACCCTTCACAGTCCCCTTTTTCTGTTAGCACCTCTCATAAGGTCAACTTTCCTGTTCTCAAGAAATATTTGATTAAGTATGACGACATAGTACATTACATCTTAGTATCGATATGTAAAATATAGAGTTTATGTTCCACTATAAGACATCTGGTCTAAGGACATTTGCCCAGTATTAAATAGAAGTATATTATTCTGTTGCAATGTATAGGCACCAGATATACTTGTTCAGGCACTTGCCTTGAATTAGTCAATACTTTATGAAATAGCCGCAGCGGAGATATATTGGGACAGACACCGCACTGAGGTATTGTTGCCCCAATATAATTTAATTATTGCTTATCTGCATTTGGCTAATTTGATTATTGCACGTTTCAAATCGTCAATATGTGCATGGTGTCTGCCGCAGATATTAGAAACATGTATTTACATGAATCGGATTGCTGCAACCTTGAATAAACTTTATTGGTTGCAATTCGGGCTGTACGGGACGGCGAAATGATTTTAAATCCGCTGACCGCAGTGCTGTTCTCCAGCGTAGATTATACATTGCATTTGATAGCACTACAATATAAACTGCCTATTGGGGGTGTGATCATTGGTTTGATTTAATGAGATGTTGCAACAAATTTAATTTCGCTAATCGGAATGTTGATATGTTGATATTTTGTATGAAAACTTTATTAATTGCAATCATGACTCCAAGCACTTAGCTGGAATTTTGTAAGCGTAAGAATATATTATGCTTTGTTGCAAATCACACTGTAAATTTAGTATTTAAAAATTGAGACAAGTTGGGATGTATAATGAATTGTGCAGGCATTTTGTTGATTTCCGTGTTGAGAATAAGCAGCGCGGGATGTACTACAAGGAGTATTTCTTTTATGTCGTCCAACTGTTAGATGTATTTCTACAGGTTATAGAGATACAGGAAATTGCTTGACAAAGGCTTAACGCCGAAACGCGTCGACCTTTTGTTGGTGCACAATACATTTTTGTGCTTCTTCTGGTGTGCCGCATCTTGTTATTTTTGTCATTGGGGCATAATACGAGAAATCCTTTGCATATATATATATATATCTATATATATATATATATATATATATAGATATATATATATATATATCTACATATATATATATATTTCTTTTTTAATTATGAACTTATTTTGGTGATTGTGAGTTTATGTAACGTGTGACTGGTCTACTTGTTTTGGATTATGGTCCTTCGTAGTTGTGCTTTGCACAATATCTGATTTAAAAAACAACAAATTTTCTCCTTTCAAATACGGTGGAGAGAAATGCATTTGGGCCATTTCTTTTCGGTTGCCAATGTCTCTGAGCTGTTATGGTGAAAACTGCAATGTTTTAAAAAATAAACAAATAGCTATAACTCTGTATCATTTACACATTGTAGTGACGTTTAGTGCTTTTAATGTCAATGTGTGTAGCAAACCTCAGAAACTAATAAAGTTTTACATCTGGACATTATATCGCAACTTTATTTGAAGTAAGATTCTCGTTTGTGGAAAACGAGAAACTTTTTCCAGTGGCTGTATTTTCAAGCACGCTAAGTGTGAGTGGTCTTCGCATAATGCATGCATTTTTATTTACTACAACTATAATTTTGCATACCATACTTAATTCTGTTTTCATATTTTTAAATAGCTTTGGAGAAGTACACTTACATTAACAGTGTAGTGCATGCATGGCAGGAATGACTGGAGGAGGTTTTTGACTGTCATCCGTTTTGTCATTTAGTAAAGGCAGGTTTTGCCACTCAAGTATTTTTAGGCTGTTATCTACATATGATGGGACATATTTATTAATCTTTCAAGCAACACAGGGAAGCAAGTAAAGTTGCTGCACTGCGTTGTGTGAAAGGGAGAGAACAGAAATGCTCCATATTTACAGATATGGCTGATTTCTGCTGTCTCCTTGCGCTGGAGTACTCTGTGCAGTCTAGCACCAATGCTGGCACTCTTGCACCATAGTGCATGGGTGCATGCTTTTGTGCAAGAAGGGATACCCTCCTGCACAAAAACAATTTTTAGAGGCATTTTCCTCTTTCTATGAGAAGAAGAAAAAATGAGGAGAAATAAAGATATTGCTTCCCGTTACTCCACACTGGGGAAGGCGTAACATTTTGACGCATTCCCAGGTTTATTAGCTTTAATAAATCTGGGACTTCGCCAAAATCCCTATGTGGGTGCAAGGGAATGTCCATGCTCCACCCATGCAAAGCCGCCCAAGTTGAAATGTAACGGAACGCAGTGATAGCGGCTGCGTTGCTTTACATTTCTGAACAAAGTCATACAAGGCCACGCAAATAAGGCCTTGCGAGGCTTTGGAAATTCCAAATATGCTTTTGCGTTGAACTGCATCACCTTGCATGACACAAGGGCGACACAAAGGCATAGTAAATCTAGGCCGAGGTTTCATAGATTTGACACATTGCACGCATACTATTGCATGTTGTAGAACCCTGGAAAATGTGATAAGCTATTTGTCTGTTTTGTTGTGTACAACTCTTGCACAGATAATGATGAACCCTTTCCCAAGATCATTTTGACTCCCATGCATAGTCAGTAAACACCCTTGAATAGCCAGGCTTTATTCAAACAAATAGGAACGGGCCTTGGTGGCGAAATAATCTTATCCCCAAGTGGTAATCGTTGTGGGGTCCTGGTTCAAGTCAATGTTTGTGTTTGTTTTGAACAATATTTTCTGAATGTATGTGTCAGTGGTATCATTTGACAAATTGAATTTTATGTTACTCCTCTTCCTCCTTTTATTTGTTTCCCATACATTTCTTTTCAATTTGTTAAAAGGAGAACACATTTATGAAATCACCAAACTGTTCATACAGTACATACCACAACAGATATTTAGATGGAGGTGAAATAGTAGCGCAAATTGGGAGACATTCTAAAATGTTTGTTATAAGGATTTTGTGCATTTGTATTTTTAACATAATCAATGTTCTGTACATTTTAGAAGGAACTCTGCCAAAAATATGTTTAAGCCTAGAAACTGGCTATGTTCTTCTTTTGGGATTGAACAAGCTGTTACACTAATGAGTATTTATTAAAAAGTTATTGTCAAATTGTTTGACAGCAATTATACTAACCATTGTGGCACTTTATAGAGCACTGAAACCCGGAATGCGCATTCAAGCGCTGGGAAAAGCAGAAGATGAGGGGAAATAGAAGATGGAGGTTTCAACTTTTTTCTGAAAAGGATAATAGAATGTATATTAGGAAGAGGGAGTGGGCAGCTCCATAAGCTGCTAGTGAGTCGCTAAAGAGAGGCTGGCTGCACAAGAACTTTTAAGTCTTAGCACAGTAGTTCTTAACCCGTGGTCTGGGGAGCCCAGAGGGTCCACGGAGACTACTCAGTGGGTCTGCAACTGCTTAGCAAATTAAATAATATTAACAGATTAAGAAAGTGTATATAAATAAAGATTCAAAATGTAAAATTGAAAAATGTAACAGTAGATGTATAGGAATTTGAAATTGGAAGCTAAAAGTTAAGTTAGTGTCCTCTGAGCCATTCGTGGGAGCACTGCAAGGGTACCAAAGAGAATATACTTTGGAAGATGAGTGGACTCAATTGAATTTAGAAAAGCTCCGACCTTCCCATTAAAACTAAAATGTTAAGTTTTTTTTATATTTGTTTGTGAATTAAATCAAATATCGGACCATTTGTGTATTTGTTTGAGGTATGCTTCTTTCTGTATTTTTTGTATATTGTTTTGCAGTTCATATCATTGAAAAAAAAGTGCTTATGCCTGGATCTCCATCTTTGAGTAATTACTCAGTGGGGGTCCCCGGTTTACAATAATGATTCACTGGTGGTCCCTGGGTGCCAGCAGTGATTAAGTGGGGATCCACAGAAGTCAAAAGGTTAAGAACTACTGTCTTAGCATGCCCAGGCACAGTTTGCTCTCCACAGCATGTGTATTGGGGTTTACAGTTTACATCCATTTTTAGGTGGGAGGGATCTCCACATTGATATCATTCTGGCTCAGTGTTAAAGCCATTAGTTTAATTCCTGTTTGTACAGGCAACCACCAAGGTAATGTCCTAAGAGTCGTGACGATACGCCCCCTTCTCAGCAGATTTCTCACTGATGGTGCTGCATACAGTAGATAATTGCAAATGATTGAGATTTTTCTTGAATGTGTCACCATACTCATTTTAAATCATTTAATTGTTTTGTTGATTGTAGCCCTGTAGGGCTCAGAGAGGAATGAGCTAATTCGTCTTCGGAGTTTGAGATAATAATGGGAATATGTTACACTAGAGTTCACATGTCTACCCAGAAACAATTGTGCATCAAAAAATACTTTGAGAGATTTAACACTTCGAGCTTGTGATATGATGTAATTTCTAAGCTAAATGTAACATCTGAATACATAATTTTATGCCTTTCTGCTTTAGTTGCAGTTAGCAAACATTACTGTTTTTTCTCCCTGACAATCAGCCACTAGTCGTTCTTCCTCGTTTGTGCCACGTAGCACACATGTTTAATGTGAGAAATGTCTTGTGGACAGTATCACACTTCGAATAATTTCTGCTTGTTGTAACCCTAGTGTTGGAACGAGACCTGATAATGGCTTGCACAAAGATATTTCACACTGCTAGGGAAAGGTAGAAACCCAGTGAGATCTCCAGATGACACAAGATGTGTTTTTAGAAACTCTAATCTATTTCTATAACCACTGATCAAGAAACACCATTATCAATTACATATCTTCTTCTTTACTTTGTCCCATAAATTCACTGTAATTAATGGTTTTGTGTCAGGTTATTCAGACTAGTGCAAGGCTTGTTCAGAGCTTTATCCGAGAAGCCTCTGTAGACATTGCAAAGGATTCAGTATGCTGCTGCATTTAGTTTATTGACAAAGCAAGACCATATATAAACTGTATTGCAGCAAACCTTTTTTTGCTACTGGTGAAAAGCAGATAAAGGCACACAGCTTTATGCTTGATTCACAAGACTCATTACCACTATGGCCCATATTTTCTGTGTTCCAAATGTAATGTATATCTCCCTGGTCACGACCTCCACCCAAGAGCTTCCCTGCCTAATTGGGTCAGGCACTCATTGCTAATGTGCTTTCTAACTCAGCTAGTTTTGGATTTCTTTTTTTACCTTTCTCATCTTTGCCATTGATTGTTTCCTATTTCCTGTACCCACTGCCGGCGTCCCATACTGAGGATGGGAGGAGCAGCTGGTCTCTAGTTTGTAGGTCTGTGCTCTCAATATTTGTTTTATTTAACTAGGCAGTGGGCTCACTTTCCTATAGCCAGCCATCCTTAGAAGCATGACTGGCTAGAGCTCAGCCAGCTATGCTAAGAAGGCATGTTAAAGGCTTGCCTGTCTGCGTTCATTCTTTCTTCGCCAGCACCAACCGCCATAGCCCTGTGGACCTTTTGGCCTTTTTGCAATGTCTACGCTTAGCATGTATTGATGGCTGTCATTCAGTCGATGGTGAATAGAACATGCACTGCTCCTGTAGATTATTGTTAAAGCTTACATACTCTTTTCTACTTCAGCATGCAGCCGCCATCTATACTTCCGATTGCTCTCTTGCCTTCCCTCACTCCAATTCCTAACAACATTATTAAATACCTTCATCTTTACAGCTACCACTTTCTCACCCATCACAAGGCGTAAAGTCCTGACCTTATTTTCCCCTATTGTTTTGACATGTTTTTTTCTCAACAAGGCATGGCTTTTCAATGCCTCTGTCCCTGATCCTTCTGTTGCCATCTTTCTGGGCTTTAAAATAATTAACGTAGAACACCTCTCCAAACCAGGTAAAGGTTTGGCTATTATCCATCACACTTTAACCACACTTTAACCTCAGTACTCACTGGTCCTATCTCCTGTATAGAATTAGCTTCTGGCCCATGAAGTCCTTCACCTGCCTGTTGGTTTATCAACCATCTGGTTCCCCCTCTTACTTTTTGACAGCTGCTAACTGATTTTTGCCCCTTGTCAGAAATTACAATGCTCCTGTGGCACTTTTACGGTGCTGGAGTGTCACGTTCGTGACGATCCAGAGGCGTAGTGTACCGGCCCATATTTACAAGGCAGTGCAAAGCCATTCTGCATGGCTTTTCATGACCTTGTAAATATGGAGTAAGACAATGTCTTACTCTGTGTGGAATGGGCGTTCCTTGAGTGTTTGCTGTGGGTGTTCTGATGAAACACCCATGGCTTTTGACACTGTCCAGATATACAACATAGCGTAAATCTGGAGCAGTGCCAAAAGTAATGCCTTCCCAAAGCAAGTATAACAAGGAGACATTTTTATATTTCTCTTCCTTATTTCCTCTTTCCATTCTGCAGTACAAATACAACAAGGAAAATGTCTCCTTCCTGCACAAAAACAGTTATGCCAACAACACACACACCCTTGCAGCATGGTGCAAGGGTACCTGCGTTGGTGAAAAGCTGCAGTATGTGCACCGGTGCTGGCAGAAAGAACAGGAATGCACTGTATCTTGTAGATACAGCACATTCCTGCCCTTTTCTTTTGAAGTAGGGCAGTGCTGCTAGAAGGCTTGCGGCGCTGCCCTATGCTAAAATATTGTAAATATGCATCCTGGGTCTCTAGTTGGCAGAAATTTGTCCCCTGTCCAAGTAGGGAACACAATCCCTACATTCTAAATTAACCTGTGCTCACCCTCTGGTATCTTAGCACAGAGCAGTCAGTAACTTAAGAGGCAATATGTAAAGCATTTGTGCAACACTTAAATTACAGTAACACAGTGAAAACACCACAAAAGACTCCACACCAGTTTAGAAAAATAAAGAATAGTTTTTTTTGTAAAATAAGACCAAAATGATAAAAAAATACTTGAGACATGAATTTTTAAACAATAAATTGCAAAATAGTGCTCAAAAGGAAATAGCGCTTAGGGGTAACTTGAGGTTGCACTAGACGGGGTAAATACAAAGTTCCAGAAAACCACCATGAGGGGCAGGCCAGCTACAGGACTCATGTAGGTCATGCTGAAAAAATACCTTGGATGGAGCAAGCGTCAGATGAAGGCGTTGGTTCTGATCCACACAGTCGGGTAGCTGCGCCGTCATCCACCCTCGCAGTAGGGTCCTACATCGTCATCGGACCCCTTATGATGCAGAGCTGCGTCATTGTCAAGCCTTGAAGTTGGGTCCCACATCGTTGTTGAACTCCTTACAATGCAGGCGCTGCGTCGTTATCAAGCCTTGCAGTCGGGTCCCACATCGTCATCGAGCCACGCACAGATGTCCTCGCAACGGTGTTGAAGGGCACTGCGTCAGTTTCGATCAGTGAAAAGTCATCACTGCATCGGTTTTTGTAAAAAAAACAGCTGCAGAACCCACTTTCAAGGCCCAAGACTGGATTGGCTACTCTTGGCAGGGCAGGACTCACAGTTGGCAGAGTCCAGCAGCTGAAGTAGAATTAAAGGAAGTCTTTGATGGCCCTGAGACTTAAACAGGAGGCAAGCCAGCAAGCCACACTTGGAGTCACGGAAGCTCTTGGAGGATGTAGAGATGCAGGTCCAGTCCTTCTCACACCCAGGAATGAGGTAGCAGGCAGCAGGCCAACACAGCAAAGCAGTTCAGCAGAGTGTCAGTCCCTCCTGGCAGCACACCAGTCCTTCTTCCTGCAGAATGCCCTCAGGACCAGAAGTGTACTGAATTGGTGGTGTCAGGGGTCCAGTACCTATACCCAATTTTGCCTTTGAAGTGGGGGAGACTTCAAGGAGGCCTTTGAAGTACACAAGGTCCCTGCCTTTTCTGCCCTGGGTCCAGACTCACTACAGGGAGTATGGAGTTCTTTGTGTGGGGACAGGCACAGCCCTATTCAGGTGCAAGTGTCAACTCTTCTCTCCAACTCTAGCTCAGGAAGGCCCATCAGCCTGATGATGGGCCACCAGGGTGCGAGTGTCACACTCCTCTGTGTCTGACTGCCTCGAGGGACTGCACAAAGCCAAGCTGTCAAACCACCCCAGATGTGTATTCAGAGACAGGCAAAGGCAGAGAATGGTTAAAGTAAGAAAATGCCAACTTTCTAAAAGTGGCATTTTCAGGCATACAAATTAAAATTCGATTTCATCATAAGTTGTGATTTCAAATTGTGAGACACAAAACTGCGAATTTCTATCTTTTCCTAATTGGGAATTATACTTATAAATTGTAACAAGATAATCCCAATGTTAACTTATTGGGAGAGATAGGCCTTGCAGTATTGAAAAATGAATTTAGGAGAATTTCACTACCAGGACTTGTAAAACGTAAAATTACATGTCCTACTTTTTAAATAATTATGTAAAAGTTGGTTCTCACAGGGAAAGTGTGGCCCTTGACTTCCACTGCCATAGAGGCAGAATTGAGAAAAAGAAACCCCTCAAAGGAGTAGGTTTGCAGTTATGCGTTTAGAGCATTTATTTTCGTATAACCTCAGTCATAAATATTTGCATTGATACATAACAATTATTATGCATTACTCACATCTTAAAGATAAGGTACTACTAAAAGTGACGGTGCAGTTAGAGTGATTATTGGTGAAAAAAGTGCATACGTGCTATGTACAGAGATATATATGTGGCTGATAGGGACAGTAGAGTGTTTGGAATCAATGTTCAGCAAGAAAGTATTGATATCCACCATCATATTAAAAGAAACAGTCCACATATGTTGTTTAGTCGATGTTTCGACCCCTGAGTTTAAAAGGTTAGGGTCATCATCAGGAAGTAAAATGTACAGGAAGCACCAACAAGTTGTGGCAGGTGTTATAAGAGATGAAGTAACTTCAAATCGGGTGCTACTTCCCAAAAAACGGGTACAGACTTCTTTTTCTACAAAGGGAAGAGTGACGAGTCACACGCTGACATCCTGAAAGTGACTTCACTAAACAATAATAGTTGGTATGGATACGTGATCAAATCAGTTTAGGACACATATTTTTAGATGACTCAGCCATCCAAGATTTACACCTGTCTTGCATTTTGTCTCAATACAGGCAGCTTATCGGAGCACATTCAAAGGAGCTAATTTTTCAGATGCTACAGACATCCAGCACTGTACCTGTTTTTTTGGAAGTAGCACCCGATTTAAAGTTATTTCATCTGTTATAATTTGGAATTCGATTGGGCTGTGTTACCCCCGCCACAACTTTTCGCTCCTCCTTTGGAAACTAGGGGTACAAACATCGCTCTCTTTTAAAAACCTGGTTACTCTACACCTTTGCTCTCACAGGGCAGGGACAAACCTCAAGCAAGCTCGAATAACACCATCAACTCTGTGCTTGGAGGAGCAATGGGGCACTCACTGAATAAGACGAAAGCCCTCTCAGGACACTCACAATTTCCGTTAGGAGATAATAAATCCTTAACATCAGTACAATGAGCTCAGGTGGATTTCTAGAACAATTAACAGTCAACCTGGCAGCCAATGACAGGACCAGGAAAAGGCAGCAGTCGCCAAACTAAGCAATAATCAACTTCACTTGTGCTCTTGGAACATTAATAGCCTTGCCAGCAAGTTGTCTGACTGGGACTTTCTTAACTACCTAAGCACTTTTTACATCATCGCGTTGCAAGAAACTTGGATGGCAGAACCATTACATCTGCATGGACATTTGTGTTTTTTTACACCAGCAGTTAAAGGGGGAAAGTACGGCCACCTACAAGGCGGATTGGCAATTTAAGTCTCCATTACTTGAACAGCCATGGCTCACTCCCTTTGTTCTGCCTTGCCAGCAATTAACACAATAAAAATGACCAACCCACCTCAGAACAGGTAATCCGAAACAATAATCATCAGTGCTTATATTCACCCAAAATACAAACCCAAGGCAGCACGGCAATTAACAGACCAACTTGTGGCATACATAAGCGAGGGGGAAATGGCAGACACCATCCTCACTGAGGATCTGAATTTATTTCTGATTAGTGCCTCTTCAGAAGAAATTCAGTGACAGCTCAAACTTCACTTTGGGGCATACCAATGCGAGAAAAAAACACACAGGGCCACTTAACTAAAACTGGCATGTGCCTATTGGATGACCTTGATCACCTCAATTTAAGGGCCGCGAAAGGCAGTTTCCCAGAAGACAACCCTCCAACAGCCACCTACTACTCTCCAACAACATGTACAACAATAGACTATACATTTGTCTCCCTTTCACTGGGTTGTTTCATTCCGTCTAGGAGACAATGGCAATAGCGACCACAGCCCTAAAGCGAGCTCTCTAAAAACAACTATGCCCATCTTCGAACGGTCATGGGTTATACCCCAGTCGATATCCATGATCAATTACAAGAGAATCAAATTTGCACAGTCAACAATCGGGCATCTCTCGCAGTCCACAATGTCTCTTTTTCAACCTAAGAGATCAACAACAAGTGAAATAGAGACATGGGAGTTGTTCACTAGCAGCTTGACGGAGACCTTCGCAGCACCACTCAAACCTAAAGTGCTCCAAACTACTAACGAGGTGGGAAGCATCCCAAAAGCGCAGTGGACCAAATTAAGCATACCATAAGAACGATAAACAGAATCCTAAGGTCTCTTCACCTTAACTCAGAGGATAGCGCATTGCAGACACTTCTACGGCACTAAAAAGTTCAACCAAAGAAGATGAAGTGGGCTGCCAACAGATCGAGAGAAGAAGAGGTCTGGGTAAAGCTTTTCACCAATATTAAGCACAACTACAGCTCCAGATTCTGGGTGACGATTAACACACTCACTGCTTATCACATGGGTGTGTTACCTCTCACATCTCCGAAGAGGCTTGGGTAATGCACCTTGGGGACCACTTTCATCAGGACTGCACTGCACAAATGACAGGCCTAGAAACAAAAAAACATCCAACAGAAAGCCTCCAGGCCATCTCATTAGATCAATTAGACGTAAAATTGGCAGAGGGAGGAGAGAGGGGGCCCAAGGCCCCAATGGGATCCCCCCTGCAATATTCAAACAAAGGGGGTCATTATAATGGCAGGTGGATCGCCACCGCCCGTATGGCGGTGGCGATCCGCCCGCCAAAATTCACCGCCCGCATGACTTTTCCCCCCTGCCACATTAAGATGGCGGGGGGGACTCCGGCGGACGGGAAGACCGTCCGCCGGTTTTCCGCCGGACAACCAGTCGACTGGGCGGAAAAGGGGCTATACATGGTGGCGGTGTCTGCTAGACACCGCCATCCATATTAGAATGGGCAGTGGTGCAGGGCTTACCATGGCGGAGACCCTGCCATGGAAAGCCAGGCGGAGTTTGCTTTCGGGGGCCCGTTGCAGGCCCCCAGTGTATTAGGGGGGTGGGGGTGCACATGGGGGGTACCTATGGTACCCCCCTGCATTGTCATGGACATGGTGGCAGGCACCTCGCGGTGCCTGTCACCTTGTGCATGACGATGCACACAGTGCATTCCCAGCATTGTGGCGGGCGGTGCTGTGCGCACCGCCCGCCACAATGCTGGGTATGGAGGATGCCACCGCCACGGTGGCGGTGGCATCCTAATCGCCGGTGCGGGACCGCTGCACCACTGGCGGCCGGTCCCAGCACCGCTAGGGTGGCGGGCGGACGAAAGTCCGCCCGTCATCCTAATAGGCCCCAAAATGTGGAATTTTGGGTAGAAGAATTAGAGCCACTTTTCTCTGAAATATGGCAATTTGGTGCAATCTCGCACTCTTGGAGGGGCTCAATAAACCCTTTGAAATTTCAAAGTGGTGACAGGTCCTCGCCAAACAATTACTGTCTAGTTGCCCCTATAGAAAATGATGCAAAATATTTTGCAGCAACACTATTAGAGGAACTCTCGATGTGGGCTACAGAGAGATCGATAATACCACTCAGTCAAACAGGGTTTTCAAAATCCTCCAGCAAGATAACAAACATTTTGGCTAGGTCACTGCTAATTGATAAGGCAAAAGCACTAAAACTGCTGTTACATCTATGCTTTATTGAATTCAAAGCAGCCTTTGACCATGTGAACCGTGGCAGACTTTGGAGCAAACTGGCACCTTGGAAGAACCGCTCAGAATCTATTGGAGCTCTTAATTAAAATCCATACCAACACATGGCTACAGGTAAAGCTAGGTAATGGCTTGTTCTTATTAAGATGTACATCGACGAACAAGGGGCTCAAGCAGGTGTGTGTCTTGGCTCCCACCCTATTCAACCTCTTCTTGACTTACTTGACACAGGCACTTAATGCCTGCAACTTTCATGCCCCAATGCTAAGAGGGCTATAGTTGTGGAGTTTCTTCTATGCTGACGATGTAGTCTTGGTCAGCCACACACAGGTCGGCCTACAGCATCTTCTCACCACAAAACAAGAATACTCTGAAGCAAACAGCCTAAACATCAATTTTGAGAAGACACCAACCATGACCATTGGCAAAAATTACAGGAAACTACTGGTATGGTTCTTGGGCAAAACACGTGTCCAATCAGCAACAGAATATAAATACCTGGGGGTGATCATTGACAAGGAGGGTCAATTTACTCGCCAGAGGGAGACAATCACATTGTCAGTTTCACTAAAGAATCTGAAGACAAAACTGAAAGGGCCACCACTACCCCCACTAGTCTGAGTAATACAAGCCAAACTTATACCAATGATAACATATGGCAGCGAACTCCAGAAGGGCAGGGATGCTAAAATTTTGGATAGCACCATAGTAAGAGCTTATAGAATCATCTTCAGCCTGCCAAATTACACCTCGCCAGCACAGATCAGGCCAGAGTTTGGACTAAAAAGGTAGGCCTTGGCAAGGCAAGGAGCTTTCATAATCTGCTGGGATAAATTCCGGAAGACTCCCTCAGATACTCTTAATTATTACCTATGGCGTGAGCTGTAACAGAGAGATACATCGCCAGCCACGACCTACCGTAAGGAATGCTTGCACAATATTGGGCTGTCCCAGCTCTGGGAATCGACTATCAGCCATGCTGTGTTTAAAAAGCTAGTATGGAAATCAATAAAGTCCCTGTCGCTGGCAGAAGATAAAGCTGCCTTAGCAAATAGGACTCATGGCTGGATGACATTGAGCACTTATTTTAGCTTAGGCTACTCAAAACCCTTCAAGGAGCAATTCCTGAAATATCGTTTGGGGCTGTTACCGTGCATTCAGCATCTTCCGCACTGGCAAAAAGACTCCACAATGATGGCCTGCCGCTTAGCGGCACGCCCACGGAAGATCAATTGCACCTGCTCTGCACCTGCAAAGAGCTTTTGGCGGAATGGAGGCACCTGCTAAAAGCTTATTTTAACCAAAGTGGGATTCATACTCAGAGACAGGCCTTGTTGGCCTGGTTTGCCCCTGAGGACACACAGTTGAACTGCCGACTAGTCCGATTCCTTATACTAGTGGCCAAGAAAATGCCAGAAAGTGACTTTGCGAGATCTTGACAAAGTCCCTTTCGGAGCTGGGACAGTCTACCTTGTTGACTCTACCACTGATAGGAACTGTGATTCTAGTTGCAGGGCAGGTCCCCATGTACTCTGGTTGCGGGGAGCAACCCTAAGGGGCGGTTGCCAAATTAAATTTCAAACTTGGATCGGCAAAGCATATATAGCATATTGGACCAAATCTCAGAAAGATATCTATTTTCAAATTTGCTGGCCGATCAAATCCTGCTCCCAGAGGTCATGCCAATGAGGAACATCCTTTTAATGTTGCACAACTTGCACTACTGCACACTACACGTATTTAAGGTTTTACTGATTGTTTCACTATCCTGTATAGGTTTCTATGGACCAGGTTTATGGCTACGCAATGTTTCACTATTTTGTAAGGTTTTTATGGACTGTTTTTATTGTTATGCAATGGTTTTAAGTAACTATGCTAATAAACTTAACTATGACCATTATCAAATGTGTAATTTATAAGGGTCTGTGTGTATGCCGTCATGCATGACATGGTGTTGGCCCATAATTCATGAGAGCATGCATCTCTTCCTTTGTCCCTTGTTGAAATCTCCATTATTTCTCTGCACACTTCCTTCAAACACCTACAATCGAAAAAGTTTGTCTGGGTAGTTGTTCTTTCTGCTTCATTGCCACCAAGCACTGGAACTCTCTCCAGCGGCGGCTGCCATAAACAAAGGGTGGGGTCACGCAGGAGGCGGCGCGCGGGTTGGGGGAATGCAATATTAAAAAAAATATAAAATGTACCTTTTGCTGCTGCAGACAGCCGCATCCAGCGTCGTGCTGTGTTCCCCGCCTCTCCTCTTTCTGGGTCCCAGCAGCCCCTGGGACCCAGACTCCCATCCAATCCCTGTGCTGCAGAGCAGCATGGAGATTGGGCTGAGATGGCAGGGAAGATGCCCTGCTCAGACCAGGGAGTCTGTGGAGTTTCTCCAGCCCGGATGCTCAATGCAGCTGGGTTGGAAGAACCACTGACAAAATATCGAAGGTCAGAATATCGACCTACAGAAATATCGACGCAAGAATATCGAAGTCAAGAATATCGACATCCTATCTACATTATGGTAAGTACAAAAATATCGAGAAAAAAAATATCGATGTCAAAAATATCGTTGTTAAAAATATTGTTTATAATTTAAGTTAAAAAAAAAAGTTAAATAAAGTAAATAATACATATAATTAAAATAAACAGTTAAAAATATTTTAAAATGTTTAAAAATTATAAGTAATCTATACGTAATGTAAAAATAAATAAAAAATATACATCTAATATATAATATATATACTTACTAATAATTTCTATTAATTATTTTAATAGCTTATAATTTTAAAAAAATAACATATAAATTATAAATACATCGATACACATAAAACAATAATATAAATAAAAATTTAATAAATATATATAACAAATTAAAAAAATTAAATTATTTTTAATTTTTTAAAAATTAATTATATACTACATTAACTAAAATAATACAAAAAATATTAGATACCGGAGGTAATAACATTACTATTTCAACTCCAAACAGTGCAACAGTAGGGAAAATGTTGGATAGCGTAGGGGTAAAAATTACTATTTCCACCCTAGTGAGTGCAACAGTAGGGAAAGTGTTGGATAGCGTAGGAGTAAAAATTACTATCCCCACCCCAGTGAGTGCAACAGTAGGGAAAGTGTTGGATAGCGTAGGGCTTAAAATTACTATTCCCACTCCAGGGAGTGCAACAGTAGGGAAAGTGTTGGATAGCGTAGGGGTAAAAATTACTATTCCCACTCCAGTGAGTGCAACAGTAGGGAAAGTGTTGGATAGCGTAGGGGTTAAAATTACTATTCCCACTCCAGTGAGTGCAACAGTAGGGAAAGTGTTGGATAGAGTAGGGGTAAAAATTACTATTCCCACTCCAGTGAGTGCAACAGTAGGGAAAGTGTTGGATAGCATAGGGGTAAAAATTACTATTCCCACTCCAGAGAGTGCAACAGTAGGGAAAGTGTTGGATAGCGTAAGGGTTAAAATTACTATTCCCACTCCAGTGAGTGCAACAGTAGGGAAAGTGTTGGATAGCGTAGGGGTAAAAATTACTATTCCCACTCCAGTGAGTGCAACAGTAGGGAAAGTGTTGGATAGCGTAGGGGTAAACATTACTATTCCCACTCCAGGGAGTGCAACAGTAGGGAAAGTGTTGGATAGCGTAGGGGTAAAAATTACTATTCCCACTCCAGGGAGTGCAACAGTAGGGAAAGTGTTGGATAGCGTAGGGGTAAAAATTACTATTCCCACTCCAGTGAGTGCAACAGTAGGGAAAGTGTTGGATAGCGTAGGGGTAACAATTACTATTCCCACTCCAGTGAGTGCAACAGTAGGGAAAGTGTTGGATAGTGTAGGGGTTAAAATTACTATTCCCACTCCAGGGAGTGCAACAGTAGGGAAAGTGTTGGATAGCGTAGGGGTAAAAATTACTATGACCAACTCCAGTGAGTGCAACAGTAGGGAAAGTGTTGGATAGCGTAGGGGTAAAAATTACTATTCCCACTCCGGTGAGTGCAACAGTAGGAAAAGTGTTGGATAGCGTAGGGGTTAAAATTAATATTCCTACTCCAGTGAGTGCAACAGTAGGGAAAGTGTTGGATAGCGTAGGGGTAAAAATTACTATTACCAACTCCAGTGAGTGCAACAGTAGGGAAAGTGTTGAACAGCGTAGGGGTAAAAATTACTATTCCCACTCCGGTGAGTGCAACAGTAGGAAAAGTGTTGGATAGCGTAGGGGTTAAACTTACTATTCCCACTCCAGTGAGTGCAACAATAGGGAAAGTGTTAGATAGCGTAGGGGTAAAAATTACTATTGCCACTCCAGTGAGTGCAACAGTAGGAAAAGTGTTGGATAGCGTAGGGGTTAAATTAACATACTTATTAATTAAATAATTTTTGTAAAATAAATAACATATTAATAATTAATTAACTAAAAAATTAATAATAAATACCAATAAAATAAAATTAATATTTAATTAAATAACATTAAATTACTTCCCACCCTATTCCCCCATAAACACACAACCCGCTACACATAAAAAAGAACACAATTAATTTAATTATCAATTAATAAAAATTAATTACCAATTAATAATAAATTAACAATAAATTAATTAACAATAACAATAAATAAATAATAATAATAAATTAAGTATAATTAATATAATTATAAATTAATCAATTAATAAAAATTAATTACCAATTAATAATTAATTAACAATAGATTAATTATCAATAACAATAAAAAAAAAAAAATAATTCATTAATTATAATTAAATTACTTCCCACACTATTTCCCTATAAACCCACAACACGCTACACATAAAAATTAACATAATTAATTTAATTATCAATTAATCAATTAAAAATTAATAACCAATTAATAATTAATTAACAATACATTAATTAACAATAGCAATCAATAATTTGTTTTTTTACATTATTATTAATATAATGATAAATTAATCAATTAAAAAAAATTAATTACCAATTAATAATGAATTAACAATAAATTAATAATCAATAACAATAAATAATAGCATATTAATTAATTAATTATAATTAAATTACTTCCCACCCTATTCCCCTATAAACCCACAACCCGCTCTGATACTAAAACGCAAAATTTACTTTAAAAAAATTACTAATTTCTAAACATTTAATACATATATTTAAAAATAATAAAAATACATTACAAAAAATGTTAAACATACATATAAAATACATACTAAAATACATAACACTAATATAAATATTGATATTATTAACAGCGATATTTTTGCTAACGATATTACTTATTTTGATATTACTTACTTCGATATTACTTACTTCGATATAAAAAAACGATATTACTTACCTTAAGGTTGATATTCTGGTCACTGATATTCTTGACATCGATATTCTGTCCCTACGATATTAAAAACTCGATATTAGTGTAGGTCGATATAAAGAAATCGATATTTTGACTGCGCACCGGGCTGGAAATACCCTAAGTGCGCATGTGTGTTTTGGTCTGCCAGAGACGGCCGGCCAAAACACATATGCGCACTTACGGAGTGGAGTGCACGTAGCACTCCTCCTCCCCCTCCCATGCCTAAGCCCCGCCCCTCCCAACATCGCTATCTGAGCCGGCAAATGTAAAATAAAATGATGCAAGAGCCAGGCAGTGGGGCGATGCTCCTCTGACATTGCGGAGGAACCGCCATTGACGCTCTCCCTTTTTTCATGATCAGACTGAGCACAGTCAATTAGCTTGCTGAAAAAAATCTTATGCTTTGTTTTTTTTCACTGCTCCGACGTTGTTCTTGGTTCTATTAACCCACAGCACGAGGGTGCCCTAGTAGGTAACAGTTAGCTTTTTAGTAAACACCTTTTAATTCCTTCATATATTCATTTGTTCATTCATCAAGAAAGGTTTTGAGGGGGCATTGAGAACTCTTTCAGTACGAAGTGCTTTGCATTTTAAGCACCTTGTCAATAGAAATGACCTTCTGAACTTTAGGATAATTGAGGACGAATTTTTAAATTGGTGCTTTTCAGATGATTCACTTTAACCTTGTTGTCAATATCATCTTACATTGCACCTCAGTGGGATGATTCTCATCAAACTGAATGATTTAATTCATCACTTATTAAATGGCTTTAAACAGCTCCTTGGGAGAAATTACTGATTCATCATTTTCCGTAGAGAACAAAGATATATGTGCAAGCTGTATACTCCTGATGGTGCAGAGCAGGAATATCGACGTATAAATATCGAGGAACATAAATATCGCTGCAGAAATATCGTGGGGAAGAAATATCGACAACAGAAATATCGTGGACAAGAATACCGACTGACAGGTAAGTAATATCGATTACAAAAATATCGACGTATTAAATATCATTTACAAAAATATAGTTGACAAAAATATTGAATCATTAATAATGTTATGTATTTTAGTGTTTTTATTGAGAATTGTTTGTCATTTTATTATATGTTTGAAAATTTTAGTAGTTATTAATTTATTTTAAGTTTAATTTTGTGTTTTTAGCTCAGTAGCGGGTTGTGGGTTTATAGGGGAATAGGGTGGGAAGTAATTTAATTATATAGATTTAAATGATAATTTATAGTAGTTAATATTTTTTTTAATATGAATTTTGCGTTTTTAGTTCAGTAGCGGGTTGTGGGTTTATAGGGGAATAGGGTGGGAAGTAATTTAATTATATTAAATTTATTGAATAATTAATGCATTAATTGATTAATTAATAATAGTTTAATAATTAGTTGTTAATTAATTTCAATTAATCAATTAATAATTAATTATGTTAATTGTTTAATTGATTTTAGGTGTGTGTTGTTATGTTTATATGTGTACATGGTGTGAAGGGTGGTAAGTAATTAATTTTTTCTTGATTAATTATTAAATATTTATAAATTAATTTCCATTAATTAATTAGTAATTATTAATTGTAATTGTGTAATTAATTTTAGGTGTGTTGTGGTGTGTATATGTGTAAATGGTGTGAAGGGTGGTAAGTAAATAATTTTTTTATTGATTAATTATTAAATATTTATAAATTAATTTCCATTAATTAATTAGTAATTATTAATTGTAATTGCGTAATTTATTTTAGGTGTGTGTTGTGGATATTATAGTGTTAATTAATGTGTAATTAATTTGTTTTTATTATCTTTGTTAATAATATTATATGTAATTTTATATATTAATTATGTTAATATTGGAAATTAAATGTAATAAAAATGTTTTTGATTTTTATTGCTGTGTGATCCAGCACTTTCCCTACTGTTGCACTCAATGGAGTAGGAATAGTAATTTTTACCCCTACGCTATCCAGCGTTTTCCCTACTTTTGCACTCACTGGAGTGGGAATAGTAATTTTTATCCCTACGCTATCCAGCGCTTTCCCTACTGTTGCACTCACTGGAGTGGGAATAGTAATTTTTACCCCTACGCTATCCAGCGCTTTCCCTACTGTTGCACTCACTGGAGTGGGAATAGTGATTTTTACCCCTATGCTATCCAGCGCTTTCCCTACTGTTGCACTCACTGGAGTGGGAATAGTAATTTTTACCCCTACGCTATCCAGCTTTTTCCCTACTGTTGCACTCACTGGAGTGGGAATAGTAATTTTTACCCCTACGCTATCCAGCGCTTTCCCTACTGTTGCACTCACTGGAGTGGGGATAGTAATTTTTACCCCTACGCTATCCAGCGCTTTCCCTACTGTTGCACTCACTGGAGTGGAAATAGTAATTTTTACCCCTCCGCTATCCAGTCCTTTCCCTACTGTTGCACTCACTGGAGTGGGAATAGTAATTTTTACCCCTACGCTATCCAGCGCTTTCCCTACTGTTGCACTCACTGGAGTGGGAATAGTAATTTGTACCCCTACGCTATCCAGCGCTTTCCCTACTGTTGCACTCACTGGAGTGGGAATAGTAATTTTTACCCCTACGCTATCCAGCGCTTTCCCTACTGTTGCACTCACTGGAGTGGAAATAGTAATTTTTACCCCTCCGCTATCCAGTCCTTTCCCTACTGTTGCACTCACTGGAGTGGGAATAGTAATTTTTACCCCTACGCTATCCAACGCTTTCCCTACTGTTGCACTCACTGGAGTGGGAATAGTAATTTTTACCCCCTCGCTATCCAGTCCTTTCCCTACTGTTGCACTCACTGGAGTGGGAATAGTAATTTTTACCCCTACGCTATCCAACGCTTTCCCTACTGTTGCACTCACTGGAGTGGGAATAGTAATTTTTACCCCCTCGCTATCCAATGTTTCCACTACTATTGTGTTTATTTTGTTATTAAATGTATGTTTTATTTTTTTTAATAGTTTAATGTGTTAATTAAATATAGAATATTTTATTTAATTTTAAATTATTTATATATGTGTATATTTTATTTTTATATAATTTAAAAAGTTTATAAATTAAATAAAGATAATAGTTAAGAAAATGTATTTAGTTAAATATATGTATATGTACACTTTTTTTGTGTTTATATTTATTAAATTAAGTTTATTAGTTATAATTAGTTAAAATATATATTAAATTTAATTTATTTTGTTAATAATATTAATATTATTTAATTAATTTCATTTAAGTGATGTACTTTTTTTAATTCGATATTTTTTACTTCTATATTTTTTACATCGATATTTTTGTGTCAATATTATTGTACTTACCTGTTTATGTATAGGAAGTTGATATTTTTGTTATCGATATTTTTTTCATCGATATTTTTAACATCGATATTTTAACATGGAACCCTCCTGACTTCTGCTTTGGCTGCGCAAACACTTTCTATTGCTATATTTTAGGCTTATTCAAACTTTAGCTTGTTTCCTTAAGAGCAGGAATAAACCATCTACTAATTTAATGTGGTTTAAGTGATTTCGTTTTGCGCAGCTTCAGGGGTGCATTCTGGTTGGTAATAGCGTCGGGGAAGCAGAATATTGCAACTTGTAACTTACACTGGAATTGGCCACCATAGAAGTACAATCACATGGATGTAAAGAGACTGACATTACCTAGTCCTGATTAGTTTTTATAAAGATTTTAATTTCGAGGATGGCATTTCCGTTTCACTCCCATCCACATTAAAACTCGTGGGTGTTACACTTGGCATCACTCTATCATTCATGCTGCATATAAAGCAGATTTACTTCTCCCTTGACCTATTACCTTAATTCACTTAAGTGGATTAAACATTTGGGGCCGTTTTACACATTATGATTGTTTGCGCCCAGCGCACCTTTCAAAAGATGTGCCGGGCACAAACAATGATAATGTACACTATTATGGTGAATGCGCTGCCCCCAGTGCAGCCGCAAACTTGAACTGCCTTGGGGGCAGCGCATTCATGTGAAAACATGGAGCAGCTGCTCCGTGTTTTCACTGTGCAGGCGGCACCCGCCTGCACTTTCAAAGGGGATTAGAGATCCCCTTGCAGGCGGGTGCAGTCACTGACTGCACCCGCCTGCAAGGAGATGTCTGGGTGGTGCATGGGACCCCCTTTAGCCCCTGCAGAGGGCTGCTCTCAGGGGGCGCACTGACAGTGCACCACCTTTTAAATGGCGCACTGTCAGTGCGCCTCCTGCGAGCTTCTTTGACTCTGCGCCCCTGTCTGTAATATGGCGCGGGCGCAGAGTCATAGGATTTCCCTCATTCGCATAGGGCACGCCCCTATGCAAATGAGGGAACACCCTCTGAAGGTAGTGCTGGTGCAATAAGTGCGCCAGTGCTATCGGTATTCTAGAAGGGGACGCACAAGTGTCTGCGCCCCCTTCTATAATACCAAAGTGCCCCGGGGGAGAGTGCAAATCAGGCGCAAATGCCCGTTGCGCCCCCGGGGCACCTTCTGTAATACAGCCCCAGGTATCTCCAGATCAACTCTGAAAACTATCCCATGTCTTAGTATTCTCTCACTTAACAATGCTATACGAGGAGGTGCACCTCTCTTGCCCTGAAAGGCTACTTTCTAAACCATTCTCTTCAACTAGGTAATTTTTGATAATATCTCCCTAATCCTGAGAACCTTACACTAACAACCTATGGAAGCAAGGATCAATATTAAAGTATGCTGGTCACATAAAACAGATAATCTTCCTAATAAGCCACTCTATCTAGCAAACATTTTCAGGATTTCTGGTCAACAATGCTGACTCTATCTTGATTGTTCAAGATTCTAAACCTCTCAAGCACTAAAACGGATGCTCACAGATCCATCTGCAAACAAACAAACATCTTTGTTTGACCAACAAAAAACTCAACCCAAACTCTTTTCTTTCAGAATGTGGTTTAAACATCTTTTCCTCAAACATTTGAATAACTTTAGAGTGTCTAATGTCTCAAACAACATCTTACAATTCTGCCTACAAACCATCAGTTCTTCACTAATGCTCATTTGTAATCTGTCATTTTGTTCTTTTCTAAACACACTAATACTGAATCTATAAAGCTGATATATAGATATATAGAATACAGTCCAAAACCTAACAGTAATTCAATGTTGTTCTGTTATGTCACAATCAGGGGCGGTTGCTCTTGATTAATGGTGAACAGCAGATGACAGTGCCACTGCTCATGGAATATGCACTTTTCTCTAAGTATGTACATTTGGCCTCGGGACGTAGGCATACTCCTTAATGAGTGTTTGCTAGTAATGTCATTAATAATTTAAGCAAGCCTCCTGTCTGTAGTGGGTGAAGTTTAAAAGAAGAGATATCAATACATATTCCTTCCCAGAAAATTAGTTTCCAGTAGTCCCACTGTGTGAACAACCTAAATTAAATCATACCACACACAGTTTAGTTACCCATGTAATAACTAGGCACGTGCTTTGTTTTGGATTGTGCTGATTTTAAATAACATCATTGAGTCATAAATCCTTCCACTCTGTAAGGGATTTTATAATCCATTTTACTTCAGGTCAAGGAGTTTTATTGCTTTTTAACATATATGTTGTGGACTTATTTTTCTTCTCACCTCCGAAGGAAAGCTCGAACCATACTCAAGTATTGTTGAATCTCAACTTGAATCACAAAAGCCCCAGGGGCAGGGGCAGTTCTTTTGTTCCACAGTTATGCTAAGGTCAACATGAGGTCCTGCTACTCATCTTGCTAACAACCTGCAAAATCTAAGAATAAAATTCACCCCACTGAGACCGGGGTGGCGTCCCATCTATGCTGCAGAGTGATAAACAAGGGTTAATTTAGTAACTTGTGTAGTTGATCCTGACAGACTGTGGATGTTGGTTAGGAAAACTCACACCCCTCTCAACCAACACCCCAATTTCTCACATATGCCCAGTTGTCAGTGGTGGCCCTTCAGTACACACACTGGGGATCCACACCCTGCATTTTCCAGAGCATGATTAGTGTCTGTCATACTAAGCAAAGGTCAGCCTGACAGAAGCTACTCATGTCAAAGTCAGGTGCTTTAACATGCACTAATGCAAAGGTCCAATTCAGCCAAGTTCTGCCAGGCTGAACATCTCACAGCCCCTAGGGAAGTGCCATCATCAGCCCACAAAGTCCGATGTGGATCCTCCCCTTGATGACGAGGGGGAGCATTATTGATGGAGTCAGCCCTGTGTGCTTTAGGCTTTATCCCTGAAGTGCTCAAGGCTGAATGTCAATCAGTGACACCTCAGACCACCCTTGCCCAACTTGGCACTGAATGGGTGGGATCAACAAGTCAGAATTTACAGATATAAGCAGCTAGCAAAAGATATGCATAAAGGCAGAAGTGCAAAATACTTGAAAACAGGGTTTAGTCCAAATTGAATCAGAAACAAAGAGACTGATGGATTGTGTTATGGTTTCATGCTCCCAGGAAATGCGGTTCTACAAGTGACACATTTATATAATAATGGCTTTGATTCATTAATAAATTTTCCTGTTTTCCAATACATGTACATACAAATGGGATATTTGAATATAGTTCAATAAAAGCTTCAAATGATATATTTCAAAGGGACCTTTGATAACATGGTACATGGACTCAAGTAATTACTTTCATGGGAATGCATGGTAAATTATAGATTAATCACCAATTTTTCTAAGGCAAGGCCGGCACAGTGCTGTCATAATGGATCTTCATTCTTTGAATGGCATGGATACATTTAATAACTGTTGGACGAGCCCTTTCTGCAGGGCCACTCCAGATATTTTACTTCTTCTGCTTTACTTTGATTAACTCGCTTTTGTTGACTTTAGGACTCTGTGCACTTTTTCCCTGCTAATCAGTAGTAATCAGTGGTAAACTGTTTTTGCTCTCTACTTAAAAGATGTTAAAAGGACTACACATAATTGGCCCATTGAATTTGCTTGTAAGCCCTTAGTAAATGGTACTACCAGTACCCAGGGCCATATATTAATTGCAACTAGTGGGTTACAACACTCATTGTACCACCTACTAAGGTAGCACAGTAAAACATGTCGCAGGCTTGCCACTGCAGCCTGTGTGTACAGTTTTAAACTGCCATTTTGACCTGGCAAAGAAACCTTTTGAAAGGCCTAAACCTCCCTTTTTAATACTTAGAAGTTTAGCTTTAAAGGCTCATAGGGCGGTGTGCATTGTATTTAAAAAGTAGGACATGTGCATTTAAATTATACATGTCCTGGCAGTGAAAAATTCCTAACATCATTTTTCCCTGCTGTAAGGCCTATCTTTCCCACTGGCTAACACTGGGTTAGCTTAATACATTTATTAAGTGCTAACTTCAGATAGGGAGCAGATAGAGATATTGTTTTACACGCAAACAAATTGTAAATTAATGGTGAAGTTGGATTTTAAGTTACAATTTTGAAAATTCCACTTTAGAAAGTTGACATTTTCTTGTCCCAACCAAATGTGCCTTTCTGTCAGTGTCTGGAGTCACATGACCCTTAATAGTCCTGTTTTGGGGGTTTGTTTATTACTTCTAGACAGTGAAAAAAGGTGTCTTAGGTGTGCACAGGATAGGCCATCCTTGCAGGTTGAGTGGAGAGGAGCTCTACCCAGCCACACTTACACTTCAAAAGTCTTTGATTGCAGCACACAAAAAAGGAACCTGACACCAGTCCTGTCCTGCCTTTTGTCACCTCAAACAGGTTAAAGCCTTCACCAGAGGAAGTGGAAGAACTTTCCAGAACCAGTTGGGCGGGTAGGACAGGGAGACTGCCCCACACGAAGCCTGGCAGCAGGTATAAATATTGGACCTACAGGGCCACTCAATAGAACACTCCTGGACCTGTTGAAGATTCTGGACTGCCCTGCTGCCAGAGGACTGCATTGCTGCTATCAAAAGAAAGAAGACTAGACCTACTTGCCTTGATCCTTGGCTAACCAGAGTGATTCCAAGGGTCGGTTGGCTGACCTCTTGTGTGTGCTACAGGGACACAACACGTTTTTCAGAGGCCTCCCTGCAACTGCCTAGCTGCAACTGGACCTGCCTTGAACTGCGACCACAAATGAGCCAGTGAACGCCAAAACTCTGCAGCCCGCGATGACCAGCAACACAAAGCTCCGGTGAGACCTGCTGTTTATGCTGACAGCGACTGTCTGCCACAATCGGCGATGCAAGACCTGCACGTCATGCTATAGCAATGACAGCCGGCGACTACCACCAATTTGAAACTCCAGCAACTACTGGCAACTACTGGATCATCGAACTACAGCAACGACCATCTGCAACGCTCGATGTGCTCTTTGAGCCAAAACGTACTTCTTACGACCTCCCCCAAGAGGAATGAACAGAAAATAGCCACTAAATTAATTTAACATATGTACTGTGGAATAGAGATGTTGGTATGTATCAAAAAGTCAACTGTTTAAACTTGGGTGTCAACTTCAAGCAAATAATGCAATACAAAAATAGTAAATTAACTTGTTGAGTTTCAAAGAGAGTGTTATTAGCTGCATGTCTTAGATTATGACCAACTTCCCGCATGTGGAGGGTTCATTTGCATAGCCTTTCTTATTAAAGAATATATTAAATAATAATAATATTAAAGAAGAGGGTCAGAATGATTATGTTTGTCATTTAAACAACACATATAGGAGGGTGGTGGATGCTGGAATGAACACAAAGACTCTCAAAGGCACCTGGGGGGCTTAAATCAAATGTTTTTCCTGTGTTTATCTTCAAAGTGAAGACGAATTGTGAACACAGCAGGGTGCAGGGTTGGTAATATGTGCCAATTTCAATGTTGAGCAGAACAGTTTTCACAGCAGTTCTACGAAATGTGAAAATGGCACTTAATCAGCCACATATTCAGTGTTGCATGCCAGGGAAACAGAAATATTCCTTGTGTGTCCTTCTCTTATGTTGACTCACATACGCAGTTGCCAATTAGGAGAATTTCAAAATCTTTAAGCACAATTTGCATATTGGATATTTTTCTCCAAGTGGTAAATTTGTGACTGATTATGTTGGCTCTTTTTCAGTACTAAGGGGCATATTAGCAAGGGCCTTATCACCGCTTTAGCGGCACTTTTTGCCGCTAAAGCGGCGATTTTTTTATCGCCCTATCAGCAAGCTGTCGCTAACAGGCGTTAGCGACAGCTTTCTGGCGATAGCGGCCCGTTTTCCCATCGCCTTGCAGGCCAGCGATAAATATCGCTAATGACATGCAAGGTAGGCGTTCCCAACTAAAAGCGACTGAAAACAGTCGCTAACACAACTTCTCCCTATTAGCAACGCAGGCGAAGCGATAAAAAATTCGCGCTAAGCGCGAATATTGCTAGAATTTAACACCTGCTAAAAACATGACTTACCTGTTTGTAGAATAGGAGGTGGATTGTCAGCCTAAGTGCACCATGGCGTTAATGCGTGAATATCGCTGGATTTCCAGCGATATTCACGCATTTCGCCGCTATCGCTGGATATTTTATCGCATTGGAGATAAACCTTGCTAATAGCATGTTATCTCCGCGATAATATCCAGCGATAGGCGGCGTTAAGAAAATGCGCGCTAAGCGCGGTTAGCGATAATTTTCGCCTGTTGTTGCTAATATGCCCCTAAATCTTTAAAAAAATAAATAATAACTGCAGGGCTCTGAAGTTTTACTTACGAGCCCTTTGCTTGCGCTTCCAACTACTGGGATTACTGCCCACTTTTGAATCTAACTTATGACTCTGTATGTATGTATGTTTTATTTTATAACAGAAACGCAGCTAAAAGACAGCAGAGCGCTGTAAAGTGTCTTTGCTGTACCACTCTATATAGCCTGTATCTGTTCTTTATCTTCCAAAGTTCTCCCTTTGTCACTATTTTTCTATCTCTTCCACTTTCTTTTTCCCTTTTCTGCTTTTCTTCCTCACGCCATGCTTCGTGTCAAATTCTAATAATAAAAACAAGCTCCTGTCCCACAAATGGGTGCTTATCCCCACCAACTGCAACCACCGGCACAAATGAAACACCGATATTTCTAGTTTATTGACTAACATTAGGTGGCATGTTCTGGCATCTTATGAACTTTGCTTGTTCTTCATACCCATTTTTGCACATCACGTCTACAAAGAGCTTGGAAAAGATTCTTCCTGGGCAGGGTACCCATTTTTATCGGGGTGATTAGCAAAGCTTTCGTTGAAGGTCTTAACATCAAACTCCATATATTGCACAGCCAGGATGTCTGTTACTTCTTAACTTCATACTATACTCGTTATACTATTTAGGGTCTTGTCTCAAGACACATTTTTTAATCAGGCTCTAAGTATCATCGAATGAACCTCGTGGATGTATTTTTATGCACTAACTAAAAAAACTTCGACTAAAATGAAGAGAGTGAGAATTTTTAACAGCGATAATTCCGTAACATGTTATTTTCCTAGTGTCTTCACAAATCAGTTCGTTCATTTTATTATTGTTTCCTCTTTAAAAATAATGTATTGATTTAGAAATAAAGGTGAAAAATAATCTTACCTAAATTGCAAAACAGCACATTTCCATCAAGTATCGTGTTCTCTCTACCTTGCCCTATCTTCTATCCCTTACCACCCTCTCCATTTTGTAATGTTTATGGAAACCTTCCTAAATCGTTCATTTGAAGCAGAATACATCTTCCAGTCTCCACTCATTCGCCACAGGCAAGGAACGCACAGATGTCCTTGCCTTGCATTCATCTGTGTATGTGGTATTTCTATACTATAGCACACACCTAGCCAAAAGGTAGTGGAGCCCTGTGCAGGATCAAAGAGAAAGAAGACCAGTTGAGTGGACGAATGAAAGTGACCGCATTTAAATACAGAGCCTTTGAGTTGCATCTGCAGCTCACCTCACTAGTCCAACCTCATGCTAATCTGCTGTACATTTTGTTAGAGTTCAGCAACGCTCACAGTATTTTTAGTTATTTATTTAACATTCTCATCTTTCCTTTCTACAGAAAAAAATGTTTTTGGTTCAGGATTAAATGAAGCATTTAATTTGAATATTTATTCCAGTTCAAGTATGTTACCAGCAATGCATATTCCAAAACTGAAGTGTTTTTTCAGAATGCACTATTTGTTTAGAATACTGATTCTGTTGCCATGGCGCACATCTTGGTAATATCAAAACTGGCATATAATAACTAACTTAATGGCTGTCTCTGCAATAGCTGATTCATTGGTTTAAACTAATTCCAAGTATTGGATTGTGTTCCTTGAGGTAACTCTTGGCATTAAAAAAACATGCAGGGGTGTGCTCCCCTTTCCACTTCAGGATTAGGGATTCATAGCTATCCTGCTTCCACGGTGTCTTTAGGATGACACCTCCCAGCTTTGCCAGACTTCTTTCTTTTCTAATTCATGCGGACAGATACCCTTGTCAATTTTAAATGAAGTGGCCCAGCTATCCTTCTGCTTTCTTATTACAATGCTGCATCTCCACATGCTAATGAAAAACACGTCATCTGACAAATCCTTACTATGTAGCTGAGACATGGCGACTCTTGACAGGGTCAAGTTTGTAATCAGTATGTTATTTAAACAAATAGGGTCTGATATGCGTGTTTTCCCAATCTGTGCGTGTGCAGATTTCGAAAAAGAGCAATTTCTGAGCATGTGATCATTTACAAAATGAATTTGCCCATGTGCAAATTACATGGTATCGGCTTAAAACCGTGAGGCTTATTTATGAGAGCCCTGCATCACGTTTGGACCCGGTAAAGTGGCACAAGTGTGACACAGGGCTCTCCTAAAGATTTATGAAGCCACACAAAGCCACCCTGTGTGGCTTTGGGTGGCCTCATAAATCATGAGTAAGGCGACGCAGCGCAAATCACTGCGCCACAGTACTCTGCGCCCGGGAAGCATTCTATGGGTGTTGCGGTGGGTTTTCCCACGCAACACCCATGTAATTTGACGCTGCTCCAGATTTACAAAGTGATGTAAACCTGGGGAAGCGCAAATCCATACTCCTCCCGAGGTGAGGTTTCGAAGAGGAGAAATATTTTAATTTCTCCTCGTTTTTTCCTTTTTCAATGTGTGCCCCTTCCTGCACAAAAACAATCTTGCCTGCAATGGAGGGACCCTTGCACTTGGTGCAAGGGTGCCTACGTAGGCGCTAGCCTGCCAAAATGGTGCTAGTGCAGGCAGAAAGTACAGGAATTCACCGTACTGCTTAAATACGGTGGATTCCTGCCCTTCCACTTTGGTGTAGGGCAGCACAGCAAAGTGCCTTGCTGTGCTGCCTACGCCAAAATGCCATAAATGAGGCCCCAAGGGTACTTGCCCACTTGATTCTGCATACCTTTTAAAGGTCAGAGCCAGCCCTCATTCATAGGGGTGTGTGTCAGGCACTGCCCACACCCTTTATTCCAGACTCTCTTACATACCTGTCACCGCCCTCTTGATGAGGATGAAGAAATGAAGAAAGTGGATTGTTATTTTCAATGTTTCTTTGGGATTGCTAAAGGTCCAAAATAATAATGAGGTTGTTGCTAACTTAAATGGTCCTGAAAAGCAACAAATAAGAGAGCACTTTTATTTGTGTTTCTGGGTGTCAGTTAATATTCTGCAAAGGTATTCTGGGGAACTGATGCATAAAATAAGTAGCACTGCTGAATGATAAGCATGGTGTAAGTATGCATCTGAACCAACCAAACTGTTGCGAGGGAAAATATATACATGAAGGAAGGGTGAATGGTTCCCTTGGTAAATTTTGATCTTGTGGTGGGGAGATTTAAAAAAAAAAATGTTTTGAAGTTAAAGTGCCCTGTTGTAGCGTGAAGATGCCCCACAGCAATTATTGAAACTCAGAAATTGATGGGGGAAGGGTTTATTAGCTGTACTAACATGATAAATAGGAATTATGAGCTGAATGCCCCATGATGTAACTAACAAATACAAAGCTCAGATGATATAATATATGAGATGGAGATGCTAAATATAGGTCTCACAACAGCACCCAATATAAATATATATATATATATATATATATATATATATATATATATATATATATATATACACACATATATATGGCAATTGCATTTTCTAACCATCACAAAGCAAAGGACAAGGAGTCGGTCCACTTCTGCCATTGGCTCTCTTCATTGTGAATAATGTCATTTACCTTGTGCACATGTTGACATCCACCTATACGGTAGCTCACTTCAGTGCAAGGGCAGGTGGGATAATCTGCTTTCATATCTTTTTACAACATTCATTTTTGTAATTGGTCATTTTTTACTTATTTTTCCAAGCATGCATGACTCAGTGACATATTTATTTTTTATTATGCTTACGATTAAATGCTTACTTCATATGCTTGCAAAAATGCTGCACGTTTACTTAGGCCAGGCCTATTGGCCTTGCTAATACCTGTTAGAGGCAATAAAGGGACAGTCAGTTAAGGTCACTTTATAATATTAGTAGCAACTTAATGAACAAGTTACTGAATTAGAGGTATAAAGCTGGTAATTGGAAGAAGTTGTCACAAAAAATCATAATAAAAGGTTCTGTTCATTACAGTTTTCAAAGTAGTTTACAGAGAAGTAACCAATCCTCTTATCCATTCTGCCTCTCCAACCTTTTGTAGTCAATAACATTTATACCCCTCTGCTTTTATTATCTAACCAAAAATGCCAATGAGTATGTAGAACATGATCAGAATAAATACTGTTAATTTTGAGGACAATCCGTCTAAGGCATGTCTAGCAAAATGCAATTCTTTAATCATGCGAGTGGAGGTGAGGGGACTACTAATGTGAGCATTTGTAATGGGACACTGGGAGGGCCACTGCCAGTCCTCTGGGCCTCCAGGTGGTGCTTGGAGGCCAGGGTACCCACCTTCAACCTCAGATCGTGCCACCTCTTCCTAATTTCCATCTGGGTGTGCTGGGTGGTACCAACAGCATTAACTTTTTGGACTATCTTGTTTCCCATTTCTGTTTTCCTACTGAGAGAAGTATCTTAGACTTGTGCTCCAAAAGTCTGCGGCGCTACTCTAATGATTTCATCCACCGTGACTGACAACTCAGCCTCTTGTTAAACGTGGATTTTTGGGGCAATTCATGACTATAAAATGAGTAAAAAATTACCAACAAAACGCAAGGGATATTAGTGAGTAGTTTAAAAAAACATAAAGGTTCAGGAGAATGCTACATGGGAAGAATAAAAAAAAGGGCTGCCTTAGATCAAAATGCACAAAATGGTGGTGCTGGCTTGTGGGCCTGAAGTTGAGGAGCAAAGGATCAGGATCTGGGATGGGGTGTGATTTTAGTGTGATTTGCAGGTGTGTCCACTTGGCCAAAGGGTATCAGCTGTGTAGTTTTTAAATCCATATAATGGGCACTGTTGTAGTGCTTTGCTGTGAGCGTAATGTGGCGGTCTACCGCCATTGGGGAACCGCTGCTAGGGGACTGCCAGTACAACTGTGCTGTTGTAATATGCTCAGCAGGAAGACACTGCCTTGACGGGGTTGGAGTGCGATTCGCCAACATTGCACACCGCCAAGGCCCATTCGGGAACCACACCGTCTACATGGTCAGCGTTTCAGGCTGCATGACTCGTGACACAGTGGTTGGAAGACCGCCAGAGAAGCGGTCTTCTAAGGATCGCGACCACTGCAGTTGGGCGGTCGGACTGCCAAACTAGTAAGCAGCCCCTTAGTGCAGAATGTTGTAGGTGACATCCTATACTTTGGTTAAAATGGTAATAACAGCCTTGTATGGCTGTGTGGAGGTATATTTTCAGGATAGAATGAATCATAGCTTGTTCAAAGTCAATTATTATTTTTGGGGGGCAATAGTTGTTTGTTGTTTTACATGATTTAGTAGTTCTATGTAGGTTCTACCTTGTTTATTTGGAAGTAAAGCATAGATAAAAGGGATGTTGGTGTTCTGAAATTTGCCATGTATGGTGTAAGATTGATGGAATGGGTTGGGACTCATTTTAAATGTCCCATCCATCATCCTTGTTTGGCATTGGGATAGTTTGATGCAAGTTATTTGCCGTGAAGAATATTAGTATTCGTTTCTCATTATGTTTTTGTCATAAAGGAGGAAGGGTTCCTTTCTACGGGGCATATTCTCAAGGACTCATCGCCGATTTAGCGGCACTTTTCCGCCACGAAAGTGGCGATAGATTTATCGCCCCATTCACAAGCCTGTGCTAACAGCCGACATCGTCAGTTTTCCTGCGATAGCAGCCGCAAAAAACATCGCCACGGCTGACAGCGACAACTAATGCTAATCATATGCAGAGTAGGCGTTCCCGTGCAAAAACTCACAAAAACACCACTTCGCGATATTCTCAAGGACCAGCCAGATCAGCGATGCGGCCCAAAAACAGGCGATAAGGCACGTTAGCAGCAGGGACTTAAGACCTGCTTTTTTCTGGTCTTAAGTAGGACGAAAACCTGCAGTAGAAAGGGAGCCCAGCCCAGAGCCACATCTGAAGACCAACAGATGCCATGGAGCTACTAATCATGCAGCTTGGAGACCCAAGAGGGCCGCAACACCCACCGCCACCACCCCCAGGACCACTCCCACCCCCAGGACCACCCCCCCGGACTGCCACCGAGGCAGCGCAGAACAAGACAGCGGACCTTCCGAAAACGCACCAGCCTCAGAGACTTAACGCCAGAGGATGTCATTGCCCACTACAGGCTCAAAAGGACAACCATCCTCCGCATCCTGACCTACATTGCCCAAAGGCTGACGGTACCAACACAGCAGACAAACAACATCCCTCCGCAGACAAAGCTGCTGGCTGTGCTGCACTTGTTGGCCTCTGGTACCTTCCAACCAACAACTGCCAGAGTTGGAGGAGTCTCACAGCCAGCCCTATCAAAGTTCATCACACCTGTCTTAGATGCCATCATCAGCTTGATACCCCAGCACCTTCACTTCCCCCACACTGCGCAGGAACAGATGGAGACCAAGCAAGGCTTCTACGCCATAGCTGGCTTCCCGCACGTGTTGGGGGCAATTGACTGCACACATGTCCTACTTGTGGACCTTGCTGACACTGCACACAATTACCGCAACAGAAAGCACACGCATTCCATCAATGTGCAGGCAATAGTGGAGAACCGGGGACTGCTCACCAATGTCGTCGCAAACTTCCCAGGCAGTGTGCATGATTCCTACATCTTCCGACAGTCCATCATCAACCAGCGCTTTCAGGATGGCACCTATGGAAATGCACTGCTTGTCGGTAAGTACCAACGGAACACACCACACACCTCAACTCCACAATCATACAACGCACAACTGTGGGAATGCACACGTAACAAAATCACATACAACATGCCAACCAACATGCCCACCTACCAGACACAACACAAGTAACTGTGGTAACAGGGGCCAGACATGTAGACAAACCATCCACAAAGGCATAGCCCCTCTGGCACACAATTGCAGAATGTGGGGAGAGGTGGGAACCAAGAATGTGCGAAGGAGGCAATGAACCCATGAATAAGAATGTACACAATGCCAAGTGTGGCGGTGATGTGCTGGACAGTCTTGAGTATGCAGAGCACAGACATGTCCATGTGGACATATACTACTGGTGTTTGTGGCGTTGTGGACAGTGGACACAACCATGTTACCTCAGGCAGTGGGGAAGACCTTGGACATGTAGCTATGTCGCCCCCCCCCTGTAAGAGTAAGCGTAGTGGGCTGGGCCGGCGTACGCCAGTCCAGTGTAGGAGTGTGAATAAATAGCCCAGGGCTCTGGGCGTGGTTCACTCCCGGAATGGCCACCAAAGTAACTACTGCGTGTGTCTCTGTGTCCGCCATATCCTGACCATAGGCCTACACACACGTGGCCGACCACCTTCAACGGCCAAATTCACACCGGCAACGAGGTGGCTACGTCACACGCCACCTGGTGCACATCTCGTCATCGCCTGCAGGGGCGTGTCTGCCAGGGCGGCGCCCCTCACCCTGCCACGAGGCCGCCGCCATGACCGATGGTGCTGCGCGATCCTGTGCACCTGCTGCACCTCAGCCCGCTGGTCCCCAGACCCATCCGGCGCCCAGCGGTGATTGCCCTCCCCTGCGCACCCAGGCCTCACTGCTCACCTGCTGCCACCGGCGGGTCTGCAAGAGGGCCCACCACGTGCCGGTGCAATCTTCATGCCCAAGGCCCGCAAGCTTGGCAGCCTCCTCAGCCGATCGCTGGCTTCCGTGCAACAGGCCCCCAGCGCACCCTGCGCACCGCACCGCGGACGTCTGTGTGTACTGACTGCTCCCTCCGGCCTACACTGCAGTCCAGCAGGTCTCAGACAAATCCTTTCCAGTCCACCCCTCCAGGCCTACTGCATCATCGCAGGCTGCACACCCGCTCAGCTCTTCAGGTGGGCCTACCTCAGTGCACCGCAAGTCATCGCCACATGGCGGTAGGCCCGTGCCGGACGCAGTGCCTCAGGTGCCACTACCTCTGTGCACCACAAGTCATCGTCCTGTGGGGCTACCCCACAAGTACGCCTCCAGCAGCCAACAGCATGTCCTCGGTAATGCCACTGGAGCCCTTCACAGTCACGGGGCCACGCCCGTCCCAGGCCGGCCGCTGGTTAGCCTGGGTGGAACGTCTGGAGACGTACTCCGAAGCGCACGACATCCCAACGCCGCGGCGGCAGCCCACGTGTAGGCCTGTGAGGAGTGTGAAGAAATGGCCCGGGGCTCTGGGCGTGGTTCAGTTCTGGGCATGGTTCAGTTCCGGGCTGGCCACAAAAGTAGCTATGGCGTGTGTCTCTGTTGTTGTGTCGGCACCACCCGGCCCTTAATCGACAAAGTTGCAATGTAGCATGCACCAGGAGGGCGGGCTCGCCCGAATGGATAAATAAAGGAGCGCAAGACCGCTCGGGGTCTTGGCTCATACATGCCAACTGTTGTGTGTGTATCTTCATTGCCGCAGCATAAGCCAAAGGCCTAGCCTCAATCGCAGCGCGAGTTCAGCCAGGCCTGAACTCCACATCTGTGTCCGCCCTATCCTTACCATAGGCCTACACACACGTGGCCGCCCACCTTCAACGGCCAACATTACAGTGTTGTTGTCAGGCTTGCGGACATGCGCAGACAGGCATGACAATGGTGTGCCGTAGGAGTGCAAGTGATGCAACCGTGCAGCGCACACAAGTAAATAGGCTCGGGGGGAGGGAGGAGCAGCTGTGAGGCTACGTAATACACATTGATCCCGCACATTTGCCAGAAGCAATACATGGCAAACATGAATCCCAAAGTCACACAAATCACACACCACACAACTTGTAAGTCTGCCAACACAGCATGCAGAACCACCAATTTACACTAATCTCACTTACTTCTCACAGGTGATCAAGGTTATGCACTCTGCCCGTGGATGATGACACCCCTCCGAGCCCCGAACACCCCGGCCCAGAGGCAGTACAATGTGGCCCACAAACGCACCAGGGGCATTGTTGAGCACACATTTGGCGTGTTAAAGTCACGTTTCAGGTACCTGGACATCACAGGTGGAAGACTCCTGTACAGCCCAGAAATAGTGTGCAATATGATCATTGCATGTTGTGTATTGCACAACATATGTGTACGCATCAATGCCCCATGGATCCAAGTGCCAGATGCACCGGACGATGATGAGGAAGATGAGGCAGGTGGACCACACCCCACTGCAGCTGCAGCAGGAATAGCCCGAAGGAACACAATCATTAACTATTTCTTCGCATGAGCACGTCACATTGTGACTATCCTTAGCAATCATGGAACAGTACAAAATGACCACATGAACAGCATGTGCAAATGAATTCATTGCAACACACATTCCCTGTGTGCATGTCAGTCCTCTGCATTAGCACATCACTCTGACAAGTGTAAGTGCAACATTAAGTGCAAACAATCTCACAAATAGCAAATAGATGGTGGGTATGTCACCTCTGTACAGAGAGGCTGTTCAGGGTGTCACGTATTCGGAATGCCATTTCAGGGTGTCAAATGTAGTACATAATCCCACTCATCAGCGTATCACATGTGTACAAAAGCATGATATGAAGGCTGTCATTGGTGTTCCAAAAAAGACAACAGGGTGTCATTTGGGGTCAAATATGACTATTCGGGTGTCATTTGGGGTCAGATATGAAATTTTGGGTGTCATTTGGGGTCAAATATGAAATTGCGGGTGTCATTTGGGGTCAAATATGAACCACCCTGATGCAGAGATGCACCCTGTGACTCAAGTCCCACAACATGAGCAACATGGATGTAAGGGGGATGGGGGCACAGTGAACACCTCAGCAACATGGGAGAAGCACACCAGCCAAAAAGCCAGCAGGAATACCTTGCGTAGAACACACCAAGGTGTCCCCTGGACATATGTGCCATGTACAGATCACATGTGTACACGGACGTCATCCATCAATAGTAGTGAACAGTGTCAGCTAATAGGTGCAAGGTGAGAAGTCACGCGCCTCCTCACAGCTCCCTGTACCCATCACTGTCATCTCACTGCCTATCTGGGTCACGTTCAAACATGCGCATTGATATCAGTTCCCAGGGAGTACCTTTTTTTGGAATCACTGGCCCTACATCCATCCATACTTTCATACTTGCTTGATCATAGACATGACACATCTGTGTGAATTAGAATGTTTTAATCACATTCGGTGGAGTGTTGAAGCTGGACCAGTACATGGCCATGCAAACCCCACTTTACATTGTTGCCCCGTGGAGGGCCAGCCAGAGTCATTTAGGGATTGACAAGTTCATCGGAAGAGGAAGAGTTCAGTCCGCAGTCTGATTGCTTTGTCATTGGTATCCAAATCAAATATGGCAGTCCATGTCGAGGGCCATGATGAGTGTCGCAGAGTGTATCGGGGGACAGTGGAAGGTGTTATTCCAGGGCATGATGCAGAGGGCAGAACCAAGCTGAAACAGGCCATATGGCGGAGATGAATGCTACCGCTTCCTTCTTATCACAAAGGCAGGATCATCCACATCATCATCCTCTGATGTGTGATGTGCCTCACATGTGGGTGGTGGTGTTTTGTCTGCAGTACTGTGTGGCACTGACACATCAGGGGCCGGAGGTGGAATGTCTGCCACACTGTGTGGCAGTGACAAATCAGGGGCCGGAGGTGGATTGTCTGCCGCACTGTGAGGCACTGACACATCACGGGGCGGAGATGTGGATGGAGTAGTAGCAGCAGCATTCATCTGCGCCAGGCCTTGTGGCAGAAATGCCATGATGAGGATCTGCAGGGCATGGAAGATCCCAGCTACATCTCGCTGGTGTGCAGCCGTGGCAGCCATTCTTTCCGCCTGCATCCGCTCCATGTTCTCCATGATCCTCCGCATGTGTCCCAACTCCCGGCTGACATCGCTGGGGCCACTCTGACTAGACAGTTGTTCTTGTCTCAGAGTCATGACTCCAGCGATGTCAGCCATGGCTTGTTGGAGAGCATGGAGCGGACTGTGGGTGTCCGTTAGGGAATGTAATTTGTTCCTGATGGGACTTAGACACCCACGTATGGCATCTAGTTTGGCTGCCATGAGGTCGAACCTCACCCGCACCTGATCAGCCATCTCCTTCTGGCCATCTAACACACGGCGTTGGAATGCCATGTGTTGGTCATGGGGGTCCTGGGAGACAGCCGTGGTGGTGGGTGCTTCCTGCTGTGTGGTCTGTGCAGGGGGTGGGGTCTCCTCGATGCAGCTGGGCTTCCCTGCTCCTGGGGGTGGGGTGCTGAGGGTGTCCATGAGCTGTTGGCGGGCGTCGGTGTCGATGGTGTGGAGGTCCTTTTCATCATCAGTGAAGAGATGTACGGTCTGCTCTGCAGGAGGTGTTGATTCTCGCTCTGCAATGTACAGGGGAGATGCAGTTTAACAGTGTGTTCCATGTATGTTCACGCATTGGACAAGTTTACAAACAGACTGCATGACAATGTACATTGTGACTGTTTGGGAGGAGATGCCTGTTTGATGCGGGACAGTGGACATTTTTACACCATCAGGGATGTACATTATCATCTCACAGTTTCCTGCTATGCCAAATGTGATTGGCCTGTTTCTACACACAAGCAGCAGCAGTTGTGTCCTCTGTTCTGTTGTGAAAGTGTTGCAGTTTGTACCACATTGTTGTCAATGTTGATGTGCTCTGATTCTTATGTGTGAGTGCTGCATTGTGGGAGAGTCGCCCCTGCAGCTCTGATTTTGCTGGCCCTTATCGCTTTCAGGCGGTGTGCCTTTCACTTCTGTGCTTATACAGTGCTGAGATGTTGCAGACTTGGGTAAATTGTGCTCTTGGTGGGAGTTGGGACTCTTGGGCATGGTTTGTCCGCAGATGTCTTGTTGATGTCAGGGGTTGTTTGTGCACGTGGATGTGTCAGAGTGTGACCTGTTCCTTTACGGATGTGGTCCACACTCAGCCACCTCAGTGTCGTGCACCATGTAATGATAATTGGACTGCAGCCTTGCTAATCGTCATGCAGTGTCACTTGCATTGCCAGTGTGGCTCACGGACCCGCAGCTTTGCTGGGTTCAGCACATGTGCATGGGTTTGTTGTGAGATTTGTGATGTGTGGGGAGGGCCCCCTCTGGTCACATTGTCGATGGGGGCCTACTTGCTGTTTCTATGTGTGCTGCAGTATGCCAAGGAGATCAGGGACATGATCCAGAGTCATTGTGGGTGTGCACTGTGCTATACTTAATTGTGCATGTGTGCCATTGTGCCCATCTTCCCCCGTCCCCCCAGTCCCTGCTCGTTACTCACCCTGTTGCTGTTGGGTCAGGTCATGTTGAGCAGTGTCCAGTCCCCCAACTCCTGCCAACGTTTCCCCACTGATGACTGTGGACACCATTTCCTCCATTTCCTCCATCTCATCCAGCTCCTGCTGTGGAGCTGGACTCCCACCTCCAGTCTGCATTGCGGCTTTCAGGTTGTTAGCGAGTTTCAGCTTGGTTTTGCGCTTCACATCATTCCAGCGCTTCTTGCAGTCGTCCACTTCCCTTCTCTTCACTCCGACTGCATTCACCATGGCCAAGATGGACTGCCATATTGCATTTTTAGTTGCCAATGACACAGTGGAGGTAATGAACAGTTGTTGGTGGTGTTCTATCACCTCCGTAATCAGGATCTTGTTTTCCTGCGGACTGAATCGCGGGTTCCTCTTCTTCTTCTCCTTGCCCTTCTCCTTCCCCGAGGTCCCTGGCTGGTCCTCTGGGGGGCTTGTTGGGTTCTGGTTGGCCTCTGCAGTTGCTCCAGCTTCCTCCATGGTGCTTCTCAGTAGTTTGGGTTTTGTTTTTGTTTTTTGTTTTTTGTGCAGCTTTCATGGTGATTTTTCCCGCCTGACGTGAGAATAGCAAGCCTGGCGTCGGGTTTGCTTTTTTATCGCCGTCCCGGTAATTTTAACGCGGACATTTGACGCGTTATCGGGGAACTATCGCCTGCTGCCAGCGTGTTGAGAATACGCCATTGACACGGCGTTAGTTTCCCGCAATTGCCGGCGTTATGTAAAATTGCGTTAACCTAGTTTTGCGATGATTATCGCCCGTTCTTGAGAATATCCCCCTATGTGTTGTTATGTCTATCTCCCTGTATGTTTTAGGAGCAGGTGTGGTTTCGCTGTTGCCCTTTTTAGTGAGTGCTATTAGACATTTTAAGGTGGTGATTGATGGTAATTGGCCTGTTATATGTTCAGGGACTTTGGGTAGTATATTCTTTAGTATTTGTGTTGTGGGTTCTTGAGAACTAGTGCTTACTTCTCTTATGTTTTCTATAACTTCTCTCACTTCTATCTCTGTGACATTTAGGTGATGGTTATGCTCTTTTACGTTAATTACAACAGTTTCTTTAGTAGTTGTCTACCATAACATGCTTTGGAATAACAGTTTGTACATTTCCATTTAATATTTGCAGTAGAAGCATTTTCTTGGCTGTAGGTGTACCCCATATAACATAATAACAGTTTTCTTTTTTGTGAAGTGATACATTTGGCGCCTTTTGTCATGTCTTTAATTACTGTAATAATATACATATGAATAATAGGTATTTTCTATATGTTATTTATCAATTTACAGTTAAATATTTATTTACTATTTTTTTTATTTACTTACTTGTATGTGTTTTACAGAAGTTTTGTATGGTTTGAAGTCTTTTCTTTCATGAAACAGGTTATTCTTTTCAGAAAATAAGTATTTATATTAACTGTATGTGGTGTATTTTTTGACTAGGCTTAAGGGGGGTTAGGATTTTTTAGTGCTGCTGTCAGGGTGAGTTTAAAATTATTATTTAAATATACTTACTTTATTTTGAAATATTGGATTTGTAGTTGTAGATGGTGTTTAGTAGAAGTTTGGAAAAACTGTGTAAAAGGAGAAAAGTTAAACAGTGTGTTATCTGTTGTTTGTTAACTGATCTTTTTGCAGTTTAGCATTATCCTACTTTTTAATTTAAAAATAATTAATACTTACTTGGATATGTAGTTATATAGTTGTATATTTTGCAGTCTTCTGTTTTGAAGGGAAAAACTCGCAGAGTTTCTTCCTTTTCAAATGTTTGTCATTTTCTGAGTTATGTTTTGCTTTAATTAGTGTGGCTTTTATGTTGTTTGTTTAATTATTTGAGCTATTTTATTGGTTAAAGTTTTGTATACTTTTATTTTATTGCTTGCTTTACTTAAATTCTAATTTTGTTGGCAGTTATATCCTTATTTGGTCAAGGCTAATTTATTTGTTTTGATATTTGTATTGTATATAAATGTATTTATTTAATATGTATTTATTTGTTTTAATAAAATAATTAATATTGTTTGCTTTATTTAAATGTTTATTGTATCTAAATTTGCTTTTAGTATGTTTAGTGTATATTTTATAGGTGTATTGTTTTAATATTGTGTATGTTTAAGCTTTTGGTGAATTCAAATATTTCTATTTCATTATACATTGTTGTTATAATTTTAGGATATATTTATTTATGCTTGTTGCTGTAAATAATTTGTTTTTGATAATTTTTAAACGTATTTACTAGATGTTTTAATTATATTTTTGTAGTTGATATTGTTGTGTTTGAGATTTTTGACATAGTACATGTTTATTTATAAGTCACGATATTTTTGTTTTTGATATTTTTGTACTCAATATATGTAAAAATACATATTTTTTTCACTGATGTTTATGTGTTCAATTTAAGTGACTTTTATAGTTATGTACTGGGAGTCGATATTTTTGTTAATGATATAAAATGTTCGATAATTGTGTGAGTTGATATTTGTTGTCTCGATATTATGTTACTGATCCAAATCTGCATATCATACTCAGGCCAAAGGAGCATACATTTCAAAGATTTTTTTTTTCAATGGTTGAAGGTGACTTTCTTCTTAAAATTCAGGAGTTAGCCATACTTAGGTCAGGAGTAAGACACAAGGAAAATGGGCTCTGGCCCAGGGCACCCACCTTTCTAGGGGGGCCAATTATTAAATGTTTTGGGCGGTACCAGACTGTCTAGAGTTTTAAAATAACCACCTTGTTTAGTTACTTTTTACTTTGTTGAGCTAGCCTAGGGTGTCCAGACAGCATGGCTCTCAAAATACCTATTATAATCTGGTTAGAATCAGCAAGAACTTTGATCTTTTAAAGTGCAAAGTTCCAGCCCAACTGCACAGGCAACTTGTGCCTCGCTCTCACTGTGCAGTAAAGACTGGCATTGTGTGCTCTCTATGTGACTGCATCGTCCTTGTGGAGTTGCTGCCACAACATTTCAATAATAGTCTGCTGCCACCTGACTCTGTATATCAGTCCCATGCAGCACAGACAGTGCAATAAAAAAGAGCTCGCATATGCACCAAATGCCTGACACCAAACATTGAAAATAGAAGGCCTGGTTGAACCACTAGTCTTTCTGCTTTTCTGGAGACGTCCACCTGGAGACCGCTTGCACCGAGGTAGGGCCTGATGGTATGCCAAGTGTTACTATGCAGTGCAGAGCGGAATGATATGCTCCCTCCTAGATTGCACTGTCCACGTGGAGCCACTGCTAATCTGGTGCGATCCCTGCCTAGTGCCACCTGGGTCAGAATCCCTCTTCCTAACAGACCATGAATAGGAGTGCAGGAAACAAAAAAACACTCTCCATATGCACAGGCTCAAAAGGCTTGTTTAGGTTACTTGCTTTTCTGCATCTCTGGTGCTGACATCCAGAGAGAAGCTGTTTGTTCCAGGGTTGGGCCCAGAGTAGGCTGGTCAACAAAGAGGATTGTCAAGATGTGACCATAGTCACCATGAATGTGAATGAGCTGAAAAAGAATAGTAAATTCAGAGTAGATCCGAGCAGAGGGCCCCAAATAATTTTTGGCCCATGGGCCCCAAAATCCCCAAGATATCCCTGACATACCAGTTTAACAAAATAATTATCAACTAGATTATAATGATTAAAACTGCATCCATATTTTAAGGTCAAGGACACACTCTAGCTATCCATCAAATAACTTAATAAAACGTCTTCTTGAATATCAAAAACAAAACAAGTTGTACACTACAAATTCCTTGCTGGAGATGGATGAAGCTGCAGACACATTCATGTTACATATGAATGCAAACAGCAAATAGCTTGCGTTAGTGAAGCTGTAGCTTGACCTGTGTGTACATTTTTATGGAGTGTCTAGTATAGGTATAGGCATGGTGAAGGTCTCCGATGATGCACCCTGAGTAAGGGCCCCAGTGAGGACCATGAGGCGGATTACAGAAAAAAATGTGACTTGCTCTCTCCAGTGGGAAACATCCTGAACAACGACTCCGGAACAACGAGTTCCAGAGTCATGTAAGCCGAACAACTACTTGCCCGAACAATGACTCAGCCTTAACCACGCATGTGCGTGGTTAAGGCTGAGTCGGTCTAGTGTTCGGGCAGGGCGGAGTTCGGAGGAGCGTCGCAGAGGAACAGGTAAGAGGGGTTAATTTTCAGGGGGTGGGGGAGTTTAGGGTTAGATTTTAGGGGTTGGGGTTTAGGTTTTAGGGAGTATGGGTGTTCGTATTTATTTTAAAGGTGGGGGAATTCGTTTATAAGGTGTTGAGATCGTTTTAAGGAGGTGGGGGTGATCGTGATTATTTTTAGGGAGGGAAAATTAGTTTTATGGGGGTTGAGTTCGTTTATTAAGGGGTGTGAGTGAACGTGTATGTTTAAAGGGTGTGTGGGTGATCTTGTTTATTATTAGGGTGGGGGAATTAGTTATTAGGGTTTGTGGGTGATCGTGTTTAATTTTAGAGTGGGGGAATTAGTTTTTAGAGGGCGGGGGTTTGGGGTTAGTATACAGGGGTTGGGGGGGTTTGGGGTTAGTATTTAGGGGTTGGAGGTTTGGGGTTAGTTTTTAGGGGGTGTGGGTGATCGTGTTTGTTTTAAGGGTGTGTAGGAAAAGAGTTTATTTTTAGGGTGGGGGAATTAGTTTAGTATGTGTGGGTAATCATGTTTATTTTTAGGGTGGGGGTAATTAGTTTTTAAGGGGTGGGGGATCGGGGTAGTAAATGGAAAGCATTTTTTTTAACACGCATTCCTTTACCACGAAAAAATGTGGTAAAGGAATGCGTGGTAAAAAAAATCGTGGTTTAGACGAGGTTGTGGTTGCGACCTCGTTGTTAGGGAAGTCGTGGTTGGCAACAAAGTTCATGCTTGTGTTTGCAAGAATAGAGTAGTACATGGAGAACCTGTAAATGTGGCACCAGGCCCCATCTTTCACTTCCATTTCATTAGTCTGTTTTACAAATGAGGGCAGGGATCTTGCATGCATGAGGGCAGCCACTGGGATTGCTCCTGACAGTTATGGGACACATTAAGGTCCCTGTGCCCTCTCCCAAAAATATGCTTTGAGGACGCGCTCCACTTCTTAGGTGGTATACAGCTAAAGTTTGTTGGACCTGACATTCTTGACATGGTTTTCCCCCAACTTTTTGCCTTCCAGCCGCCTGTTTTTTGCTGACTTTGTTTTTGCTGGCTTTTGGATTCTGCGAACTTTGCCACTGCTAACCAGTGCTAAAGTGCTTGTGCTCTCTGCTTTAAACATGATAACATTGGCCTACACCCAATTGGCACATTTAACTTAGTTGTAAGTCCCTAGTCAAGCGATATTACATATACCCTGGGCCTGTAAATTAAATGTTACTAGTGGGCCTGGCGCACTGAATGTCCCATCCACTTAATTAGATCTTTAAACATGTTTCATGTCTGCTGTTGCAGCCTGTGTGTGAAGTTTCAGACTGCCAATTCCCCTGGCAAAATAAAACTCTTGCCAGGCCCAAACCTCAATTTTTATTACATACAAGTCGCCCCTAGGGTAGGCCCTAAACAGCCCAGAGGGCAGGGTGCAATGTATTTTAAAAAGTTGAACATGTACTTTTAAGTTTTACATGTCCTGGTGGTGAAAAACTTCCAAATTCGTTTTTCACTACTGTGAGGCCTACCTCGCCCATAGGTTAACACTCGGTCACCTTACTACATTAAATAAGTGACAACTTTAAATTGGGAGCAGGTGGGAATGTTGAGTTTGGTGTCTAAAGAAGTGTAATTTAAAGTCTCTTTAATGGTAAAGTCGGATTTTAAGTCACAATTATGAAAATGCCAGACCCCAGACAAACTGGGACCAGGGCAGGGAGTCAGGAAATTCCAAGCACCTGTGGTTGTGGAACCCTCCAGGACCTTCTCCTACTTCAAAATCTGCACCTGGTATAAATATTGGACCATCAGATCCGATTCTTCAGAACAATTCTCGACCTATGGAAGGCTCTGAAGAACTGCTGTGCTGCTCTGCCAGAAAGACTACTACTCTGTTGCCCTGTTGCCCTGCTGCCTCAGTGAAAAGACTGGACCTGCATCTTTAACCCAGGACCGCCAGAGTGACTCCAAGGGCTAGTTGGCTGGCCTCCTTACCAGAGCCTCAGGAACAGAGGGCTTCAACCACCTTGAATCCAGCACCCCCTGGACTGTGTCTGCTGTGAGTCTTACCCTGACAAGTGGTGAACCCCAGTTCTGGACCCTTGGAAGTGGGCCTGAAGGTGCCTGCCAGCCCAGTTGTGGCCCTGTGAGCAGAACCAACGCAGCACAATGCATCTCTTCGCAACCACTTCAGAAATGCTGCAGCACAACACATCCCTGACGTCAAACCTCGCTTCGCAGCCCGCAGTCTCCTCGGAACCACCACTGCACGACGCATCCTCGACGCAGGCCAATGCATCGCAAGCCCCTTGTCTAACTGGGTCCCTCTATACTGCCCACTCTCCATCGCAGTCAGCCTGAAATTGTGACTTTGTCCCGGTCCGGCGCCACCAGATAACCACAGTTGACACTTTGTGCTTCTAGGCACTATTTTTACTTAAATCTTTAAACTTGTTTATCTATAGTTCTACTGATTGGGTTTTTTTGTTAAATACTTTATCACATTTTACTCTATTTCTCTAAATTAGTGTGGGACTTTTCTTGTGTTGTGTTTCATTTTATTACTGTTTCAATTGCTGCACAAATACTTTACACATTGTCTCTAAGTTCTGCTCTGTTTCATGGTACCAGAGTGTTGAGCACAGGTTAATTTGGGGTTTGCTTGTGACTTCATCCTGAGAAGGATTGTGGTTGCTGCTTGAGTAGGTTTTCACCCCTTCAACCAGTAACCCATTTTCTTACAGTGTGCCTCTAACAACCTATTTGACCCCTGTTAGAAATGGGGGTTTCTAGTTGGCAGTGGTTTGCTCCCTGGTCAAGTAGGGACCCTTCCTTCTAGTCAGGTTAACAGGAGCTACACACCTAGATAACCCCTTGGTGGCTTGACACGAGCAGTCAGGCTATCTCAGAGGCAATGTGTAAAGCATTTGTACCACAAACACAGTAACACAGTGAAAACACTACAAATGGACACCACACCAGTTTAGAAAACTAAACAATATTTATCTAAACCGAACAAAACCAAACGCCAAAAATCCAACATACAGAACTTAAAATATCACTTTTAAAAGGTTTAAGCAATTTTATCTATAGAACTCTGTGGATGCCGTTATTTTGCACAAAGTTCCTCTGATGCGTCAAAATTCAACATGAAAAACAGTCACAAAAGAGGATGCATTGGAAAACACAAGTGAGGCGTTGATTCCCTACTCCCAGAGGAGCAGAGGCATCAGTTCTTCCTGCACACAGGAGAAGTATTGCATCGAATCCTTACTGCGAGGGGAAGCGATGCATCGAATTTCAGACATGTTGTCTTACTTCTTGGTTGCGGGGCTCCATTGACGAAGACTTGGCGCACAGGTGCGATGCGTTGGAAAATCCAGATGCTGTGGGCCGATGTGGCGAAGAAACAAGCGATGCGTCGATTTCCACAGATGCAGATAGGTGAGGCACCAATCCTTTAGCCGCACAGCAGGGCCTGCTCGAAGTCGGAGTGGTGGGTCTCAGACGTCGGAGACTCATTGCTCTGGTCTCAGGCTGTGGCGGTTCTTCTAGCCATGAACAGGCGCTGTGTCAATTTTTAAGCTGCACCACAGCGAAGCATTGGTTTTTCAACTGCACAAAAAGTTTGCGGAGGGAAAAAAGGCGCTGAAGGGCGATGCATGGAGTTTTGGTTCTTGAAGCAGCAAAACTACCTCCAAGTGCCCAGAACTGGAGTTGGCGCCACTTGGCAGGTCAGAACTCCCAGCAGTGGAGCTCAGGAGAGCTGCAGATTAAGTCTTTGATGGCCCTGAGACTTCCAACAGGAGGCAAGCACACACAAGCCCTTGGAGAACCTTGGAAAAGCAGGACTCAGAAAGCAAAGTCCAGTTCTTTCACTGCCCATAGACAGAAGCAGCAACTGCAGGCCAACCCAGCAAAGCAGCACATAGCAAAGGGACAGTGCTTCTCCTGGCAGCTCTTCAGCTCTTCTTCTTGGCATAGTCCTCAGTCCGGAGGTGTTCTAAAAATGTGGGGTTACAGATCCAATACTTATACCTTTTGGCCTTTGAAGCAGGCATACTTCAACGAAAAGTCTTTTTGTTTACAAGATCCTGCCTTGCCCTGCCTTGGCTCCAGGGTGGAGACAGCATTGTGAGAGGAGAGGCACAGCCCTATTAAGGTGTCAGTGACAACTCCTCCCACCACTCTAGCTCAGGAAGACCCATCAGCCTTGTGACGCGCCATCAGGTTATGCAGGGCACACATCAGCCCCCTTTGTGTGACTGTTTAGAGTGAATGCTCAAACATCCCCTTTCAGTCTAAACCAGACATTGATTCCAAAGGCAGGCAGAGACACAGAATGGTAAAGCAAGAAAATGCCCACTTTCTAAAAGTGGCATTTTCAAACACACAATTTAAAAAACACCTACACAGAAAGATGTATTTTAAAATCCAGAGTTAAAGAAACCCAAACTCCAAATCTCTATCACTTTCTAATTGAAAGTTACACTTGTAAGATGTTACAAGGCAGCTCCAATAGGAGAGATAGTTCTTGCAATAATGAAAAACGAAATTGGCAGTATTTCACTATTAGGACATGTAAAACACACCAGTACAGTTCCTACCTTTCACATACACTGCACCCTGCCCATGGGGCTACCTTGGGCCTACCTTAGTGATATCTTACATGTAGTAGTATGGAAGGTTAGGGCAGTTGCGGCTATTACCTGGAAGCAGCAGTGGGGTGGGGTGGAGGAGAAGGGGTAGGGGGGCCGGACAAAAAAAAGATTTCACTTACCTCCCAGCCGGCCAGCCGGCCGGCTGCCCACCGCCGCCTCTCCTGCATCCTCTTCCTGGCTTCTTGGGGGAACAGGAAGCACCAGGGCTGGCTCCCATGCTCCCCGGAGCCAATCACAGTGCTGCAATGCAGCATTGTGATTGGTCTCAGGGGCTGGAGGGGTGGGCATGTTCTCCATGCAGGCTGTAATGCAGCCTGCATGGAGAACATGCTATGTGCGCATGACTGTTTGGCCGGTCCGAGAGGGCCAGCCAATCACTTATGCTCACATAGGAGTGCAAACCACTCCTCCCCCTGCTCTGAGAGCAGTCCCACCGCACAAAGACACCGCAATAGGAAAAAATAAAATGATAATAACCTTGAGTTATTATCATTTTATTTTTCCTTTTTAAACTGCATAAAGCAGTGGGCCGATGCTCCTCCGCCTTAGCGGAGGAGCCACCACTGGGTTAGGGCCTTGCAAGTGGGTGAACTTGCCAGGTTGACACTGCAGTTTAAAACTGCACTAGCAGACACTGCAGTGGCAGGCCTGAGACGGTTCCAAGGCTACTCCTGTGGGTGACACAATCAGTGTTGCAGGCCCACTAATAGTATTTGATTTACAGGCCCTGGGCACACACAGTGCACTTTACTAGTGACTTTCCAGTAAATCAAATATGCCAATCATGGATAACCAATCATAATCACAATTTATATAGGGACCACTTGCACTTTAGCAATGATCAGCATTGGTCAAGTGCCCAGAGTACAAAAACCAGCACATAGTCAAAAATACAGGAGGCAGAGGCAAAAAGACAGGGGAAACCACGCAAAGGATGCCAGGTCTAACAACCCCAGCACCGATGTTGATAATAAGGCAAGAGATTTGAGGAAAAGCTGTTCTCTTATTGTCACACTTCCCTGCAGACGAGAGCATGACGCCTTGAGCTTGCACAATCATGTGATTCCTGAAACATATATGAAACAAAATTTTCAAAATGTTTATCACTTTGTCTCATGCAAAAAATGTGCGTGATTTTCAACCCCAGGGTACTGTTTTGAGTAGAAAAGGTCTCGACTCAGAGGTATTTTTTCTCCTCAAATTACTCTTCTGCGAGTATCACACATAACTTTTTTTATGGAAGAAAAATTACTCGGAAAAGGAACAAATTAGATTTGAAATAATACATGTAATTTTGCAGAAACTATGCTAAGTTTGCAAAACAAAAGTTTACAAATATTTAACACCTCTAAAACATTTGTCCAAGTTCCTTAACTACTTCTAGTGAGGCTTACTTCAATCATTTATTTTCTGCAATTCCATGATATAATAAATTCCTTTGAAAATTAACTGATTCTTTAATGCTATGTCAAAAAAGCGAACCAACATTTTAAGGAACATATGTAAATGTCTCGTGTGTGCTAGCGCCTCAGATTTCTCATTCCCAGATCTTGGTACAAGAGGGTGTGGTGTCAAACAAAGCATTCCATTTCTGTTAGGAAACTGTCCACATTGATTTATCATGCACTTCATAGAGAGCTGGAAGCAGAACGAGACAGCTTTCAGATGTGTAACCTCTGACAACTACACTGACCAATGCTTAACAGTGAATCTTTCTTTTTTTTTCTACAGCATGTTCCCGGAATGTGTTTTTTTTAACCAGTGTCTGGGTTTTGATTTGAAAGGCCAGTTAAAAAGGTTTTCGAATGATGTCGGAAATTAAAAGAGCTAATGAAACTTTTTGCAAACATCTTTTTTCCTGAGTGTCCTTGCAGAAACTGTCTGGATTACAGACAGGCCTGTGCCTGCCTGCAGACAAGAAGAGAGCCTTTAGCTAAAACCGAACAAGCGGTGCTTTGCCATGCCAAAACTTTTATAGTAGTAGCACACTGCTTCCATCATGTGTAAATGTACCATTTTCTCAGGTAATTAATAAGATTTCCACGTGGACAGGCGCCAGTTGGTTCATTTGTGTTCTCGCGTCCATGAAATGACTCGATCAAGTTTGTGAACACTTCTTCTGAAGAACCATTGAAAGTATATTACCTTTTACTTCGTTTTCGTAAACAAAATAAGCTATTATTTTCATCTTGATCATGATATGGTAATATTCATGGACACCAATTAGGGATACCCTTGTGTAAATAATGGAACTGCTTCTGATGCTACCCCTAGACTCAGGGGCAAGAAGGAAGCGGCTTCTTCTTCCCTTCACTGGTCTTAAGAAAATTAGTGGTTTTTGAGGTGCTAGGTGTTGGAGAAGGGGTCAAATCAAGCAATGTTACTGGGGTTCAAAGGGTGTCTATTGTCACTTCTGCCACTCCTGGCACTTAGGTGATTCAGTACCCAATGGTACTGCGTGTACCTAAACACTCTGGCCCAGATTTACTAAGGACTTGTGTTGTCCTTGTGTGATGCAAGTCATCGCAAGGCAACAAAAGTCCCTAATTGTGATCTACAAAGCCATGGAAGGGGCGATTTGCACTCCCTTTCATAAGTTTGAAAAGAAATGTAAAGCAATGCAGTGGCTTACGCTGATTTGCATTATCGTTTCATTTTGGTAGGCGTTCCATGGCTGGAGGATGGGCGTTTCTGTGCATCAATCCGTGGAATCTGACACAATCACGGATTTACAAACACTTATAAGGTGGGATCGCACAAAGATGGTGCGCCTACCACATATAGGTATACTGAGAAGAAAAGCCTGCATTGGTGCTAGGCCACACACAGTCCGCCAGCGGACGGAGAGAGCAGAAATGCTCCATATCTTTGTAATATGGAGCATTTCCACTCTCTCCCTTTCACGCAACTCAGTGCAGCATTTCTGAATAGAGCCACCGAGGCATTGCATTATTTCACAGAGACAGAATTAGGGAAATTTCCATAGCAACAGTGATGCTAGTATAAAATATCTGCCACTGCTGTTGCTATGGGTGCCTTGATCTAGTGTATGAAGTTAGTGGACACTCACTTGCCACATGGAACACCCAAGCTTAACTGCCCAAAAATGAGCTATGAACGTGATAACACTGAGTGACATTTCTCACGACTCTGATAAAGGCATTTCCACTTTTTCACGCATGTTGAAGCAGGGTTGGGGCAGTATAAATTAGACTTCACCCTCTACATACACTCTACTCATATATTACAGCATATAATCTATAGATTCAATGTGTGCCTTAATTTATTAAGTTGTGTGTTTTACATTTATGCATATTATATATCACGTTGCACACTTGGACGTCATAATGTAGTTGAGTGATAAATATATGTATTTAAATGTATTGTTTATTCATTTTTATAATGATGACCGCTTGCTTTCTTATGGTTAATAACGTTGGGGCTTTCATTTTGATTCTCAAGCTAAATTAGCTTGATTTTAGGCCTTAGACAAATGCTGCACATTCTGACACTGTCAGCATGCTACTTGTGCATTTCTTTGCATGTACCCCTAGTTAGCTGGAGAAAGGCCTAATATTCTGTACTAAATTGATACTGAGGCTTGAAGATGACAAGTTGGCAGCAAGGAAGGAGAAAAAGACGATTAGAAGAGATTCCTGTGTCCAACATACCAGGAGGATGCAATACTCAAGGACAAGCAGAAGTGTTCCTAATTTGTGCTGGGATGGGAATTTGGGGAGCTTACCGGCTCCCAGCAAATGCCTGCACAGGATTGGTTCTGAACTATAGAAGTGAGATATGAATGTTCTGGAACTTTTAATTGTGCTTTTAATAAATGTTTCATGCCAGTTAGTTTTTAGATCCATTCCTTACTTCGAAGCGAGCAGATCTCTCTACTTTCCTGAATTTCTCCGAATATGAGCCTGTATGCTAAACACTCTTCCTACTGTCTGAACTTCTACTGATGTTCACATGATGCTGACACCTTCTTCCTTTCCTCTTTAGAAATCACCTTTGAATTTAATTTCTCAATTTAGCTAAAATGTGTTTCTACATGGAACACTTAATCTGGATAATTTGCATTCTTTATATACTGATAATTTGCATTCTGTACTTTATTTTATGTCGATTTAGATTTCTTGAGCATCTTGAACTTTTCCTCATATTGATAATGTTCACAAATCTTTGAACAGATTAATGATTGTAACAAACTACTAATCTGAGAAAAAACAAACCTTTATAGTCGCATGCCATCCTCTCTGTTTTTGTTACAGACTTGTATTGGTTTATTGAAATTAAATTTACTTCAGTCATTCTTTCTGATGAACGTTTGGGAGATCAAAATGAAGATTTGTTGTATTTAAGGACTCAATGTATAAGAGCTTGATAATTTAGTAAGTCATTAATTGAAGACTTGTTTCTATTACATATAAGAGAAACATTGCTAATGTATTTACACATTCACCTGCAAATGAGGCCCATCTGTCAGCAGAAAATGTTGGTTCCATTCTGCCCCGATTGACACTAAATGAAACAGTGACATAGTTGATCATGGCTCTTGGGCGGCTTTCAACAACAAAGATTGGTATAGCGAATAGCTTTGGGTGTAATGCCTAATGCATCGAGAAACTTAGGGCCCCATTACGAAGGCGGGCGGACAATGTCCGCCCGCCACCATAACGGTAAACGGGATTGACCGCAAGAGGTGCGGCGGTCCCGCTGTGCCTATTAGGATGCGACCGCCACCATGGCGGTCGCATCCTGTATATTTAACATTGTGGCGGGCGGTGCTGTATTTAGCAATGTTAAAAGGGCATGTTGTGCATTTGCATGCACAACGTGACAGGCACCGCGCGGTGCCTGCCACCTTGTGCATGCAAATGTCGGGGGTACCATGGGTACCCGCCAAGTGCAGCCACCCACCCCCCCAACCACCTGGGGGCCCGCAACGGGCCCCCAAAGGCATTCTCTGCATGCCTTTCCATGGCGGAGTCTCCGCCATGGAAAGGCATGAGACCGCCATCATCGTAATATGGATGGCAGTGCCTGCAAGGCACCGCCACCATATTGCAGGCCTTTTCCGCCCGGTAGGCAATCCTGCGGATTGCCTACCGGCGGAAAACTGGCGGACAGTCTTTCCATCCGCCTGGGTCCCCACCGCCATCGTATTATGGCAGGGGGAAATGTTAGGCGGGCGGACGAAATTGGCGGGCGGATCACCACCGCCATACGGGCGGTGGCGATCCGCCAGACATCATAATGACACCCTATGTTAGCACATTAAAGGTAGGCAAATGCAAGAATAAAAAGCCTAGTTATATAGAAAACACCCCTTGACTTTAATACCACCCTGCTTTTGTTTCTACATGAAATAAAGTTATATGGAAAAGACCATCATTACAGTCCTACTTTAATTTCCATTTCAGGAAAGAATCATCCCTCTCTGATATGTGCAGCATTTTTGATGAAATAGCATTAAGAGCCAAGGAAAGCAGAAGCAGAACCCAAAAACATTCAGTAATAAAGCAGATATAAGGAGCCTACAAGAAAATTAATGTAACCAATGATTCCATAGGCAAGGATCTGCTGAAAAGAACTATCTCTCCAGCCTCTGAGGGAGGCTATTCTAATCTTAATAATAAAATTCAAAGCTGCTTTCAAGGAACTGCAAAATCTGATCCTCAAAGTGTAAGTAACGTACGTCAGGGTTGTTAAAAGTTATGGGCAGGTAGGGCTGTTTGCCCCAAGCCCCATGGTCCTGCTGCAGAATGTAATTATTAAAAGTCAAAAGCAGGGTTATCTGTAAATTTTCAATGAGACAACCACCAGCGGTCACACCAGTAAACAGAACATGCTTGAGCTACCAGCTACTTTGGAGCTATTTTTCAATTTCTCATGTAACTTTCTTTCTACTTAAAACAGGGTGGATGTGACAGCTGGCTGGGATGAAGAACTCTGAAAGGCCTGCTGGAGGGGTTGACCTAACCCCCACAAAGTTTCTTTCTGGCTTGAAATGAAATGAAATACCAGCATTTGTAAAGCACACAGCTACCTCCGGAGAGGTGTCCGGCGCTGGGGGCCCTCAGGTAGATTAAGCGAGGTATTGCCCAGAGTCACATGGTGCTGGGCTAACCTGCCGCCGGCACCGGCGATCGAACCGTGAACCCCGTGGTCCGGAGTCAGACACCCTGTCCGCTGCACCACACCTCTTCCACGACATAACCAAGTCACAAAAGAAGGTTGTCCCTACGGAGGCATGTATTTAAACTTCCAGTTAGCACTTTAGTAGCGCCAACTCAAAGTCAATGACTTATTTCAAACACTCTTAGGGGCCGATTCCGATTCGGGCCGGAATAAATACCGACCGACTCGGTACGGGAATTTAGTCTGACCGACTCGGACCGCCGCCGTACGACCCGGGTAGTACGATGAAATGCATGTGAAATCCGAACGACTCGGACGGAATACAAAACGACCGACCGAGCCGGACGTAAACAAGCCATCCGGCCGGGAAATCACGCGAAACGAACCGACCGACACGCACCCGAATTGAACCCGAACGAAACGTACCCGCAAACTCCAACCCGCGTAGTACGATGCTGTGCATGCAAAACACGACCTACTCGCCCGGAGCACAAGCCGTACGACCGACACGCATACAAAACCCAGCCGAAGCAACCCAATACTCCGCGACCGACTCGTACGCCGCATATGAAACCTAGCTGACACACAGCGGGAACGAGTCGGACAAGATCGCACCAGACAACTGCAGCGTCCTACTCGGACACAAGAACGACTCCTACATGCACCAAAAACACCAAGGAAATTTTTTTTTAAAAAGGGCCAAACAAGCAACCACAAAGCCAATAAATACAGGGAGGAAAAAAAAATGGAACAAGGACACACCTCCAACTCCACCTACATAAAGGCCACAAATCCCTACCATGATCCTTTGCAAATTCCACTGACCTGCCAGCGCAGAACACCATCACACAGCAACCACAGACACACTCACAGCTCATACATCACACAAGCCACACACCATTACCACACCTACAAATAGCACCCTCACACACACCCAGCTAAACCTACACTCACACCCCCCCACTTGCACACATACACACATCAATCACCACCACCACCCATCACCATGCCCCCAAAGAAGAATCATAAGTTCCTAGACAGTGAATTGGAAGTCATGGTAGATGAGATCCTCAGGGTAGGGCCACAGTTGTTTGGTACATTGGTACAACAGACCCCCATGTCGCAGAAAACCAAGATGTGGGCGAGGATTGTCGACGCACAATCACCATGTTTGCGCACAAAGGAAGACATCCAGAACAGGTGGTATGATGTGCGCAGGAGGGTCCGGGACCTACTCAAAAAGGACTACCTCCTCAGCCAGATCACCGGCAGTGGCCCTCCTGCAAAACCAGTAAACCTCAGGCCCTGGGAGGAGAAGGTGCGGGCCATCCTACCACCAGTGAGCGTATACGGACTAACAGACATCCCAGAGCCTGGTGAGTACACAACTAATATACACAATATGGTGTGACAACACACACACATCACAGTCAAGGGGATAGGCAAACCATGCACCCTTAGCAAATACACAGCAACCAAAAGATATTCATCCCAAGATGTGAATGCTAGTCAGACAAACACAATACCTGCCATCTCATAGTGATATGTAACTGTGTCATGACATGTACAAACCTAACAACAAATACAGCAAGGCAGTGGCACAAATAGAACCAACAAACACTCCCAGATATTTACCCACCACTAGAACACCACCTCACAGGGAAGCTCACTGAAAGGAAGGAATTCGGTGTATGCTGGTGAAGTCAGTGTAGCCAATAGCATGATGGGAGTGGTAGTCACAGATATTGGTCACACCCACAATTGGCCCATCAACACCACTCTGAACCATGCTCACATCACAGGGAGTGGAAAACAACTGACAAGATGGCTGACACTGGGTACTGCTGTGGGGAGCACAAGGCCCTGATGGGAACTGGGCACCAACAAACAACAGGACCACACTGTCACCCATCTTGCCATTGCTGTCACACTCACACACAGTGAAGTCCACTCAAAACGAAGGAAGTATGGGCATGCTGGGAAGGGGGTGTAGGCAATAGCATGATGGGAGTTGTAGGCACAGATATTGGTCAGCCTCACAATTGGCCCATCAACACCACTCTGAACCATGCTCACATCACAGGGAGTGGAAGACAACTGACAAGATGGCTGACACTGGGTACTGCTGGGGGGAGCACAAGGCCCTGCTGGGAACTGTGCAACAACCAACAGCAGGACACCACTGACTGACATCCTGAAAGACAACTTGCACTCCCTGCAATGGAAGCACGTTCCATGGTGGGATATCTGGCTGGTGGGAAGGAGGACACACAGCACTGACCATAGTTACAAGCACCTCCCCTCACACACCCCCTCAACACTAACTCCACATAACCCACCTGGGAGAATACAATGCCTCACATCCTAACTGAAGATCCCACAAAGAACCACCACCCTGGGTTATGCTGTGTGAAGCACAGGGACACTCTTGGGACTTGTAGCCAAACAACTGCTAGGACAACACTCCCAGCCATCCTGTCAGCACAGGCACCCCACCCCACAGGGAAGTAGAGTCAAAAGGAAGGAAGGATGGGCATGCTGGGAAGGGGGGTGGAGGCAATAGCATGATGGGAGTGGTAGTCACAGATATTGGTCAGCCTCACAATTGGCCCATCAACACCATCCTGAACCATGCTCACATCACAGGGAGTGGAAAAGGACTCACAAGATGGCTGACACTGGGTACTGCTGGGGGAGCACAAGGCCCTGCTGGGAACTGTGCAACAACCAACAGCAGGACACCACTGACTGACATCCTGAAAGACAACTTGCACTCCCTGCAATGGAAGCACGTTCCATGGTGGGATATCTGGCTGGGTGGGAAGGAGGACTCACAGCACTGACCATAGTTACAAGCACCTCCCCTCACACACCCCCTCAACACTAACTCCACATAACCCACCTGGTAGAATGCAATGCCTCACATCCTAACTGAAGATCCCACAAAGAACCACCACCCTGGGTTATGCTGTGTGAAGCACAGGGACACTCTTGGGACTTGTAGCCAAACAACTGCCAGGACAACACTCCCAGCCATCCTGTCAGCACAGGCACCCCACCCCACAGGGAAGCAGAGTCAAAAGGAAGGAAGGATGGGCATGCTGGGAAGGTCGGTGGAGGCAATAGCATGATGGGAGTGGTAGTCACAGATATTGGTCAGCCTCACAAGTGGCCCATCAACACCATCCTGAACCATGCTCACATCACAGGGAGTGGAAAAGGACTCACAAGATGGCTGACACTGGGTACTGCTGGGGGGAGCACAAGGCCCTGCTGGGAACTGTGCAACAACCAACAGCAGGACACCACTGACTGACATCCTGAAAGACAACTTGCACTCCCTGCAATGGAAGCACGTTCCATGGTGGGATATCTGGCTGGGTGGGAAGGAGGACTCACAGCACTGAACATAGTTACAAGCACCTCCCCTCACACACCCCCTCAACACTAACTCCACATAACCCACCTGGGAGAATGCAATGCCTCACATCCTAACTGAAGATCCCACAAAGAATCACCACCCTGGGTTATGCTGTGTGAAGCACAGGGACACTCTTGGGACTTGTAGCCAAACAACTGCCAGGACAACACTCCCAGCCATCCTGTCAGCACAGGCACCCCACCCCACAGGGAAGCAGAGTCAGAAGGAAGGATGGGAATGCTGGGAAGGGGGGTGGAGGCAATAGCATGATGGGAGTGGTAGTCACAGATATTGGTCAGCCTCACAATTGGCCCATCAACACCACCCTGAACCATGCTCACATCACAGGGAGTGGAAAAGGACTCACAAGATGGCTGACACTGGGTACTGCTAGGGGGAGCAAAAGGCCCTGCTGGGAACTGTGCAACAACCAACAGCAGGACACCACTGACTGACATCCTGAAAGACAATTTGCACTCCCTGCAATGGAAGCATCCTTCATGGTGGAATAACTGGGCTGGGGGGAGAAGGAGGCCCGGATGGCAAGCAAATACCACCAATGCTGGTCATGCACACACCTCAACATTCACATTGACATGCCACAGGTTGGCAGGACAATGTGCTACACCAATATCACTCTCTGACTGTCACAATTTAGGAGAATGCAATGTCCAGGCCCACATCCAGAGGTACAGTCACAACTGTCAGGTGTTTGAACAATTGATGCCAGTAGAAACATAACATACAATCTGTGTCTCTCCCCAAAACAGGTGATGATGGGGACACAGCAGCAGACGAGGAGGAGTCCCTGTCCCAGGCTCCGGGGAACACTGAGCTCACTGGTGTGGATCAGCCTCTGCACTCCTCGGATGGCGAAGAACCAGCTGGACCCTCCGGTGTGAGTCATCATGCAGCACCAGCAGGACCAACATCTGCACCCCCTGCACCCACCCCTCCAACAACTGCCAACACACAGGCCACCCCTGCTAACACGGACAGACCAAGGACCACAGATGACAACAGCGCAGGGACCCAGACCCAAACTAGAGCTGGTGACAACGAGCCCAGGAACAACACCCAAGTGGGCCCACGGTCACCTGTGCGTGCCACCGCAGGTCCTGCACGTGTCGCCAGGGGTGGTGGGAGGGGTGGTAGACATAGGTCGCTCTTTGCAGAGGGGTCTGGACTGCATGATGACCCACAACTGGCACGCATCACGGATGCGTACCAGACTAGCACCGGAGAGGTCAGCCAGGTAGTGGGGATCCTCAAGGACATACAACAGCAGCAGGCTGCCCATCATGCCCGCTTGGACTCCCACATGTCCCGTGTCGAGACACACATGTCACATGTCGAGACACACATGTCACATGTCGAGACACACATGTCTGGCATGGACTCCAAGTGGGACACATTGGAACAACTGACAGCGGTGCATAGGGACATACTGACATGCCTCCGCCAGATCAGCACCAACATGGCCTCACCTCCCTGTGTGCCCACAACATCTGCTGCTGAAACAACTGCAAATGCCACAGGGAGGGAGGAGGACTGCCGCAGCCTGCACCTGAGGGTCCCCCCGCCCCAGGAAGAGGGGTCGTCCGAGGAGGCCAAACTGAGAGGCCGATGGCCATCTACATCCCCCAGGAAGCCAACACCTGTTCTGGAACTTTTCCTCTGTGTGCAAACTGCACGCCCTGTCGAAGCCAACCCAACTCTCCCACATGACATGGGGAGCTATAGTTGGCCAAATTTATCAGATGACTGTGGACTTTACTCTGGACATTTCAGCTACCAAGACTTCCGAATCACATGGGAACTTTGGATTCCAATTTCTATGTACAGCACCCACCATCCTGTGCACCATCCTCACACCTGTATGTAAATAAACTCACCAATACACCATATCTGCCTCTGTTGTGATTCCAACGTGCTCTCTGTCATGGAGATGGTGATCAGAAAAATGACACTGTGCATGCTAACTGCTACAGCAAGTCCAACACCGTCATGTCAGTCATGGCGACGTGACACATATGAGGGAGACACACCAGTAGGGCCACACAACACATACACACCAGGGCCATCAGACTCATCACCTATACTGATGTTGCAACTAAATACTGTGGAATGCACAGACACGCCACCTATTCACAGTCTGTGTCAACTAGACTACAGGTGCAGTAAGCAAATGTCAGTCAGATGTGTGACTACAGACAACGCACATCCCAAAGTGAAGCACAGGTTTATTACACATTTGCAACATGTTGTTTCCACTACAAATGCTAGCTAATCCAACCTGGCTGTGGCCACAAAGTCAAAAAGTGCAGAAGATAGAAAGTCCAGGGGTGTGTGGCACATCACCTGTAGGGAAATGACTGCTTCCACCTTGGAAGTTGAATCATGGATTCGTGGGATCCAAGTTGATCAAACAACTCCGGCAGCACCCTGTGAAGGACAGACATGACACACAGTCAAAACCACTGAAGAACAGCACAGAACGGCAATACTCATGTCTAATACATGTCACGAGATAACTACACAAAACCAAGTTAGCATGTCAACACTGTTGGGCAGTACAGACCACCTGCAAGGACACATCGCTGCATGCATCCAGTCAAGTAGCACATGGCCACACTCAAACAGCACCAGAGCACCACACACACATATCATGCAAACTCAAATCATTGACATTACAACCCTCTGGAGATTCACATTCAGCTGAAGAAGTTGGTGATGAGCTGTGTGCGGACATCACCATCATCATCATCATCATCTTCACTGGCATCGTGACCCAGGCCAGGATCTTCCACAGGTGGCGGGCGTTGGTCATCGTCATCCAGGATGAGAGGCAACTCCTTCCGCACTGCCAGGTTGTGTAGCATGCAGCAGACGATGACAATCTTGCACACCTTTGCTGGGGCATATGGGAGGGCCCCTCCTGTCTTGTCCAGGCAGCGGAAGCGGCTCTTCAGGAGACCAAAGGTCCGCTCAATCACCCTCCTCGTCCGACCATGTGCCTCATTGTAGCGCATCTGGGCTGGTGTCACAGGGTTCCTGAGGGGTGTCAGCAACCACGGCATGGTGGGGTATCCCGAGTCACCTACAGACAGACAATTGCACATTAGCCGATTTGAAAATGTGTGCGGAAAACAACATAGCAGAACACACACAATGGTACAAAGTCAGTACACACCAACAAGCCAGGCACGCTGGTTCGGCATCTGTGACATCATCCTCGGGATGCGACTACTCCTCATCACATAGGCATTGTGTGCCGAACCGGGGAAACGGGCACACACATGTGTGATGGTCATATCTGCAAGACATACCACCAGAGCATTGATCGAATGGTAATGTTTACGGTTCCGGTATGCCTGCTAATGTGCCTGTGGTGGTATCAAAGCCACATGTGTCCCATCAATGGAGCCAATTACATGTGGCATCCTCCCCAGGGCATAGAAGTCACTCTTGACGTCAGTGAGTCGTTGACGTGTTGGGAAATAGATGTACTGGTTCAGGTATCTCAACATTGCCCCCAAAACATCGCGTAGCACATGGCTGAACATAGTCTGTGACATCCCACTGGCAGTCGCCACAGTGTGTTGAAAGGTACTGGTGGCAAAGAAGTATAGGGCTGCATCACCTTCACCTTGGGGTTCAGCGCTGTAGGATACGGACGGCCAGGCTGCAAATGTGGGTCCAACCGCACTGCCAAATCCTCAATCAGCTGCCTGGTGAAGCGGTACCGTTGGATGCTGTCACGTTCCACCATCGTTGCCAGGTCTGGGAATGGTCGATGGACAGCAGGAGCCCTGCAGTGCATAGGTGAAGAAAGCAAGATTGTCAGTCACCCCACCTATGTGCCGTTCACCATACTCAATTTCACATGATACATCATTAACAAACACAAGTACTTGATGTGTGTGTCGTTCTGTTTGGACATATATGGCACCTACATGGACATCATCTAACATCTCTGTTCAACAAGTGTTGACAACAGGTTCCAGGGTGTGCTATGGGAAACCATTAGGCTGTGTCACAGTACCCATTTACTGCTCTCACGTTCCACACACATACCACAGTGACATGTCTGGACAGATGCTCCACAGGCATCACAGCTCATTGACAGGTAGATTCCCAGGGACCCTGTCTTGCCACATGGACACTGGCATGACATGGCGTATCATGTACACGTCAGAAAAACAAACATGACACCCACAGGTAGTGGCCCCTGTAGCCTCTGCAGGACAGACATGGACGTCTGTGACACACACACACACAACATCAAAGTTCATGCACAAACCACGTGGATGTGGAGACTGTCTCCCATTGTGCACATGGAGTCAGAGACATGTGAAACACAACATGCACACAGACTGCGGAGGGACATCACTATTGTGGCAATGGGCCACCCTGTGACGTACATGCCTTCCCACATGTGAGCCTGGGGGTATGTGACATGTCATACACATACACAACCTGGAAATGTGACCATGACACATGCTCCAAAATGAAAAGTTGCACACCACAGTGGTCAGGTGCGCAACACACAAAGGACCCTGTCCCCATGAACACGTGCACAGCCTGGGTGTGTCTGCCCCCAAGTGCCACCCTAAAAACCACATGTTCACCCACATACACAGATAAGGTTATGCTGCCACACATGCCTTAGATACAGTGTGGACTGGGTGTGGTGTTGTAGGTGTGCCCCTGAGTCCCTGGAAAGTATATGTGGCTGGCATAGGTTCACCAGTGACCAGCATGGTGACATATGCGTGTGACCTGTCCAGGGACGCGTTGTACAGCAATGGACCGATCGGTGTGCCCGCACGGCCCATTGCATTGGATGTGGGCAGGTACGCGTTGTATCCTGGGTACGCGTTGTACAGCAATGGACCGAGCGGTGTGCCCGCACGGCCCATTGCACTGGATGTGAGCGGGTACGTGTTGTATCCCGGGTACGCGTTGTACAGCAATGGACCGATCGGTGTGCCCGCACGGCCCATTGCATTGGATGTGAGCGGGTACGCGTTGTATCCCGGGTACGCGTTGTACAGCAATGGACCGATCGGTGTGCCCGCACGGCCCATTGCATTGGATGTGAGCGGGTACGCGTTGTATCCCGGGTACGTGTTGTACAGCAATGGACCGATCGGTGTGCCCGCACGGCCCATTGCATTGGATGTGAGCGGGTACGCGTTGTATCCCGGGTAAGCGTTGTACAGCAATGGACCGATCGGTGTGCCCGCACGGCCCATTGCATTGGATGTGAGCGGGTACGTGTTGTATCCCGGGTACGCGTTGTACAGCAATGGACCGATCGGTGTGCCCGCACGGCCCATTGCATTGGATTTGAGCGGGTACGCGTTGTATCCCGGGTACGCGTTGTACAGCAATGGACCGATCAGTGTGCCCGCACGGCCCATTGCATTGGATGTGAGCGGGTACGCGTTGTATACCGGGTACGCGTTGTACAGCAATGGACCGATCGGTGTGCCCGCACGGCCCCTTGCATTGGATGTGAGCGGGTACGCGTTGTATCCCGGGTACGCGTTGTACAGGAATGGACCAATCGGTGCGCACGCATTGGCTGGGGCCTGGCATGGCAACGGACGCGTTTTCAAAGCTTCAATGAGTCTGATGCAGTGAATTCAGTTGGCCAGCCACAACAATGTTGCAAATTCATGGGTGTCATGAAGTTGAATTTTTGAAGGATTCTGTGGGCGTGTATTGGTGCTGCAATTCCATGGATTGGTCAGATTCAGAAGATGCAAACGACTTGGACCTATCACTTTGGACACATCGGACAGTATCTGCCTCTGCAGCACACATATAATGCTGGCTGTTCCCCTGAGGGCTCACTTGCCTGCACTACATGCTCCAGGACGACATCTGCCACTACACTGCTGCTGTCCCTGCATCCTCTGGCTACTGCAATGGCACGTACTGTGGAGAGAGCCCCAGCCTTCACCCATGAGAAGAACCAGGCCCTGGTGGACAACCTCCTTCCACAGTACAGCAAGCTGTATGGGACACCAGGGGAGCAGGTGAGTGTGCTGTCCACTGCCTTACTAATTGTGCATGTTGTCTGACTAGAAGGATTTACAGTGTGCACACCACTGGCTAGCATGCTCACTGAGTAGTTCGCACCCCCAAAGTGTGTAGTCACATGCACTGAACAGGTACAGTGCAGTAACAGTGCATTCCAACAAGGTTTACTTCCCATGCAATGATACCATGTAGTAACTGCTGGCAAACTGTCCATAGCCCTCGTTGCACTGCCTGTGTTCATCATATGCCCCTGTGATTGAGACATGTATTTACAACTGTGTGATGCACGGATATGTTGCATGTGTAGTAATGGCCTTTTCACTTTGTCATCCTCACAGGTTGATGCCCACCAGAAGCAGGAGATCTGGCTGGCCATCGTCCGGGCAGTAAGATCCGTGGGGGTCTACAAGCGCCGGATCCGCAACTGCCAGAAGAGGTGGCAGGACCTTTGTGGCTGGACCCGGAGGATCGCAAGGGTCCAGCTGAAGCTGTCGCCTCCTCGCAGGAGGGGCGGACACCGGACCCTGACCCCCACATGCTCCGGATCCTGGCGGTGGTCTTCCCGGTCCTGGATGGGCAGCTGAAGGCCAGACAGCAGCAAGGAGGGGGTGAGTCAAAGACTGCACGGTGAACTCTGTCTAACATGCTATGTGCCCTCCTCTGGCCTGGTTAAACTTCCCCAGTACATCAGTCTTGTTGTCCAGTACCCATGTCCCTCTATTGTGACATGCCCACTCCTCATCTGATACGCAGGTGTGCTCCTTACGCTCAGGATAATTGTGTCACTCGGGTACAGGGTCCTTGCATTTTTCTTTAGTCAAGGTGGGTGACAGCTTTTGTTCCCGTGACATTGTGTTGGCCTTCATGGGTGGGTCAATTGCTCACACAATGCCTGAGTCGTGCAATGTAGTCTGAGTGTAACTTTGATATGTGGTCCACTTGCAGATCAGAATCACCACATGTCCCTGGGGTATTTGGCACACCCCCATGCTGCGGGTGGGTACAATGTTTGGGCCTCAGGAGTATGTATGTCAAGTGTGTCACACATGCTTAGCCACCTGCCTACTGACCAGGGCTCATCCCTCTTGCAGGTGGAGCCGGACAGTCATGCCTACAACAGGGCGTACAATACACTCTGTACTCCCACTCCCGTGTATCAGCTGACATGTTGTGCTCAGTGAAATGTTCCCTCAGGTGTCTGCCTCTGTGTCGTTGTGCTGTGACTACGTTGTTGGGACTCCTGTGATGTTTATCAGTTAGGGGTCAGCATGCCATCTGCTATTGGACCATGTGAGACAAGACTTCTGTGACTTATAGGTGTTTGTTCACTTGACTGTGCAGACAGGTGTATGCGACTGTGACTTTCAGGCAGATGTTCATCATTCACAGCACACTGAGGTGCTCTGGTTCAGAGAGTTGTGTTTCATGGCTCCCATTTGTCCAATTGGTGTGCAGTGGACAAATACGGGTTCAGATGATGTGGTTAGTGGGGGTGGACATGTGCACTTGTCAGTTACATTACTTGCCTTCCCCATGTCCTAGGATTGTGACACAGTGCAGACTGTTGTTGGCTGGCTGCCATGGCCATGTGACTGGAGACAGTGATGTATGACTTTGCAGGCATGCCTGTGTCATGGCTTTCAACTTCCTAAGAGTGATCCTGCAGGGCAGTGACATGTGCAACATGCACCCCATTGTGGCATTGACTATCCGGACATGGGTGCTTCATGGTGTCTGGTGCTGGTATGCATCTCAGGCATTTCTATTTAGACTCTGCCCGTCCATTTAGCCAGACACCTGCACTGACTCAGTGGCAAGAGATGTGACGTGGGCATGTTCACATACTTCATCGTGTTCTCAGCAATGTCCAACAACTGTGTAGGTGGTGCATGTGTCCACACTGGGGTATTACCATCAGACAGGCACCAGACAGATGGGTGCAAGGGCAGGAGGGGTATCTGTTCCATGGTTGACCATCAGACTGACAATTGGCTTTTCCTAATCTGTGTGAGGACTTTTGGCAATGTTCAGCTGGGGATGCCAGGTCTTACTCTGTAATGTGCTGTACTCACTGTGGTGTGTGCGGTCAGTGCAGGTGTCTGATGTTTGTCTGTTTCCCTAATTGTTTGCAGATACATCCACGGCCACAGGAGGGGACAGCTCCACGGACCAGGAGGAGCGGCAGAGCCAGACTGGGTCAACAGCCGACGAGTGGTCGGAGGGACCCAGTGGCACGGAGGGCGAGGGGAGCCACACCGAGGAGTCCTCAGCACCATCCACCTCAGCTGAGGACCACAGCAGCTCGGAGGATGACTCCCTTGTGGAGGCGGGTGTCAGCAGCCACCAAACACCAGCTAGTCTGTCTGGCCACGCCACCACCACCACCGCCCTCCCATTCCAGAGGTCCGTGGAGGCTCCAGTGTCCGGGAGCGTGTCTCCTTTGTGCCAGGCACCGCACCCCCTGCCCCTTGTCCCCTGCTGCCCTGAGTGAGGAATCTGTGTACCTGCTTTGGCAGCTCCATGTAGGGCAGACAGCAATGCTGAGTGTCCTCCATGCACACACCACTCTGTTGACACAGCTGGTGTCGTTCATGGAGGGCATCTCGACGGGTATGTCTGCCCTACAGAGGAGCAATAGGTCCATGGAGTCCTCCCTGATGGCAGCAGTGTCCCTCCTCCAACAGTCCCTCGCCCCTCCTACCTCTGCCCCATCCACACTTCCTGGCACCCTACCTGTCCCAAGCACATGCACACCTGCACAAACACCCAGACACACAGACATGAGCAGCACAGACACACCCAAAACCAAGGCAAGACGTGCACACAAGCATCCTCAGGGGACTGATACCACACACACAGGGGATGGGGAACTGACACACACACAGGCAACCACAGTCACTCCGCAATGCTCAAGGTCCTCTCCCTCCAAGACCCCTTCCCTTGCCTCACCTGCAACCCCACCTGATAAGCAGCTCTTCCTCTGTGACCTCGGCCTCTTCCCCTCCAATCCCTCTGTTCCAGCATACCGGGGAAGAGGAAGTCCACCCACACAGAGGGAGTGCCCTCGCCCCCGGACACCCTCCCCAGGCGCAGGCAGAGTGAGCCCCCACCCGCAAGTCCCCCGGTCCCGGAAGAGCAAGACCCCTCCACCGCCCTGCAAGTCAACCACCCAGTCTCTCACCTCCATCCACCAGGCCACCACTCCACAGGTTCCACCGCCACACCCTGCCCCAGGTTCCCCCACACACCGATACCGCATCCCCAAACTGCTTAGGCCCTCCCCCTGCCACTTGCTCTTCCACCCCCAAAACAGATGCTCTGCCTGTTTGTGCCACTGGTGTGGAGACCGTGTCCCCCCTCTGTCCTGCCCAGCTCTTCTGCCCCCCTTCCACTACCTTGGAGTCATGCACTGCGGTGGAGTCCACAACCACCCCGTCTGACTCGGGCACTGCATTGGGGACCCAGTCCACTCCATCTGACCAGCCCACTGCAGTGGTTGCAGCACCAATACCATCTGACTTGAGCCCTGCGGTGGTGCCAGTCCCCCCTGAGTCAGACACCTCCACTGCAGTTGCCGGTGACACTCCTGCACCCACCTCCCCTTCACTGCCTCCTTCTGGCATCCCCTGATCCTGTCCCTGCGGTGCCTGGCCTACCCCTCATATGCCCCTCCAAGGGGGATGTCCCCTGTCTGTACCTGTGCAGGCAAGCAATTGTTGACAAGTTGTCACACATCACCCTGTTGGGACTGTATATTTGGACTGGCCATTGGCCTTCGTTTATTTTGGACTTTTGATTTGAGTTGCACACTTGCTGAATAAAGCCTACTTTTGTTTACTTGTGGTTAATCTTTGGAGGTACATGATGTAGATGTATAGAATCATGCATTTGCTGTTGTAATAGTGTTCAGATCAGGTAAATGAAGTTTTGCTGTGATGGGCTCCATGTGGTCCATGGGATATGTGTCCTAATCTAGTCTGGATCTATAGCATCCTTTGCTGCAGTCTGAGGGTGTAATGTTCAGCATTTGACACAGGGATGTACATTTAGCATTTGTAGATTACCATCTTTGTCCTACACTGATGCACATCTGGTGGGCTTACCACTGTCCAATGTTCCTAGTACCCTGACTGTGTGCCCGTCTCCAATGGACATGCAGTTTAGCACATCAAATTTGGAGGACTCATCTGTGTACACAGTGCAAGTTGCTTGACACGTGTCTTGGGTGTATGCAGATGACTGACGTGACACTCCTGTGCCCAGGCTGATATGAGCAGAGCCTTCAGTGTGTTGTAGTTGTTGACTCACTGACCGAGTGTTCTGCTGACATGTTTGAGTCGTGCACAGACAAGGTTTGGCACAGCTGACCTTCCACAGGAGTGGAGTGCCCTCATGGCAGTGCGTGATTCCGTGATATAGGCTGTGCCCGTGTTGTGTGTTGTCTAGGCATGTCTGTGCGTGTTCCCTTCTCCTTTTCCTACACAGGCTGTGTCCCTACGGATGATCCTGTTTGTGATGCTTGCTGAGTTGTTCTGTGTTCATCCAGCATCTGGGACCTGGTTTCTCCGGGATGTGGGTGCATGGCAAACTAATGTTCATGAGGTTGTCATCCCTAGTTGTCTTTGTTGTCAGGGCTGGGGATGTGGGCAAACGCAGATGGGACACAGTCAGGATTCCTCTTGGCACTTGTTGGTTACACAAGTAATGTGATTTTCTGTTTGTGTATGCTTTCAGTGATTGTGACACGTTGTGTGTGTGACTGCTGCCACTCCTCAGGGTCAGAGCTGCACAATGTTGGAAGTTGTCTATGTGTGTCCTTTGTGCTTGGCTTTTTCATTGGTGTGTGACTATGGCCAGGATCCCATTGTTTGGGGTGGATTTCACGTCATGCCCATGTACGGCATACTGTGCAGTGTGTCAGACATTCACAAGTCTTGTTGACTGGCCATGTGTGATGGGTTTCTGCACCTTATTTCCCCCCACCACCCCTGGGATTGTCATAGGTGCATGTGCAATGTCAGCAGTCCATGTGAGCTTCACTGCTGCACATTGGTGGACATCAAGGTGTGTGGCGTTGAGTGTGTGCAAATGTGAGTTGTTGCACAGCTGGGGCACTACCTCCATATTGTCCTTGGCTGGCAGGCCATGCTGAGTGCTTTGTGCTTGTATAGGTGTGATGGTGGTTTGTTGCTCAGGACACATGGCTGTGGTTCACAGTGTGGATGACATCTACCTTTGTCATCACAGTGTGATTGTCATGCAGGCTAGTGTCACCACAATGTGGGGTCCCTTGGGGGGAGTGCAGTGGTGGTTCTGTCTCTTGCTGTGTTTGTTGCTGTTCCTACAAGCTTGTGTGACATGTGTAATTTGGGCTCCCTCTCATCTCACAATGCCTGTTTGCCCACATAGGGGAATCCAATCATGAGTTACTTTTGTATGTGACTGCGTTGACATCTGTGTATTAGTGAATCTGGCCTCCTCATGTGTTGTGTGTTTGCCTGGGGACACTGGCACACAACCCCCCTCACCTGTTGTATTTGATATGCAGTGTGAGTCTGCCTGTATGTGTTTGTGCATTTGCACCACTGCATTGGCATATCTTTAGTTTGCCATTGGCTGTATGTTGTTTGTTGGCTTTCCCCTGCTGGCCCTGGGACTCCTAGATCATCAGTCAGCACATTGATCATGGTTAGTATGTCCCATTGCTGCCATGGTATGGTATTTGTTCACCTGACATCTACAGTCTCCACAGGATATCTACAATTGTGTGTCCATTGGTGCAGATATGTGGGTCTGCATTATGATGGTCACTTCTGTCATTGTGTTATTTGTGAATGTAGACAATGTGGGCCCCCATGGCTGATGTTTGTGTGCACATGGCCAGAACGATGTGTCATTGGCACTGCACTGCTTGCCTCACACAATCTATGTTGCTATGGGACACAAGCACTACAATGCCACTGTAGTGTTTGGTGTTGTGTGGCCAGGAATAGTCCCTGCAATTTTGTTTTTGCAGCTTTTACCAGGACTACACTTACCTTTTGGGCACTGTGGTGATGGGGCTTTGGGCCCCATTGCCTCACTGTTCAAAATGTGCTTCAGCTACGGAGCACACACTTACCTTTTGGGCACTGTGGTGATGGGGCTTTGTGCCACATTGCCACACTGTTCAAATATGTGCTTCAGCTACGGAGCACACACTTACCTTTTGGGCACTGTGGTGATGGGGCTTTGGGCCACATTGCCACACTGTTCAAAATGTGCTTCAGCTACGGAGCACACACTTACCTTTTGGGCACTGTGGTGATGGGGCTTTGTGCCACATTGCCACACTGTTCAAAATGTGCTTCAGCTACGGAGCACACACTTACCTTTTGGGCACTGTGGTGATGGGGCTTTGGGCCACATTGCCACAGTGGTCATGGTCTGCTTGCATTGTGTAGGCCACACACACAATTATGTGTGACACATGTGTTAGGGGGTCACATTGTATATTCAATGTCATGTTCAGTGTTGTATGCATTTGACACAGACCACACACGCTTGTCATGGTGTTGGGGGTGGGATGTAATTTTCAGACAGTCCTTATGTGGGAGTATGCTAGTTGTGTCATGCATTACCCGTCCTATGAGTAGGGGTGGTTGTAGTGACAGGCATCCAGCCCCCTATGGGTGGGGATGGCAGTGGTGGCAGGCATCCAGCCCACCCTGAGTAGGGGTGGTGTTAGTGGTAGGCATCCATCCCCCTATGGGTGGGGATGGCAGTAGTGGCAGGCATCCAGCCCCCTGAGTGGGGATGGTAGTAGTGGTAGGCATCCAGCCCCCATGAGTGGGGATGGTAGTAGTGGTAGGCATCCAGCCCCCATGAATGGGGATGGTAGTAGTGGTAGGCATCCAGACCCCCATGAGTGGGGATGGTAGTAGTGGTAGGCATCCAGCCCCCCATGAGTGGGGATGGCAGTAGTGACAGGCATCCAGCCCCCCATGAGTGGGGATGGTAGTAGTGGTACGCATCCAGACCCCCATGAGTGGGGATGGTAGTAGTGGTAGGCATCCAGACCCCCACGAGTGGGGATGGTAGTAGTGGTAGGCATCCAGACCCCCATGAGTGGGGATGGTAGTAGTGGTAGGCATCCAGACCCCCATGAGTGGGGATGGTAGTAGTGGTAGGCATCCAGCCCCCTATGAGTGGGGATGGTAGTAGTGGTAGGCATCCAGCCCCCATGAGTGGGGATGGCAGTAGTGACAGGCATCCAGCCCCCATGAGTGGGGATGGTAGTAGTGGTAGGCATCCAGACCCCCATGAGTGGGGATGGTAGTAGTGGTATGCATCCAGCCCCCCATGAGTGCGGATGGTAGTAGTGGCAGGCATCCAGCCCCCCATGAGTGGGGATGGTAGTAGTGGCAGGCATCCAGCCCCCATGAGTGGGGATGGTAGTAGTGGTAGGCATCTAGCCCCCATGAGTGGGGATGGTAGTAGTGGTAGGCATCCAGCCCCCCATGAGTGGGGATGGTAGTAGTGGCAGGCACCCATCCCCCATGAGTGGGGATGGTAGTAGTGGTAGGCATCCAGACCCCCATGAGTGGGGATGGTAGTAGTGGTAGGCATCCAGCCCCCATGAGTGGGGATGGTAGTAGTGGTAGGCATCCAGCCCCCATGAGTGGGGATGGTAGTAGTGGTAGGCATCCAGCCCCCCATGAGTGGGGATGGCAGTAGTGACAGGCATCCAGCCCCCCATGAGTGGAGATGGTAGTAGTGGTAGGCATCCAGCCCCCCATGAGTGGGGATGGTAGTAGTGGTAGGCATCCAGACCCCCATGAGTGGGGATGGCAGTAGTGACAGGCATCCAGCCCCCCATGAGTGGGGATGGTAGTAGTGGTAGGCATCCAGACCCCCATGAGTGGGGATGGCAGTAGTGACAGGCATCCAGACCCCCATGAGTGGGGATGGTAGTAGTGGCAGGCATCCAGCCCCCTATGGGTGGGGATGGCAGTAGTGACAGGCATCCAGCCCCACATGAGTGGGGATGGCAGTAGTGACAGGCATCCAGCCCCCCATGAGTGGGGATGGTAGTAGTGGTAGACATCCATCCCCCTATGGGTGGGGATGGTAGTAGTGGCAGGCATCCATCCCCCTATGGGTGTGTATGGCATTGGTGATGGCCATCCCGCCCCTATGGTTCTGCTGTTGCTAGTGTACATCATTTGTGCATCCCTATGTGTGTGTGACATATGTCGGGTACGTGTCGTTTGTTTGTGTAGTGGGTGTTTGACTTACCGTCTGTGCCGTACGCGTCCGTACCGGTCCCGGTAATAGATGTAGAGTATTGGTAGGACCTGCGCGATGGGATTCATGGTTGGGTCGTCTCGTTCGGGTTTCTCGTGGCTTCGACTCGTACTCGTCGCTGGCTTGTTCGTCTCGTAGCCGTGGATCGTCTTGTGGCGCGAATCGGAGCTTATGTACAGCTCTCCCGGATGCTCAAACGTGCCGGACGTAGCGACGAGTTCGGCGCGTATGGAAGACGCATCGTACTAGTCCGGCCGGAAGGTGCTGTGTATTTGGTTCCGTGCGACTCGATTCGGCGTTTACGGATCCGGCTCGGGCGGGGAACAGGATCTGGAATGGGTAAGTACGGCTCGCTCGGAGTCTGGGCTGTTATGCGCATCGTACTTGTTCGTTCGGTTGAGTGTTCGAGTCGGTCGGAAAACACGCGTTCGGCTGGTATTTTTTCCGGACAAATACTGTTAGGTGCGCTTCCGGCCGACATCGGAATCGACCCCATAGTCTCTATTGAGCAATATACCTCTTAATGAAAATGTCCCAAAAAAGTAGCCTTTCCTCTGGAACTGCAGCAGTAGTGCAATAAACCTTCATTCTAGTGTGGTGATTGCAACCCAGCCAATAGCAATTACTATCCCAGTTTTAAATGATTCAAAGCAGCTCTGATAAATAAGATATATTAGCAAAAAACATATTTGGCAGTTTGGATGGCTTATTTGGTACATATTATACTCAACCCCTTAGATTTTGTTTGAACATTAATGATGCCAAAATTTAAGCCTATACAAAACAAGCATTGGCAATGTCAATAGATCTGGCTTTAAAGGAATGTTGTATGGTGGGAATAGATAAGCAAAGAACCGGAGAATATTATTGGTATATGTCAAAAGGTCAGGTGACCTAAAAATCCATGTAGGTTAATGACTGCCCTTCTACCATCTGTGCTGCTGCCAGAGAAAAACAACATAAATTAGCTAGTTATCTAGGGCACTTTCATGTCATTACACTGTCATGTGTTCCCCTGAAAGTTTAAGCTTAGGCATTTTGATGAATAAACAATATGATCACAGCTGCTGCAGGGCAAGAACTGTTTTATGGAAGCATACAACTTCTTTCCAATCAAAACATGTACCACTGGCTCCCAACATGTTGGCGGAGCCAAAGCCCCACTCTAGAGATGCTCACATAATTTTCTGGTGACAACTGTACTCTCAAGCCAGACCATACAAAATGTAGGTACATTTTTATTCACCTCCTTATAGGAGGTAATGGGAAAAAATGACTGTTTAAATAGAGACAATTCATTAAAATATTTACGTCAATGACAAAACGTTTTGATTTCAAGCTTGAGCATATAGGGCCTGATTTACTGTTTGGCGAATAGGTTACTCCATCACAAATATGACAAATATCCCATACATCTCATTGCAAGTGTTTTATATCCTACTATGCATGTAATATGGTGAACTGGAAATCCGCCACATTTGTGACAGAGTACCCATTCCCCAAACTCTAAATCAGCCTAATAGTCTCTTGGGATGTTTTACAGCCAGAACAGGGCCTCAGTTAGAAAGTACAGACATCTTATTTACAACATATTTACTATATATTGGGGAAGAGGAACAGGTTTTCCTCTTGTTAGGTATAACTATCTGCAAATACGGAGCCCACATGCAGTTAGAGATAGTAGAGCACTTACTTCTCTTCCAGTGTTAATTCCAACCCGAAGGCTATCAATCCTGCTGCTTCTCTGGTATGTAATCCCCTGTTATGTCTGTGTTCCTCCAAGAAGCAGAAGGCCCGCTGCTGTAAAATATTCTTTTTCTAAAATGTTGTAGATGACCAAGGACAAATACTTGGGTTGATCAAGCATGATAAGCTGCTACCATTGTGCATGGGTTTCCACGATCGATATCACATTATGAATTTTGATATGTGGAATTGATTGAGAATTGCACAAAAGTCACAAGAGTGATGTAAATGCAAACCGGATGAGCAACCGTGCGGATCACTGACATAATATTGACAGACACAATATCGACCTACCATTTTATCGACACCAAAATATCGATTACACTATTATCGACGACCTATACTTATTTAAAAAAATACACAAATATCGACACTATATTATCGCCAAACATAAATATCGTTTTAAGTATTATCGAACACACAAATATCGTTACATAAAATATCGGACATAGTTAAAAAAATATACATGTCCAAAATATCGATGAGAACAATATAGACAGCAATAATATAGTCTTTTAAAAAATATCAATAGCTTAAAAATGATTAAAACTAACATATATTAACACCAAATATTTTTTTAACTATAAACAAGCACTCCATACAAAATAAATATAATACGATCTATTTTTAATATATTAAAATATAAAATCCTAAAATATTTAGTAAACACACTAATAATTAATATTTAAAATACAATTAAATAATATGCACGTAGCATTTAACATCAAATACAATGTAAAACACATTTAACAGACTAAATCGGTTAAAAACTAAAAAAGTAGCACTAACAACTTCTTAATTAGCGTTTTCCATATATAGAAAACAACTGCCAAAACAATTAAAACAATAAACAACAACGAATAAAAGGATCACACTAATAAAATACACCAATCACAGAAAACAATCAATTAAATAAACACTATATAAACAACGAGAAAATAATATTTATTTTACACCTCAAACCTACAAGAAAGAACAAGCATTTTCAATGCAATAGGTCTCGCAGTTGCAAGAGTTTAAGCTATTGGCATTGTAAATGACAATGCCTTTATTTATGTGTTTTCAAAAGCAACACATATATAAAAAGCATTGTCATTTGTAATGCCGATAGCTCAAACTCTTGCAAATGCGAGACCACTTTAATGGTGGCCACGCCCCTTTCTTTAGACGCTGATCGCCGTATTCAGGTTGCAGTGAGCAGCGTCTAAAGAAAGCGGCGCGGCCAACATTAAAGTGAAAGCGGGGTATGGGGCGCTTTCCCTTAAAGAAAGCAAGTTTCTGTAGCGCGGCCGCTAAAGTGAACGTGGACCGCGCTGTAAATTAATTAAATAAAGAAGCGCGGCCGCTAAAGTGAAAGCGGACCGCGCTGCAAATCAAAAACAAATACATTACTGATAACAATGTAAAAGCGGGAGGCAACGTTGTGGGTGAACTAGGGTAAGACCATTAAAGCAAATAGTGCTCACCAACTAGATAAAGCAGACCCTGTAAGACCACGAGTAAAAAGTCCAGTCGTTATGGGATGTTACAAATGCAGACAAGGCAGTACCAAGAAGGGACTAGTAAGCCTATTCACGAATGAAAAGCAACGATTTTGAAAGGATTGTAACAGGAGCCAATTGAAAAGATGGGCGGGAACTGGGCGAAGCTTTTATTCCATTCCTCAATACAGCATGCCTTGCACAGCAGCGCATGCGCTGCCCAGGCTCGACCTAAAAACTGAGGTAGAGTGGCATGGAGTGTCTGGTGGTTGTTTAACAGAGACACGAGGTGAAGCAGCCTTGGTATTCAGCACGCCGACATTTAATAGTGCCAGATGCAGGCTTCATAGCAAAAATCTGGGCCCCGGCACTTATTCTTTTACAAATTAAGCAATCGGTCCCCCTCACCGGCGCCACCATCAATGCCAACTTAAGGACACACTCGCAGCAGAAAACATGAGAATTCCGTTTGTCCATTGACTTCAACTAAAATGTTGCAAAATCATCAGTGACATTTGAAACATAACATTTTAGCCGAGACTGACAATACATATATATATGACATTAGCTAGATGACGGTCCAGGGGCTACAAAACCAGTTAAAAATCTCGACCAATGCTCCTACCTAACACATGTTGTGGCAGTCTGTGACTCTGCCTCACACCCAGGGCCACTAAACAAATACAATTGTGTGGCTGAGGCCTTTTCTGCATAAGTATTAACTTACTGCCCTTGCCACATGGAACGCCCTCTTCTGCATCATTTGCAAAAAATATTTCTAGGTCAAACAGATCAAAAGTTACAAAAATGGGCCCACGTGGAGCAGTGCAATGGCAGACACTTTACAGAGGTGTGCTGGGTACTTGTCAGCTGTTGATTGCTGTATTCAGGGTTACACTGGTACTAATCAGGGGAAACTGTTGTCCAGGTGGTATTTATGTCCCAAATTGATGGGCAGGGGACGGACTTTTGTTTGCATTATGAAAAACCGGATTCATTTCAATGTAATTCAGACGGGGTGGAAATAATGACTGATTATTTGGCATAAAAACATGTTGCTTCATTGTTCGTGTAAATTTATGTCACAATGTTTTGAAAGCAGCATTTATTTCAAAAGGGTATAAAAAAGCCTAAACATTTTACTTCCTTTGTCAAATGTAGTGTACAATACTGCTCTGGAGATCTGTTACTTAATGTTAAAATAGCGCTTCTACAGCTCCAGAGAGAGAACACACAATAACTCAAACCTTAAGACCAGGCCTAGAACAGAACTGAAACACGCAGAATAAAAGAGGCGCACCTTTTTATTATTACACGAAAGGTGCACTTACAGACAGGAATGTTTATTTCTATGCAAGGTAGACGATCTGGGGTGAATACAGTGGCGATACTGTGCTTCTCTGCAAGTAAAAAATATTATTTGTAGGGGATTAAAATGTTCAGATGGATCTTGAGAACGAGCATATTTTTCTTTAATAAGAAACCTTTTTTTTTTTTAACCAAGCCTTTCGATCCCTTTAGTATCAATGCGCCTTAAAAGAGCAATAAAAAAAAAGAACTGCCACAGAATGTGGCGCACAATGCTGCATTTGACTTCACTTGTACAGTAATTTAGTCAACCCTGCCACATAATTCGGTTCTCTCACATGCCGCATAATTCAAGTTCAATAGTGTAGTGACCCCTCCCCCACACACTTCAGCAGCTTACGCCGGGGCTGCCACAGGGATGGTGAACTGAGCCCCACTAAAACATGAATGAGTTATGTATGGCCTCCTCTGTCTCCAGCTCTGTAGACACAATGCTCATAAATAACACTGTTAGAGCATACCATGACAGAGGAGTGCTAGCCACGGGCGTGAAATAGAGAGAGAGAAATTATCGAAATAGGAGAAAACAGAGAATAATAAGTAAAACAAGGCGTGTTACTGACTTCAGTTTCCCTCCTTCATCCTATATCTTTGAGGAAGAGAGAGATTCAACTTGGAAATTAGCTACCAGTTCTGTACATAGGCACAGTAAAAGCATCCAGCTTCTCCAAAAGCATTCGAAGGTGTTAGTCTTGCCTGTGCCATGGTTGAGTACTGCAACAGTGAAAGCGATCGCGAAAGCGATCGCTATTGTAAAAGAAACATGCCCGCGAGTGGTGCGCGCGCCACAGCGAAACATGTGGTTTCAATTATCGCGCCCGTGTCTGGGCACGATAGTGAAACCACATGGCCTTTGAGTGCGCGTAATAGACACCAATAGGCCATGGGCGGAACAATGAGACCGCCTTTGGCCTATTGCGTGCTCTCTTACTAAAAAAGACGCACGAAGAGGCCAATGGGGGAGCACAAAAGGAATCGCACACGCACGAGCGTGTGCGATTCCTAGGTCAGTGCTGAATCCCCGTTTTTCACCTACTAAATGTCTCGCGCTGCGCGAGCACTGCTGTGCAGTGCAACGCTAGGCGCGAGACCTAAAAAGGGGAAACTCTGCCAGATTGCTGCCAGAACGCAGAACTTTATTGAAGAAAAAGATTTCAAACTGCACAAAGTAAGTAAAATTCTATTTAAAATGTAACACTACTACTACTCTTCAACACAAAATATTTATAAAAAATAAATAACTAATATCTATGGGGCCTATTACGATGGCGGTCGGATGACCGCCGCCCGGCCGGCGGTGGCAACCGCCGGACCTAGGGCAGACATCCGCCGCGATCGCAAGCCAGAAAACCGCCGGTCAGATTAGGATGGCGGTGGTGACCGCGGTGGTGGGAAATTCCGACCGCCGCTTTTCCGCCGGTTGCCATCCACACTCCTGCCCTGCCATTTGGACATCGCTGCGGTGCTGCGGGCAGCAGCAACCGCCGCAATGTTAAGGCCCGCGATCCGACCGCCGCAGTCAGATTTCGAGCAAGGACCATCCTAATGCGACCGGCGGTTATGTCGCGGGCCTTGCGGGCGGTCTTTTCCCGTTACCATGGCGGTCGGGGAGGTTTTCCGACCGCCATCGTAATAGGCCCCTATGTTTTAAATTTACATCTCCTCTACAGATATTTTTCAAAGCATACAAAAAATCCAAGAACAGCGTGAACAATAAACTCAGAAAGAAAGTAAGTATAAAAATATTTTATATAAAACAGTTACCTAAAATACCCACCCAAAACCCCACTTTCTCCCTAATTCCCCACCACCTAGTACACAATAGAACAAAAGTATTAAAATTATCTTTTTTTCTTCCAACAGAAACATCTTCAACAAATCTGAAATAAAACACCAAAGAAAGTGCATCAACATAAAATTTGACATCAACTTAAACATTGTAAGTATATCAAGAACAATATGTATATATTAATAAAAAATGTGTACTGTATTCTTTTTAGTAATTTTTATATAAATTTTTCTTAGCATTAAAAAGACCACAATGACTGAAGGCGCTCAATTTATTACCTCTCAAAAAGGAAAGATGTTACTATGTTACATGGAGTGCGTCTATACCCAAGAAAAACAAAGTGGACTAAAAGTTAATTGGAAATGTAGTAAATACTATTCCAATAAATGTTATGGGAGGGCTACAATGCAGGAAACAACTGTTACATATGTGAAAGAACATAACCACCCCCAAATGTGACAGAAATTGAAGTTAGAAGTGCTCTAGATAACATAAAAGAAGCTAGCACTAGCTCTGAGAGATCCACCACAAAACTTTTAAAACAACAGTTGCTCAGAGTACCCGAACATGCTTCTGCCCAAATGCCCTCTATTGCTTCCTTAAAAAGAACAATAGCGAGACAAAAAAAAGCCACTACCACCACCACACCTGCCCCAAAAACATTTCAAGAGGTAGAGATTCCCCCAGAACTAGCAATAACCCATAACGATGAACCATTTATACTTTACGATAATAAATGCAAAGATAAAAGAATTATTATGTTTGCTACTGCAAATAATTTAATCAAACTCCAGCAATCAGAAACATGGATGATGGATGGGACTTTTAAAATATGTCCCAAACCATTTTTATCAGTTATACACTGTCCATGCACTATACCAAAACACTAACATTCCTTTTATCTACGCCTTACTCCCTAATAAACAAAACTCTACCTATATGGACATCCTGAACAAAATAAAACAAGAAACCAATAATTATTTCCCACAGAAAATAATTATTGATTTTGAACAAGCAATGATAAATGCAATCCTAAAATGCTACCCACATACAGCAATTCAGGGTTGCTACTAACATTTCAATCAATGTCTATGGAGACACCTACAGAAATCAACACTAAGGGGCTCATTATGATGGCAGAAGGACCGCCACCGCCGGGCCGGCGGTAGCGGTCCTTCCGCCATCACAATGAAAATTCCCACCGCCAAATTAGGATGGCGGTGGGAATCATGATGGTACCGGGCGGACGGAAAGTCCGTCCGCCATGGTCCCGCAAGGCGGTCCTTTTCCGCCCACCTTATGGAACCCGGAACCAGGGCAACATTGCGGCGGTGCCATGCAGGCACCGCCGTAGTGATCACGATGTGCCCTTCCACCTATCTATTTGCGGCGGATATCCCGCCGCAAAAAGACAGGCGGAGACTGGCTTTGGGGGCCCGTTGCGGGCCCCCTCTGTGTGTTTGGGGGGTGCACTGGGGTGAGTGCCCCCCTACATCCCCATGCACAAGGTGGCAGGCACTGCGTGGTGCCTGCCACGTTGTGCATGGGAATGCACACCGTGGCATTTTGGCATTGCGAACCGTGCTGCAGCCATCAGCACCGCCCACAATGTTAAAAGGCCAGGATGCGCCTGCCATACTGCCGGGTGCATCCTAATTGGGCTGGTGGGACCGCCGCACGTCTGGCAGGCGGTCCCATCACCGCTATGATGGCGGGCGGACTGATGTCCACCCAACATCATAATGAGCCCCTCAGTGTTGATTATGCAACTGACAGTACTTTTGCATATCAAGTTAAAAAACTTGTAGCACTGGCCTACGTCCCAGTTACTGACGTGGTCGAACACTACAACCTATTACTAGAAAGTCCATACTACCAAAGAAACTAACAAAAATTAAGTCCCCTTTTAGATTATTTTGAAGATACCTGGGTGGGAAGACTCCACAGATCAGGACACAGAAGACTACCTAAATACCACATTCCATGGTGGAATGTATACCTTAGCACACTTAGGGGCCGATTCCGATCTCGGTCGGAGGCGCACCTAACACTATTCGGCCGGGGAAAAAAAAGGTGAATGCCTGTTTCCCGACCGATCGGCACATTATTCCGAACGAGCAAGTACGATGCGCACAACTGCATACATTCCGACCCAGTCGTACTCACCCAATTCAGGTCCTGTTTTCCGACCGAGGCGGATCCGGAAACGCAAAATCGAGTCGCACGGAAGCCAAAATGCAGCCCCGTCCGGCCGGACAAGTACGATGCGCTTTCCGTACGCGCCGAACCCGTCGCTACGCACGGCACGTCAAAGCATCCGGGAGAGGTGCACATAAGCTCCGATTCGTGCCACAACACGATCCACGGCTACGAGACGAACACGCCAGCGACGAGGACGAGGCAAAGCAAAGAGAAAGACGAACGAGATGAACCAACCATGAATCCCTTCGTGCTGATCCTACCAATATTCTACATCTACTACCGGAACAGGCACGGACGCGTACGGCGCAGAAGGTAAGTCAGACACTAACCACAAAAACAGACTACACGTACCCGACATATCACACACACACAGAGGGATGCAGAAATTACTTACACCAGCAACAGCAGCACCATAGGGGCGGGATGGCCATCAGCAATGCCACATATACACATAGGGGCCTGGATGCCTACCACTACTACCACCCCTACCCAGGGGGTGTCAGATGCCTACCACTACTACCACCCTTACCCAGGGGGTGCCAGATGCCTACCACTACTACCACCTCTACCCATGGGGGGCTGGATGCCTGTCACTACTACCACCTCTACCCAGGGGTGCCAGATGCCTACCACTACTACCAGCTCTACCCATGGGGGCTGGATGCCTGTCACTACTACCACCTCTACCCAGGGGTGCCAGATGCCTACCACTACTACCACCTCTACCCAGGGGGTGCCAGATGCCTACCACTACTACCACCCTTACCCAGGGGGTGCCAGATGCCTACCACTACTAACACCCCTACCCAGGGGTGCCAGATGCCTACCACTACTACCACCCTTACCCAGGGGTGCCAGATGCCTACCACTACTACCACCCTTACCCAGGGGTGCCAGATGCCTACCACTACTACCACCTCTACCCATGGGGGCTGGATGCCTGTCACTACTACCACCCTTACCCAGGGGTGCCAGATGCCTACCACTACTACCACCTCTACCCATGGGAGGCTGGATGCCTGTCACTACTACCACCTCTACCCAGGGGGTGCCAGATGCCTACCACTACTACCACCTCTACCCATGGGGGATGGATGCCTGTCACCGTACCACCTCTACCCAGGGGTGCCAGATGCCTACCACTACTACCACCTCTACCCAGGGGGTGCCAGATGCCTACCACTACTACCACCTCTACCCAGGGGGTGCCAGATGCCTACCACTACTGCCACCTCTACCCATGGGGGCTGGATGCCTGTCACTACTACCACCTCAACCCAGGGGTGCCAGATGCCTACCACTACTACCACCCTTACCCAGGGGTGCCAGATGCCTACCACTACTACCACCCCTACCCAGGGGTGCCAGATGCCTACCACTACTACCACCCTTACCCAGGGGTGCCAGATGCCTACCACTACTACCACCTCTACCCATGGGGGCTGGATGCCTGTCACTACTACCACCTCTACCCAGGGGGTGCCAGATGCCTACCACTACTACCACCTCTACCCATGGGGGCTGGATGCCTGTCACTACTACCACCTCTACCCAGGGGTGCCAGATGCCTACCACTACTACCACCTCTACCCAGGGGGTGCCAGATGCCTACCACTACTACCACCTCTACCCAGGGGTGCCAGATGCCTACCACTACTACCACCTCTACCCATGGGGAGCCGGATGCCTGTCACTACTACCACCTCAACCCAGGGGTGCCAGATGCCTACCACTACTACCACCTCTACCCAGGGGGTGCCAGATGCCTACCATTACTACCACCTCTACCCAGGGTGTGCCAGATGCCTACCACTACTACCACCCCTACCCAGGGGTGCCAGATGCCTACCACTACTATCACCCTTACCCAGGGGGTGCCAGATGCCTACCACTACTACCACCTCTACCCATGGGGGGCTGGATGCCTGTCACTACTACCACCTCTACCCAGGGGTGCCAGATGCCTACCACTACTACCACCTCTACCCATGGGGGCTGGATGCCTGTCACTATTATCACCTCTACCCAGGGGTGCCAGATGCCTACCACTACTACCACCTCTACCCAGGGTGTGCCAGATGCCTACCACTACTACCACCCCTACCCAAGGGGTGCCAGAGGCCTACCACTACTACCACCCTTACCCAGGGGGTGCCAGATGCCTACCACTACTACCACCTCTACCCATGGGGGGCTGGATGCCTACCACCACTACCACCCCTACCCACGGGGTGCCAGATGCCTACCACTACTACCACCTCTACCCATGGGGGGCTGGATGCCTACCACCACTACCACCCCTACCCACGGGGTGCCAGATGCCTACCACTACTACCACCTCTACCCATGGGGGGCTGGATGCCTGTCACTACTACCACCTCTACCCAGGGGGTGCCAGATGCCTACCACTACTACCACCTCTATCCATGGGGGGCTGGATGCCTGTCACTACTACCACCTCTACCCAGGGGTGCCAGATGCCTACCACTACTACCACCTCTACCCAGGGTGTGCCAGATGCCTACCACTACTACCACCCCTACCCAGGGGGTGCCAGATGCCTACCACTACTACCACCTCTACCCATGGGGGGCTGGATGCCTACCACCACTACCACCCCTACCCACGGGGTGCCAGATGCCTACCACTACTACCACCTCTACCCATGGGGGGCTGGATGCCTGTCACTACTACCACCTCTACCCAGGGGGTGCCAGATGCCTACCACTACTACCACCTCTATCCATGGGGGGCTGGATGCCTGTCACTACTACCACCTCTACCCAGGGGGTGCCAGATGCCTACCACTACTACCACCTCTACCCAGGGTGTGCCAGATGCCTACCACTACTACCACCCCTACCCAGGGGGTGCCAGATGCCTACCACTACTACCACCTCTACCCATGGGGAGCTGGATGCCTACCACCACTACCACCCCTACCCAGGGGTGCCAGATGCCTACCACTACTACCACCTCTACCCATGGGGAGCTGGATGCCTGTCACTACTACCACCTCTACCCAGGGGTGCCAGATGCCTACCACTACTACCACCTCTACCCATGGGGGGCTGGATGCCTGTCACTACTACCACCTCTACCCAGGGGGTGCCAGATGCCTACCACTACTACCACCTCTACCCAGGGTGTGCCAGATGCCTACCACTACTACCACCCCTACCCAGGGGGTGCCAGATGCCTACCACTACTACCACCTCTACCCATGGGGGGCTGGATGCCTACCACCACTACCACCCCTACCCAGGGGGTGCCAGATGCCTACCACTACTACCACCTCTACCCATGGGGGGCTGGATGCCTGTCACAACTACCACCCCAACCCAGGGGGTGCCAGATGCCTACCACCACTACCACCTCTACCCATGGGGGGCTGGATGCCTGTCACTACTACCACCTCTACCCAGGGGGTGCCAGATGCCTACCACTACTACCACCCCTACCCAGGGGGTGCCAGATGCCTACCACTACTACCACCTCTACCCAGGGTATGCCAGATGCCTACCACTACTACCACCCCTACCCAGGGGGTGCCAGATGCCTACCACTACTACCACCCTTACCCAGGGGGTGCCAGATGCCTACCACTACTACCACCTCTACCCATGGGGGGCTGGATGCCTGTCACAACTACCACCCCTACCCATGAGGGGCTGGATGCCTGTCACTACTACCACCTCTACCCATAGGGGGCTGGATGCCTACCACCAACAACACCCCCACTCACAGGATGGCTAATACATGACACAACAAGCCCACACCAACATAAACAATGCAACATAAAGACATCCCCCCCAACACCATGACAAGCGTGTGTAGACTGTGTCAAATGCCTACAACACTGAACATGACTTCGAACATACAATGTGACCCCCTATCACATGTGCCACACATAAATGTGTGTGGCCCCCACAATGCAATCATACCATGACCAATGTGGCAATGGGGTCCAACCCCCATCATCACAGTGACCAAAATGTAAGTGTGGGGCCCATAGCTGAAGCACATCTTGAACATTGTGGCAATGGGGTTTAAACCCCCATCATCACAGTGACCAAAATGTAAGTGTGGGGCCCATAGCTGAAGCACATCTTGAACATTGTGGCAATGGGGTCCAAACCCCCATCATCACAGTGACCAAAAGGTAAGTGTGGGGCCCATAGCTGAAGCACATCTTGAACATTGTGGCAATGGGGTCCAAACCCCCATCATCACAGTGACCAAAATGTAAGTGTGGGGCCCATAGCTGAAGCACATCTTGAACATTGTGGCAATGGGGTCCAAACCCCCATCATCACAGTGACCAAAATGTAAGTGTTGACATTGAAAAAGCTGCAACTGCCAAACTGCATGGATGATTCCTGGTCACAGAACAACAAACACATCAGTGGCAAACTAGTGCTTGTGTCCCATAGCAACATAGATTGGGGGAGGCAAACACTGCAGTGCAAATAAGACATACCTTTGGCCATGTGCAGACAAACATCACCCATGGGGGCTGACACTGTCAACAATCATCAATGACACAATGACACAATGACAGAAGTGACCATGATAATGCAGACCCACATATTTGCACCAATGGGCACACAAATGCAGATACCCTGTGGAGACTGTAGATGTGAGGTGAACAGATACCATACCATGGCAGCAATGGGACACACAAACAATGATCATTGTGCTGACTGATGACCTAGGAGTCCCAGGGACAGCAGGGGAAACCCACCAAACAACATACAGCCAATGGCACACTAAAGATATGCCAATGCAGTGGTGCAGATGCACAAACACAAACAGGCAGACCCACACTGCACATCAAACACAACAGGTGAAGGGGGGTGCCAGTTTCCCCAGGCAACCACACAACACATGATGAGGCCTGAATACCAATTACACAGATGTGCATACAGTGCCACACAAAGGTAACTCATGGATCCAAATACCCTATGTGGACAATCAGGCATTGTTAGATGAGAGGGAGCACAAATCACACATGTCACACAAGCATGTAGGAACAGCAACTGACACAGCAAGACACAGAGACACCACAGCACTACCCCCAGGGTCCCCACAATGTGGTGACCCTGGGCTGCATTACAATCCCACTGTGATGACAAAGCTAGATGTCGTTCACACTGTGAACCACAGTCATGTATCCTGAGCAACAAACTACCATCACACCTACACAAGCACAAATCAGTCAGCACGGCAAGTAAGCCAAGGCCAACATGGAGGCAGGGGTCTAGCCGTGCAACAACTCTCATCTGCACACACTCAACACCACACACCTCGACCTCCAACAATGTGCAGCAGTGAAGCTCACATGCACTGGTGACATTGCACATGCACCCATGACAATCCCATGGGTGGTGGTGGGAACCAAGGTGCAGAAACACATCACACATGGCCACTCAACAAGACTCCTGAATGTCTGACACACTGCACACTATGCTGTACATGGACATGACGGCAATACCACACCAACCAATGGGATCCCAGACACAGTCCCACACCAATGAAGAAGCCAAGGTCACCCACAAAGAACACACATAGACAACTACCAACATTGCAGCCCTGAGGAGTGCCAGCAGTCACACACACAACGTGTCACAATCACTGAAAGCTAACACAAACTGGAAATCACATGACAGGTGTAAACAACAAGTGCCAAGGGGAATCCTGACTGTGACCCATCTGCGTCTGCCCACAAACTCAGCCCTGACAGCAAACACACCTATGGGTGACACCCTGATGACCAGTAATGTGCCATGCACCCACATCACAGAGAACCCAGGGAGAAGACTTTGGGGAAACATAGGTCAACTCAGCAAGCATCACAAACAGGAACACCACTAGGGATCCCAGCATGCACAGCAAAATGGAAGTGAACACACAGACATGCTCATACAACACACACCTTGGGCGCAGGCTATGTCACAGGAGTACACACTGCCATGAGGGGACTCCACTCCTGTGTGAGGAAAGCTGTGCCATATGTTGCCTCAGTAGGGCTCCATCATGTCAGCAGAACACTTGGTCACACAGTCAACAATTTGCACCAAATGAAGGCTCCCGTCACATCAGCCTGGTCATGGGAGTGTCAACGAAATCATCAGCACAGATCCAACACACATGTATAGCAAGTTGCACTGACAACACAGATGAGTCCTTCCCCATTGATGCCCAAACCTGCATGTCCAGTGGAGATGGCCACACGGTCAGGGAAGTAGACTAATTGAACAATGGCAAGCACAACAGATGTGCAGGGGTGGAAGCCACAGATGTGACATTGCTAATGTAAGTAGGAAATCCCATTGCCAATTATTGAAAACATGACACCCTCAGATGCTGCTAAGGATGACATGGATACACCACAGGATAGGACACATTCCCCCTGGACCACATGGGTTCCTGAACAGTAACACTTAGTTTTCATGAGACCAAATATCACCATCACTGCAGCAAGGGCATGGTTAGCATCATCAACATCATGTACATCAGAAGCAAAAGCACTAGAGAACAGAAAGTTGCTTTATTCAGCATATGTGGGTTCAAAAGTTGAAGTCCAGTAAAAAAGAAACAAAGGCCAATGGCCAGTCCATCCTGAAAGTCAAAACAGGGTGACAGTGGCAGATGTCACCCTACGCATGCCTGCACTGATAAAAACCAGGGACAATCCCCTCGGAGGGGTATACGGGGGCAGGCCAGGCACCGCAGGGACAGGATCAGGGCTCACCAGAAGGAGGCAGGGAAGGGGTGGTGGGTGCTGGAGAGCCACTGACAACTGCAGTGGAGGTGTCTGACATGGTGTGTGCCGGCACAACTGGGGGGCATGACTCAGATGGTGTGGGTGCCGGCACGACTGCAGTGGACCGTGCAGATGGAGTGGACAGGTTCCCCACTGCAGTGCCCAAGTCAGACAGGGTGGTAGTGGACTCCACTGCAGTGCCTACCTCCAGGGGAGGAGAATGGGGATCAGGTAAGGTGGGCAGGACAGAGGGGGAGGACACCGTCTCCACACCAGTGGCACAGACAAGCGCAGCCGGGGGTGTGGGGCCGGAAGAGCAAGTGGCAGGGGGAGAAGGCCTGATCTTTTTGGGGATGGTGTATCTGTGGGTGGGAGAACCTGGGGCAGGGTGTGGTGGGGGCACCTGTGGAGTGGGGGCCTGAGGGATGGAGGAAGGAGACTTGGTGCCTGAGCTGCAGGGGCGGCGGCGGGGTCTTGCTCTTCCGGGTCCGGGGGGACTTGCGGATGGGGGCGTCAGTCGGTCTGCGCCTGGGGGAGGGTGTCCGGGGGCGAGGGGCACTCCGCTCCGTGTGGGTGGGCTTCCTCTTCCCCCTGAATGCTGGATCAGCTGGATCGGAGGGAAAGAGGCCGAGGTCACTGAGGAAGAGCCGCTGTGTCTTTGGGGTTGCAGGTGAGGCAAGGGAGGGGGCTTTGGAGGGAGAGGCAACTGAGGACTGCGCCGTGCTCGTGGATGCGTGTGTGTGTGCCTGGGCCCCATCCCCTGTAAGTGTGGTTTCAGTCCCCTGACTGTGCGTGCGTGTGTGTCTTGTTTGTGGTGTGTGTGTCTGTGTGCTGCTCGTGTCTGTGCTGGTATGTGCCTGTGCCGGTGTGTGTGTGCTTGGGACAAGTAAGGTGCTGGGGAGTGTGGATGGGGCAGAGGCAGGAGGGGTGAGGGACTGTTGGAGGAGGGACACTGCTGCCGTCAGGGAGGAGTCCATGGACCTATTGCCCCTCTGTAGGGCAGACATGCCCGATGAGATGCCCTCCATGAACGACACCAGCTGAGTCAACAGAGTGGTGTGTGCATGGAGGACACTCAGCATCGCTGTCTGCCCTATATGGAGCTGGCGAAGGAGGTACACAGACTCCTCACTCAGGGCAGCAGGGGACACAGGGGCAGGGGGTGCGGTGCCTGGCCCAAAGGAGACATGCTCCCGAACATGGGAGCCTCCACGGACCTCGGGAATGGGAGCCGATGGGAGGGCGGTGGTGGTGGTGGTGGTGGCGGGGACAGCAACACTAGCTGGGGTGTGGTGGCTGCTGACACCCGCATCCACAAGGGAGTCATCCTCCGAGCTGCTGTGGTCCTCAGCTGAGGTGGATGGTGCTGAGGACTCCTCGGTGTGGCTCCCCTCGCCCTCCGTGCCACTGGGTCCCTCTGACCACTCCTCGGCTGCTGACCCAGTCTGGCTCTGCGGCTCCTCCTGGTCCGTGGAGCTGTCCCCTCCTGTGGCCGTGGATGTATCTGAAAACAATTAGGGAAACAGACAGACATCAGTCACCTGCACCGAACGCACACACCACAGTAAGTACAGCACATTACAGAGCAAGCCCTGGCATCCTTAGTTGAACATTGCCAAAAGTGCCCAAACAGAATAGGAGAAGCCAATTGTCAGTCTGATGGTCAACCATGGCACTCACATCCCTCCTGGCCTTGCACCCATCTGTCTGGTGTTTGTTGGATGGCAATACCCCAGTGTGGACACATGCACCACCTACACAGTAGTTGGACAGTGCAGAAAACACGGTGAAGCATGTGAACATGCACACATCACAACTCTTGCCACTGAGTCAGTACAGGTGTCCGGATGAAAGGGATGCCCAGTGTCAAATATGAATTGCATGTGATGCATACCAGCGACAGACACCATGATGCACCCATGTCCTGATAGCCATTGCCACAATGGTGTGCATGTAGCACATGTCACGCCCCTGCAGGATCACTCATAGGAAGTTACATGCCATGGCACAGGCATGCCTGCTAAGTCATACATCACTGTCTCCAGTCACATGGGCAGGGCAGCCAGACAACAACAGTCTGCACTGTGTCACAATAGTAGGTCATGGGGATTGCAAGTCCTGGAGCTGAACAAGTGCACATGTACATCCCCCACACACCACATCATCTGAACCCTTATCTGTCCAGGTCATACCGATTGGACATATGGGAGACCTGTAACACAGCCCTCTGAACCTGAGCACCTCACAATCTGCTGTGAATGGGAAACAGCTGCCTGAACTTCACATTCGCATACCCCAGTCTGCACGGTCAGGTGATCAAACACCTATGTGTCACACAAGTATCGTCTCCTATGGTCACATCTCCGGTGGCATGCTGAGCCCCAACCGAGAAACACCCCAGCAGTCCTGACAACGAAGCCACAGCACACTGACACAGAGGCAGACACCTGAGGGGACATATCACTGAGCATAACGTGTCAGCTGATACACGGGAGTGGGAGTACAGAGTGTATTGTATGGCCTGGAGTAGGCATGACTGTCCTGCCCCACATGAATGAGGGATGAGCCCTGGACAGTAGGCAGCTGGCTAAGTATGTGTGACACACGTAATATACACACTCCTGAGGCCCAAACATTGTTCCCACCCGCAGCATGGGTGTGTGCCAGATACCCCAGGCACATGTGGTGGATCAGCTCAGCAATTGGACCACATATCAAAGTAACACGCAGATTACATGTCAGAAAACAGGCATTGTGTAAGCAATGGACCCACCCATGATGCCCACCACAGAGTTAGGGGAGCAGATGCTGTCCCCCACCTTGAGTCAAGCAAACTGCAAGGACACAGTACCCAAGTGACACAATTCCCTGACTGCAAGGGCCACACCTGGGTATCAGATGAGGAGTGGGCAGTGCACAATCGAGGGACATGGGTCCTGGACCACATGACTGATGTACTGTGGAAGTTTAACCAGGCCAGAGGAGGGCACATAGCATGGCAGACAAAGTTCACAATGCAGTCATGGACTCACCCCCTCTGTGCTGCTCTCTGGCCTTCAGCTGCCCATCCAGATCAGGGAAGACCACCGCCAGGATCCTGAGCATGTGGGGGTCAGGGTCCGGTGTCCGCCCCTCCTGCGAGGAGGCAACAGCTTCAGCTGGACCCGTGCGATCCTCCGGGTCCAGCCCCGAAGCTCCTGCCACCTCTTCTGGCAGTTGCGGATCCGGCGCTTGTAGTCCCCCACGGATCTCACTGCCCGGACGATGGTCAGCCATATCTTCTGCTTCTGCTGGGCATCAACCTGTGAGGATGACAAAGTGAGAATGCCATTACTACACATGCAACATATCCGTGCATTACACAGTTGGATATACATGTCTCAATCACAGGGGCACATGATGTACACAGGCAGTGCAATGATGGCTATGGACAGTATGCCAGCAGTTACTACATGGTATCATTGCCTGGGAAGTAAAACCTTGTTTAAATGCACTGTCACTGCACTATACCTGTTCAGTGCATGTAACTACACACTATGGGGGGTGACAACTACTCAGTGAGCCTGCTAGCCAGTGGCGTGCAGACTGTTAGCCTTGCTAGTCAGACAACATGCACATTTAGTAAGGCAGTGGACAGCACACTCACCTGCTCCCCTGCTTTCCCATACAGCTTGCTGTACTGTGGAAGGAGGCTGTCCAGCAGGGCCTGGTTCTCCTCAGTGCTGAAGGCTGTGGCTCTCTCCACAGTACGTGCCATTGCAGGATCCAGAGGGTGCAGATACAGCAGCAGTGGTGGTGGCAGATATCGTCCTGGAGCATGTAGTGCAGGCAAGTGAGCTCTCAGGGGAACAGCCAGCATTATATGTGTGCTGCAGAGGCAGATACTGTCCCATGTGTCCAAAGTGATAGGTCCAAGTCGTTTGCATCTTCTGAATCTGGCCAATCCATGGAATTGCACCACTTACACACGCCCACAGCATTCTTCAAAAGTTCAACTTCATGACACCCATGAATTTGCAACATTGTTGTGGGTGACCAACTGAATTTCCAGCATCAGACTCGTTCAAGATTTGAAAATGCGTCCGTTGCCAGGCTAGGCCATAGCCAATGGGTGCGCACCGATCGGTCCATTGCTGTTCAACGCGTACCCGGGATACAACGCATACCCGCACACATTGAATGCAATGGGCCGGCCGGGCACACCGATCGGTCCATTGCTGTTCAACGCGTACCCGGGATACAACTCGTACCCGCGCACATTGAATGCAATGGGCCGTCCGGGCACACCGATCGGTCCATTGCTGTTCAACGCGTACCCGGGATACAACGCGTACCCGCTACATTGAATGCAATGGGCCGGCCGGGCACACCGATCGGTCCATTGCTGTTCAACGCGTACTCGGGATACAATGCGCACCCGCACACATTGAATGCAATGGGCCGTCCGGGCACACCGATCGGTCCATTGCTGTTCAACGCGTACCCGGGATACAACGCGTACCCGCACACATTGAATGCAATGGGCCGGCCGGGCACACCGATCGGTCCATTGCTGTTCAACGCGTACTGCGGATACAACGCGTACCTGCTCACATTGAATGCAATGGGCCGGCCGGGCACACCGATCGGTCCATTGCTGTTCAACGCGTATTGCGGATACAACGTGTACCCGCTCACATTGAATGCAATGGCCAATGTGTGCGCACCGATCGGTCCATTGCTGTCCAACGCGTATTGTGAATACAACGCGTACCCACTCACATTGAATGCAATGGCCAATGTGTGCGCACCGATCGGTCCATTGCTGTCCAACGCGTATTGCGAATACAACGCGTACCCGCTCACATTGAATGCAATGGCCAATGTGTGCGCACCGATCGGTCCATTGCTGTCCAACGCGTATTGCGAATACAACGCGTACCCGCTCACATTGAATGCAATGGCCAATGTGTGCGCACCGATCGGTCCATTGCTGTCCAACGCGTCCATGTACAAGTCGCTGGCATATGTCACCATGCCTGTCACAGGTGAACATATGCCAGCCACATATACTTCCCAGGGAGTGAGGGGCACACCTACAACACCACAGCCTGTCCACACTGTATCCTAAGGCATGTAAGGCTGCATTACCTATTCCGTGTATGGGGGTGAAAATGTTGTTCTGTGGGTGTCACTTGGGGGCAGCCACTCCCAGGCTGTGCACGTGTTCATGGGGACAGAATCCTTGGTGTTTCGTGTACATGACCACTGTGATGTGCAACTGTTCATTTCTGAGCATGTGGCATGGTCACATTTCACGGTGGTGTATGTGTATGTCATGTCACATACCCCCTGAGTCCCATGTGGGACGGTATGTACGTCCCAGGGTGACCCATTGCCACAATAGTGATGGTCCTCCACAGTCTGTGTGCATGTTGTGTTTACAATGTCTCTGATTCCATGTGCACAATGGGAGACAGTCTCCACATCCACGTTGTTTGTGCATGGACTTTGATGTTGTGCGTGTGTGTGTCACAGACGTCCATGTCTGTCCTGCAGAGGCAACAGGGTACACTACCTGTGGGGGTCATGGTTGTTTGCCTGTCGTTGAGCTGTGATGCCTGGGGCACATCTGTCCTCACATGTCACTGTGGGGTGTGTTTGGAACGTGGCAGCAGGAGATGGGAACTGTGACACGGCCTCATGATATCCCATGGCACATCCTGGGACTTGTTGATGCCACTTGTTGAACTGTGATGTTAGATGTTGGCCATGTATGTGCCATACATGTCCTTACGGGACTGCACACATCATGTACTTGTGCCTCATAATGATGTATCATGTGATATTGAGTATGGTCAATGCCACATATGTGGGGTGACTGACAATCTTTCTTTCTTCACCTATGCACTGCAGGGCACCAGCTGTCCATAGACCATTCCCTGACCTTGCAACCATGGTGGAACGGGACTGCATCCGACGGTACCGCTTCACCAGGCCGCTGATTGAGGTATTGACGGTGCGGTTGGCCCCACATTTGCAAGCTGGCCGGACATACCCTACAGCGCTGACCCCCAAGGTGAAGGTGATGGCAGCCCTACACTTCTTTGCCACCGGTACCTTTCAACACACTGTGGCGACTGCTGGTGGGATGTCACAGACCATGTTCAGCCGTGTGCTCCGCGATGTTTTGGAGGCTATGTTGATATACCTGAACCAGTACATCTATTTCCCTAGACTCCAACAACTCACTGACATGAAGAGTGACTTATATGCCCTGGGGAGGATGCCGCATGTCATTGGCTCCATTGATGGGACACATGTTGCTTTGGTACCACCACAGGCCCAAGAGCAGGCATACAGGAACCGCAAACACTACCACTCGGTCAATGCACTGGTGGTATGTCTTGCAGATATGAGCATCTCACACGTCTGTGCCCATTTCCCCGGTTCTGCACACGATGCCTACGTGATGAGGAGTAGTCGCATCCCGAGGATGATGTCACAGATGCGGAACCAGCGTGCCTGGCTTGTTGGTGTGTACTGACTTTGTACCATTGTGTGTGTTCTGCAATGTAGTGTTCCACCCTCTTTTCCAACTCAGCTAATGTGCAATTGTCTGTATGTAGGTGACTCCGGATACCCCAACATGCCGTGGTTGCTGACGCCCCTCAGGAACCCTGTGACACCAGCCCAGATGCGCTACAATGAGGCACATGGACGGACCAGGAGAGTGATTGAGCGGACATTTGGTCTCCTGAAGAGCCGCTTCCGCTGCCTGGACAAGACAGGAGGGGCCCTCCCTTATGCCCCAGCAAAGGTGTGCAAGATTGTCATCGTCTGCTGCATGCTACACAACCTGGCAGTGCGGAAGGAGTTGCCTCTCATCCTGGATGACGATGACCAACATCCGCCACCTGTGGAGGATCCTGGCCTGGACCACGATGCCAGTGATGATGGTGATGTCCGCACACAGCTCATCACCAACTTCTTCAGCTGAATGTGAGTATCCAGAGATGTCATGTCAATGATGTGAGTATGCATGATATGTGTTGGTGGTGCTCTGGTGCTGTTTGAGTGTGTCCATGTGCTACATGACTGTATGCGTGTAGCGATGTGTCCTTACAGGTAGTCTGTACTCCCCAACAGTGTTGACATGCTAACTTGGTTCTGGGTGGGTATCTTGTGACATGTATTGGGCATGAGTATTGCAGTTCTGTCCTGTTCTTCAGTGCTTTTGACTGTGTTTCATTTCTGTCCTTCACAGGGTACTTTCAGAGTCGTTTGGTCAACTGTGATCCCCGACACCGTGATCCGACTTCCAGGGTGGTAGCTGTCGTGTCCCTACAGGTGATGTGCGCCACACCCATGGACTTCCTTCCTTCTACACTTGTTGACTGTGTGCCCGCTGCCAGGTGGGATTACCTTGCATCTGTAGTGGTTACAACAAGTTGCAAATGTGTAATAAACCTGTGCTTCACTTTGTGATGTGCGTTGTCTGTGGTCACACATCTGACTGACATTTGCTTACTGCACCAGTGGGCTAGTTGACAAAGACTGTGAATAGGTGTTGTGTCTGTGCATTGCACCGTATTTCCTGGCAACATCAGTGTAGGCGATGAGTCAGATGGCCTAGGTGTGTATATGTTGTGTAGCCCTGGTGGTGTGTCTCCCTCATATGTGTCACGTTGCCATGACTCACATGCCTGTGTTGTACTTGCTGTAGCAGTTAGCATGCACAGTGTAATTTCGCAGGTCATCATCTCCATGACAGAAACCACGTTGGAATCACAACAGAGGCAGGTATGGTGTATTAGTGTGTTTATTGTCATACATGTGTGTGTATAGTGCACAGGATGGTGGGTGCTGTACATTTTGATTGCAATCCAAAGTTCCTAGATGAATTGGAAGTCCTGGTAGCAGAAATGTCCTGAATAAAGTCCACAGTCATCTGATACATTGGTCCAACTTGTACTCCCCATGTCATGTGGGGGAGTTGTGTTTCAGTCAACAGGGTGAACAGTTTGCGCACAAAGGTGATTATCCAGAACAGGTTTAGGCTTCCTGGGGGTTGCACATGGCCATCGGCCTCTCAGTTGCCCCTCCCCGGACGACCCCTCTTCTTTGGGGGGGGACCCTCAAGTGCAGGCTGCTGCAGTGCAGGGGACTCTCCGCCAGAGTCATCCTCCCTCCCTGTGGCAGTTGCAGTTGTTTCAGCACCAGATGTTGTGGGCACACAGGGAGGTGTTGACTGGTTGCTGCTCATCTGGCGGAGGCATTGTAATATGTCCCTATGCACCGCCGTCATCTCTTGCAGTGTGTCCCACTTGGACTCCACGCGGGACATGTGTAAGTCCAAGCGTGCATGATGGGCAGCCTGCTGCTGTTTAATGTCCCTGAGGAGCCCCACTGCCTGGCTGAGGTCTCCGGTGCTGGACTGGTACGCATCGGCTATGCGTACCAGTTGTGGGTCATCATGCAGTCCAGACCCCTCTACGATCAGCGACCTATGTCTCCCACCCCTCCCACCACCCCTGGCGACACGTGCAGTACCTGAGGTGGCACGCACAGGTGACCCTGGGCCCCCTTGGGGGTTGTTGGTGGTGTTGGTGTCCATAGCCCCACGTTGGTCCAGGGTCCCTGTGCTGGTGGTGGTGGTGCTCCTTGGTCTGTCCATGTCGGCAGGGGTGGTATGTGTGTTGACAGTCGTTGGAGGGTGGGTGCAGGGGGTGCAGCTGGTGGTCCTGCTGGTGCTGCATGATGACTTGCTCCGGAGGTGCCAGGTAGGTCTTCGTCATCCGAGGAGGGCAGAGGCTGTTCCACACCAGTGAGCTCCGTTTCCCCTTGTGCCTGGGATGGGGAATTCTCAGCGTCTGCTGCTGTGTCCCCATCATCACCTGTTTTTGGGAGACACACACAATGTATGTTATGTTTCTGCAGGCATCAATGGTTGACACACCTGACAGTTGTGACTGTACCTCTGGATGCGGGCCTGTACATTGCATTGTCCTAAGTTGTCACAGTCAGAGGTTGATATTGGTGTAGCACATTGTCCTGCATACTTTGGGCATTTCTATATGAATGTTGGGGTGTGTACATGGTCTGCATTGGTTGTATTTGGTTGACATCCGGCCCTCCTTCCCACCCAGCCAGATATTCCACCATGGAACGTGCTTCCATTGCAGGGAGTGCAAGTTGTCTTTCAGGATGTCAGTCAGTGGTGTCCTGCTGTTGGTTGGTGCACAGTTGCCAGCAGGGCCTTGTGCTCCCCACAGCAGTACCCAGTGTCAGCCATCTTGTCAGTTCTTTTCCACTCCCTGTGATGTGCGCATGGTTCAGGGTGGCGTTGATGGGACAGTTGTGGGGGTGACCAATATCTGTGACTACCACTCCCATCATGCTATTGCCTCCTCCCCACTTCCCAGCATGCCCATAATTACTTGCTTTTGGGTGGACTTCACTGTGTGTTAGTGTGAGAGCAATGGCAAGATGGCTGACAGTGGTGTCCTGCTGTTGGTTGGTGCCCAGTTCCCAGCAGGGCCATGTTCTCCCCACAACTGAGCACCAGTGTCAGCCATCTTTGAAGTGGCTTTTGACTCCCTGTGAGGTGTGCATGCTTGGGTGTGAGCTTGCTGGGCCATGTGGGTGGGGGATGTTGGGCTGTGACTACCACTCCCATCATGCTATAGCCTCCACCCCACTTCCCAGCATGCCCATACTTACTTGCTTTTGGGTGGACTTCACCGTGTGTGAGTGTGAGAGCAATGGCAAGATGGCTGACAGTGGTGTCCTGCTGTTGGTTGATGCCCAGTTCCCAGCAGGGCCATGTGCTCCCCACAACTGAGCACCAGTGTCAGCCATCTTTGAAGTGGCTTTTGACTCCCTGTGAGGTGTGCATGCTTGGGTGTGAGCTTGCTGGGCCATGTGGGTGGGGGATGTTGGGCTGTGACTACCACTCCCATCATGCTATTGCCTCCACCCCACTTCCCAGCATGCCCATACTTACTTGCTTTTGGGTGTACTTCACTGTGTGTGACTGTGAGAGCAATGGCAAGATGGCTGACAGTGGTGTCCTGCTGTTGGTTGATGCCCAGTTCCCAGCAGGGCCATGTGCTCCCCACAACTGAGCACCAGTGTCAGCCATCTTTGAAGTGGCTTTTGACTCCCTTTGAGGTGTGCATGCTTGGGTGTGAGCTTGCTGGGCCATGTGGGTGGGGGATGTTGGGCTGTGACTACCACTCCCATCATGCTATTGCCTCCACCCCACTTCCCAGCATGCCCATACTTACTTGCTTTTGGGTGGACTTCACTGTGTGTGAGTGTGAGAGCAATGGCAAGATGGCTGACAGTGGTGTCCTGCTGTTGGTTGGTGCCCAGTTCCCAGCAGGGCCATGTGCTCCCCACAAATGAGCACCAGTGTCAGCCATCTTTGAAGTGGCTTTTGACTCCCTGTGAGGTGTGCATGCTTGGGTGTGAGCTTGCTGGGCCATGTGGGTGGGGGATGTTGGGCTGTGACTACCACTCCCATCATGCAATTGCCTCCACCCCCCTTCCCAGCATGCCCATGCTTCCTTCCTTTTGACTCTGCTTCCCTGTGGAGTTGTGTGCCTGTGCTGACAAGATGGTTGACAGTGTTATCCTGGGGTTAGTTTTGCTACAAGTCCCATGTGTGTCCCTGTGCTTCACACAGCATGACCCAGGGTTGTGGTTCTTTGTGGGATATTTGATTAGAGTGTGAGGCAATGCATTCTCCCAGGTGAGTTGTGTGGAGTTTGTGTTAGGGGTGTGTGTGAGAAACGCTGCTGGTAACTATGGTCAGGGCTGTCAGTCCTCCTTCCCACCCAGCCAGATATCCCACCATGGAACGTGCTTCCATTGCAGGGAGTGCAAGTTGTCTTTCAGGATGTCAGTCAGTGGTGTCCTGCTGTTGGTTGATGCCCAGTTCCCAGCAGGGCCTTGTGCTCCCCACAGCAGTACCCAGTGTCAGCCATCTTGTCAGTTCTTTTCCACTCCCTGTGATGTGCGCATGGTTCAGGGTGGTGTTGATGGGACAGTTGTGGGGGTGACCAATATCTGTGACTACCACTCCCATCATGCTATTGCCTCCACCCCCTTCCCAGCATGCCCATGCTTCCTTCCTTTTGACTCTGCTTCCCTGTGGGGTTGTGTGCCTGTGCTGACAAGATGGCTGACAGTGTTATCCTGGGGTTAGTTTTGCTACAAGTCCCATGTGTGTCCCTGTGCTTCACACTGCATGACCCAGGGTTGTGGTTCTTTGTGGGATATTTGATTAGAGTGTGAGGCAATGCATTCTCCCAGGTGAGTTGTGTGGAGTTTGTGTTAGGGGTGTGTGTGAGTGGAGCTGCTGGTAACTATGGTCAGTGCTGTCAGTCCTCCTTCCCACCCAGCCAGATTTTCCACCATGGAACGTGCTTCCGTTGCAGGGAGTGCAAGTTGTCTTTCAGGATGTCAGTCAGTGGTGTCCTGCTGTTGGTTGGTGCACAGTTGCCAGCAGGACCTTGTGCTCCCCACAGCAGTAGCCAGTGTCAGCCATCTTGTCAGTTGTTTTCCACTCCCTGTGATGTGAGCATGGTTCATGGTGGTGTTGATGTGCGCATTGTGAGGGTGGGCAATATCTGTGACTACGACTCCCATGATGCTATTGGCTACACTGACTTGCCCAGCATACACAGGATTCCTTCCTTTCAGTGAGCTTCACTGTGAGGTGGTGTTGTAGTGGTGGCTACATGTCTGGATGTGTTTGTTAGTTATATTTGTGCCACTGCCTAGCTGTAATTGTAGTTGTGTTTGTACATGTGATGACACAGTTACATATCACTATGAGATGGCATGTGTTGTGTTTATCTGACTGACATACACATTTTGGGATGATTCTGTTCTGGTTGGTGTGTATTTGCTAAGGGTGCATGGTTTGACTCTCCCCTTGACAGTGATGTGTGTGTATTGTCGCACAATAATGTGTACATTTGTTGTGTACTCACCAGGCTCTGGGATGTTTTCTAGTCCATATACGCTCACTGGTGGTAGGATGGCCCGCACCTTCTCCTCCCAGGGCCTGAGGTATACTGGTTTGGCAGGAGGGCCACTGCCGGTGTGTTGGCTCAAGAGGTAGTCCTTCTTCAACAGCTCCCTGACCCTCCTGCGCACGTCATACCACCTGTTCTGGATGTCTCCCTTTGTGCGCAAACATGGTGATTGTGCGTTCACCCTGTCGACAATCCTCTCCCACATCTTGGTTTTCTGCGACATGGGTGTCTGTTGGACCAGTGTACCAAACAGCTGTGGCTCTACCCTGAGGATCTCATCTACCAGGACTTCCAATTCACTATCTAGGAACTTATGATTCTTCTTTGGGGGCATGGTGATGGGTGGTGATGGTGAGTGATGTGTGTGTTGGTGTGCAGGTGAGGGTGTGTGAGTGTGTGTTTTGCTGGGTGTATGTGAGGGTGCTATTTGTTGAGGTGCTGATGGTGTGTGGCTTGTGTGATGGATGAGCTGTGGGTGGGTGTGTGGTTGCTGTCTGTTGAGTGCTGGCAGGTAATTTGAATTTGCAAAGGATCATGGTAGGGATTTGTGTCCTTTATATGGGTGGAGTTGTGGGTGTGTCTTTGTTCCCTGTTCCCCCCCAGTATTTATTGCCTTTGTAATTGCTTGTTTGGCCTTTTTTTGTGTGTTTTTCCCTTAGTACTTTTTGTGCATGTAGGAGACGTTCTTGTGACCGAGTCGGACCCTGCAGTTGTCTCGTACGAGCTTCTCCGAGTCGTTCACGCTGTGTTTGTGCTGTTTTCTATGCTGCGTACGCGTCGGTCGCGGTGTATTGGTTTGCTTCGGCTCGCAGTTTTGTATGCGTGTCGGTCGTACGGCTTGGGCTCCGTGCAACTCGGTCGTGTTTTCCACGCGTTGCATCGTACTTGGCGGGTAGGAGTTCGCGGGTACGTTTCGTTCGGGATTCTTCCTGGTGCGTGTCGGTCGGTTCGATTCGCGTGGTTTTCCGGCCGGATAGCTGTTTTCCGCGCGGCTCGGTCGTTCGGCTTGTGTTCCGTACGAGTCGGTCGGATTTTGCACGCTTCTCATCGTACTTTGCGGGTCGGGCTGCACCGGTACGTGTCGGTCGGAAGGAATTCCGGCTCCGAGTCGGTCGGTACGTTTTCCGGCCCGAATCGGAATCGGCCCCTTAATAAAGAAGCCAAAACAAACAATGCTGTTGAAGGGTGGCATAATGCCTTCCAAGCAACAACAGGCAGAGGTACACCTACTCTACACAAACTCCTACAATCTCTCCAAAAAGAACAGAGCTACCAACAACTAAGGGGCATATTACGATGGCGGTCGGATGTCCACCGCCGGGCCGGTGGTGGTGCCCGCCGGACCGGCGGTGGTGCCCGCCGGACCGGCGGTGGACATCCGACCAGAAATCTGCCGGTCTAATTAGGATGGCGGTGGTGACCGCGGTGATGGGAAATTCCCACCGCTTTTCCGCCGGTTGCCATCCGCACTCCTGTCTGGCGGACGGAGCAGGACCGGGATAATGGTGGCGGTGCAGGGCAGGCTCCGCCGGCAGGATTATGATGCCGGCGGTAGCCAGCCTCTCCTCAGCGGTCAGACCGCCATGGAAAGGCATGCAGTGATTGTCTTCCGGGGACCCGTTGCGGGCCCCCAATGTTTTGTGGGGGGTGTGGGTGCACTGGGGGGGTACCCATGGTCCCCCCCTACATTTCCCTGTACCAGGTGGCAGGCACTGTCCAGTGCCTGCCACTCAGTGCAGGGAAATGCAGGACATGCTCATTTGGACCTCGCTGCGGTACTGCGGGCAGCAGCAACCGCCGCAATGTTAAGGCCCGCGATCCCACCGCCGCGGTCGGATTTCGAGCAAGAAACATCCTAATGCGACCGGTGGATATGTTGAAGGCCTTGTGGGCGGTCTTTTCCCGTTACCATGGCGGTCGGGGAGGTATTCCGACCGCCATCGTAATAGGCCCCTAAGAATGGAGCAATCTATAACCCAAATAGGCCCAAAACTTACCAAAGAAACCAGACAAATGTTTGAATACCTACAAAGTAAAGTAAGACTATATCCAACAACAAGAGGCCTAGAATACCTATCAACAATAGCCAAAAGCCTACTGTAACCTAGAAATCCACCAAAAATACTAATACTTTCCTCCAAAAACAGTTAAAATATATACATATTCTTTTTTTATATTTTCAGAAACATAAATAATTTATCACATATATTGTTTAAAAAATATATATATATATTGACATTTTAATTATATTTCAGAAAATATAACACACAATAAAAATAATTTATTTAACATTTCGCTCCCACAATAATAAATATAAATAACTTACCGTTTCCGTAGATAAACAAAGGATATCCCAACTCCTGTAAATCCATCCAGATATATCATAATACCAACTGTCCAAAAAAATGCCCCCAAAAAAATGAAAAAATCCATCTGTTTAAAAAGCAATCCAAGTTCGATAAATCCAATTAGAATAATCCATAAAAAAACACAAAAAATTATTTAAAAAAATAAACGCCCCAGGAAAACCCGAAAAATTAAGAAAGTGTTAAATAAATATTAGTTTACTAAACTAATACACACTTCTTAATAAAAAAAAAATGCAATCTTCTCCAAACGGCGACTTCCAACATCGAAAACCTGTAAAAAATAGAAAAACAATCCCACCCACACAAACATACACATATACCATAATTAAATACAATTAGAAACATTTCTAACACCATATTCACACATATTTCCACATATTCTAACCTCTCTAAACTAGGCCGCAAACACTAACTATCGACATCTCGCTAAAATCTAACTTACACATACAACTCGACAAAATTACAAAAATCTAACACTAGACACACTACCTACCACCTAACTAGCATCAAATTAAAGTAAAAAGTTAGTTTAATTAAAGAAAATTACACTTACCTTCTTCGACGCGACGCAGCTTCCAACCGCGAGCTTCTCCCCTCAGAAATAACCCAAAACAAAAGTAAGCGGTTACAAAATACTAACTGTAAAACAAATATGGCTGCTTAAATTAATACTTTAATTCAAAAACATGTTAAACACTAATGAATAAATTACTAAAATGTTTTCTAAAAATACAACAATATTTTACTTCTATGTTAAAAATTAAATAACATTGTTTCTACATTGTAAAATTATAATAATAAATATTATAAAATATATAATAATTATTATTATAATTCCATATTTTTTATATTATGTACAATGCTTATTATAAATATGTACAAAATGTAACAAATGTTAAATACTTACCTATTACAAAACATGTTTATATAAAATTAAACAATGTAATAATTAATATTATTAATATTTTATATATCAATAATATTAATTACAAATTACTAGTAAGGGGCCGATTCCGATCTCGCTCGGACAGCCCTCCGAGAGCTGTCCGTAGCCTTACCTTGCGACCGACTCGTACTGGGAGCCGGTCCGTCCGGGCGATGAAGTACGATGCGCAAAAGTGCCACAATTCCGAACGACACGTAGGCTTCGATTCCAGCAACATTTCCCTTACGAGCCGCTTATCCAAACGCCCATCCGAGTAGCCCATTAGCAGTTTCCACAATAGTTTCCGGCCGGACAAGTACGATGCGCAAATCCTACGCGCCGAACGGGTCGCCACTAGCAGCACGTCACAGCATCCCGGAGAGATGAATAGCAGGTCCGATTCGCGCCACAACACGATCCACTGCTACGAAACGGACCAACTCACAACGTGTACGAGACGGAGCAACAATCAGCAAGTACGAGACGAACCAATGATGAATCCCATCGCGCAGGTCATCCCAGTACTGTATATCTATGACCGCATCATGAACAGACGCGTACGTCGCAGACAGTAAGTCAGACACCCTCAGAAACAAACGTCACGAACGCGCGAAATGCTACATACACATAGGGGGGAACATGCCATCCACCAGCAAAAGCAAAACCACAGGGGTAGCATGGTCCACACCACCAGCAGTGCCCACACCTAGGGGGGGGGGTGCCCAGCACCACTACCATCCCCACTCATAGGGGGCTGGATGCCCTGCACCACTACCATCCCCACTCATAGGGGGCTGGATGCCCTGCACCACTACCATCACCACTCATAGGGGGCTTGATGCCCTGCACCACTACCATCACCACTCATAGGGGGCTGGATGCCCATCAATACCAGTACCCCCCACTCATAGGGGTCTGGATGCCCTGCACCACTACCATCCCCACTCATAGGGGGCTGGCTGCCCTGCACCACAACCATCCCCACTCATAGGGGTCTGGATGCCCTGCACCACTACCATCCCCACTCATAGGGGGCTGGATGCCCTGCACCATTACCATCCCCACTCATAAGGGGCTGGATGCCTTGCACCACTACCATCCCCACTCATAGGGGGCTGGATGCCCATCAATACCAGTACCCCCCACTCATAGGGGTCTGGATGCCCTGCACCACTACCATCCCCACTCATAGGGGCTGGATGCCCATCAATACCAGTACCCCCACTCATAGAGGTCTGGATGCCCTGCACCACTACCATCCCCACTCATAGGGGGCTGGCTGCCCTGCACCACTACCATCCCCACTCATAGGGGGCTGGATGCCCTGCACCACTACCATCCCCACTCATAAGGGGTTGGCTGCCCTGCACCACTACCATCCCCACTCATAGGGGGCTGGATGCCCTGCACCACTACCATCCCCACTCATAGGGGGTTGGATGCCCTGCACCACTACCACCCCCACTCATAGGGGGCTGGATGCCCTGCACCACTACCATCCCCACTCATAGGGGGCTGGATGCCCATCAATACCAGTACCCCCCACTCATAGGGGGCTGGATGCCCTGCACCACTACCATCCCCACTCATAGGAGGCTGGATGCCCTGCACCACTACCATCCCCACTCATAGGGGGCTGGATGCCCTGCACCACTACCACCCCCACTCATAGGGGGCTGGATGCCCTGCACCACTACCATCCCCACTCATAGGGGGCTGGATGCCCATCAATACCAGTACCCCCCACTCATAGGGGGCTGGATGCCCTGCACCACTACCATCCCTACTCATAGGGGGCTGGATGCCCTGCACCACTACCATCCCCACTCATAGGGGGCTGGATGCCCTGCACCACCAGCATTCACACACATAGGATCACTAAGCAAACCCCCACCCCTACCATCTTTGCAATATTCTATGTATGTGTGTGCCAAATGCCCACAACACTGATTCTGATAGTGAACATACAATGTGACTCCCATCACATGTGTGCCCAAAAGATGAGTGTGGGGTTCAAAACTCCAGCATCTCAGGAACATTGTGGTAATGGGTTTCCTAAGCCCACATCACTACAGTGACCAGAAGGTGAGTATGGACAAAATAATAGCAGCATCACCAGACCAGCATTTGTGCTCACTGGTCCCAAATCCACAACCAATGAAGTGGCAATGTGGTGGTTGTGTCACATACAAACATAGATTTGAGAGGCACAGATTGCTGTGTATCACAAGAACTCCCTCTGCAATGTGCAGACAAGCATTGGCCATGAGCCCTGACAAGGCCCACAGTGTCCAATTAGACTATGTGAAAAGTGAGCATCATGATGCATACACACATATCTCTACGAACAGACACACAAACTGAGGAATCCTGTGGAGACTGTCGATGTTAGGTGACAAAGTCCCATACCATGGCAGCAATGGGACATACCAAACATGAGCAATGTGCAGGATGATGAGCTACAAGATGCATGGACATTAGGGAAAAACCTCCAAACTACAAACTGCAAACTGCAATACCAATGCAGAGGTGCAGATACACGTGTTGTGTATGATATGCAGTGTGGGTCTGCATATCATACACAACACGTGTGTGTGTCTCAGTGTCCCCAGGCTAGTACACAACACATGATGGTGGGATGAACTCCAATCACACCGATGTGTCCACAGTGCCATACAAAAAGTAACTAATGAACTGGGCACCCCTTTGTGGTCAAGCATACATCATCAGATGAGTGGTATAGCAACGTATTCATGTGACACAAGCTGGGTGGAACAGCAACCAACACAGCAAGAGACAGACCCACTACAGCACTACCCTCTAGTACCCTAATTTGTGGTGACAGTAGCCTGTACGCCAATCCCACTGTGATGACAAAGGTCTGTTTTGCCTATACTGTGGAGCACAGTCATACTGGGTCATGTGTCCAGAACAACAAACTCACATCATACCTCCATAAACACAAATCACTGGCCATGTCCTGCAACCAATGTGCAAAATGTAGGTAGGGGCCTAGACATGAAACAACTCACATGTGGCCACCCTCAACACCATACACCCTGATCTGCAACAATGTGCATCAGCTAGGCACACAGGGACTGTTGACATTGCTCAAACACCCATTACAATCCCAGGAGTGGTGGGGGGATCTAAGGTACACAAAAATCAACACACATGGCCTGTCAACAACACCTGTGATTGTCTGCCACACTGCACAGTATGCGGAACATGGGCATAATGTGAAGACAACACGATTCATTGGGAACCCTGCCACACACCTACACGAATGAGGAACCAAAGGATACCCACAAAGAACACATGTTGACACCTTCCAATATTGCAGCAATGACCCTGATGAGTGGGAGTAGTCACACACACATACGAGTGAGCCTCACACTGACAGATACCACATAGGGAAAACAACATGATGTTTGAAACACATAAGTGCCAATGGGAATCCTGAATGTGTCCCATGTGCGTTTGACAACATCCCCTGAAATTACAACTAAAACAGCCATGGATGACAACCTAATGACCAGTAGTCTGCCATGCACCGACACCCCAGTAAACCCAGGGAAAAGAAGTCTGATGAACACAGGACAACTCAGCAAGTGCACATAACAGGAACATCTGCATGGAACACAGGCTGAGTTGAAAAAAGGGAAGGCAATACACACAGGAATGCTCACACAACACACACCATTTGCACAGGCAATGCCACAGAATGACACAATGCCATGAGGGGTCTCCAATCCTGGGGAATGTCAGCTGTGAAAAACGTTGTTTGTGCAGGGTCCTGTCATGCCAGCACACCACCTGCACAATGAGCCAACAATTACAACACAATGAAAGCTCTGGTCACAGCAACATGTGTACGGGGACACTCCCGTACACATGTTGCTGTGACCAGAGCTTTCATTGTGTACGGGAGTGTCCCTTCAGTCATCTGCACATACGCAATACACATGTAGAGATAGTTGCACTGATGACACAGATGACTTGTGTACCATGGATGCAAAAACCTGCCTGTCCAGTGTAGATGGGCCCAGTCAGGGAATCTCACCATGTGCCCAAATGTAAGTACAACATATGTGCAACAGTGTATGCCAAAGATGTGAAGTAGCAAACCCAAAGAGATAATCCTGGTTACAACATTTTGCAATCATTACACCCTGTAATTGCAGCAAAGGATGTCATGGACACATAGCAGAAACGTACACATATCCCATGGACCACATGGAGTCCATCACATCAACAAATCATCCTGTTGTACCTTCAAAACACAAGTACAACATCAAGTCCATGATACTCATCATCAACATCATGTACATTAGATGCAACAACAATGGATAACAACAATTTGCTTTATTAAAAAATAAAACGCCTCAAAACTGGTAATTCGAGTCCACAATGTCAAAAGGCCAATGGCCAGTCCATTTCTCAATTCAACCATGGTGACATGTGACAAGTTGTCACCCATTGCTTGCCTGCACTGCTACGACCAGGGGACATCTCCCCTTGGAGGGGCATACATGGGGCAGGCCAGGCACCGCAGGGACAGGATCAGGGGACAGCAGAATGGGGCAGGGGAGGGGTGGTGGCTGCTGGAGTGTCACTGGCAACTGCAGTGGAGGTGTCTGACACAGTGGGCACCATCACAACTGCAGGGATGAAGTCAGATGGGGTGGTTGCCGGCACCACAGCAGTGGGCAGGTCAGATGGTGTGGACGTGGTCTCCACTGCAGTGCCAAAGTCAGACGGGGTGGATGAGCTCTCCACTGCAGTGCCAACCTCCAAAGTAGTGTCATGGGGTCCAGGTGAGGTGGGCAGGACAGAGGGGGGAGACACAGACTCCACACCAGTGGCAGGAACAGGCTGAGCGTGTGAGGTGGGGGTGGAAGTGCATGTGGTAGGGGGGAGGGCCTAATCATTTTGGGGATGCAGTATCAGTGTGTGGGTGAACCAGGGGCAGGGTGTGGCTGGGGGACCTGTGGAGTGGTGGCCTGGGGGCTGCAGGACGGATACTGTGTGGTGGAGCTGCGGGATTGTGGTGGGGTCTTGCTCTTCCTAGTCCGGGGGGACTTGCGGATGGGGCCTCAGTGTCCGTGCGCCTGGGGGAGGGTGTCCGTGTGGCAGGGGAACTCCCCCCTGTGCGTGGTTACTTCCTCTTCCCCTTGTGAGTTGGAGCAGATGGATCGGTGGGGAAGAGGCCAAGGTCACAGAGGAAGAGCTGCTGGGAAGGGGGGTTGCAGGTGAGGCAAGGGAAGGGGTTTTGGAGGGAGAGGCATCTGAGGACTGCGGAGTGCTTGTGGATGTCTGTTTGTGCATCTGTGACCCATCCCCTGTGTGTGTGCCATCAGTCCCCGGAGTGTGCGTGCCTGTGGCTCTGGATTTTGGCTTGCGTGGCTGTGTGCTGCTTGTGTCTGTTGTGGTGCGTGCCGGTGCTGGTGTGTGTGTGCGTTGGACAGGTAGGGCAGTGGGGATTGTGGATGTGGCAGAGGTAGGAGGGGTGAGGGACTGTTGGAGGAGGGACACTTTTGACATCTGTGTGGAGGCCATGGCCTGAATAGTCCGATGTAGGGCAGACATGTTTGATGAGATGCCCTCCATGAAGGACACCAGTTGTGTCAACAGACTGGTGTGGGAATGGAGGACACTCAGCAGCGCTGTCTGCCCTACATGGATCTGCTTCAGCAAGTCCACATACTCCACACTCAGGGCAGCAGGGGAGACAGGGGCAGGGGGTGCGGTGCCTGGCACAAGGGAGACATGCTCCCTTACACGGGGTCCTCCACGGACCTCTGGGATGGGAGCAGATGGGAGGGTGGAGATGGTGGTGGTGGCGGGGACAGACTCGCTCGGTGTTGTCTGGGGTCTGCTGACACCCGCCTCCACAAGGGAGTCCTCACTGGAGATGCTGTGTTCCTCAGCCGAGGTGGTTGTAGCTGAGGTATCCTCAGTGTGGCTCCCCTCACCCTCTGTGCCACTGGGTCCCTCCAACTCCTCTCCAGCAGACCCAGTCTGGCTCTGCGGCTCCTCTTGAATACTCCCTCTAACAACCTGAGTGGATGTCTGGAGGAGGTGGTCAAATGGATGTCACTCTCCTGTTTAAAGTTAAATGGGGACAAAACTGAGCTTATGCTCTTAGGCAAAACTCCCAAGCTAAATATAAATTCACTATGGCCCATCTGCCTCGGTCCCGCCCCTATGCCAAAGGATAAAATCAAAAGCCTGGGCATTTGGCTGGATAACTCTCTTAATTTTAATCATCAAGCAGCTAAACTCTCAGCCACCTGCTATGGTCTACTAAGGCTGCTTCGAAAGATTCTTCCCTTGCTTCCATTCCAGGCAAGACAGATTATGGTCCAGGGTCTCATTCTCTCACGCCTAGATTTCGGGAATGCCCTCTATTTAGGGGCCCCTCAATCCACCCTGTGCAAACTTCAGGTCATTCAAAACTGTGCTGCTCGAACTCTTCTTCAGATCCCCCGCCGACTCCCAATCCACCCCGGACTGAGGAGCCTCCACTGGCTCCCTGTCAGGGAAAGAATTGAATTTAAGGCCCTGTGCATTGCCCATAGGGCCTTTTGGAAAACGGGCCCTGTCATTAGCCGATCGCTGATTATCCATTACCATCCAAATAGACAGCTCAGATCAGCATCCTCTTTCCTCGCCCTAGTGCCCAAGATCAAGAGAACCAGAATTTGTGGCCGTTCCTTTGCTTATAACTCGGCCAAACTCTGGAACTCTCTTCCCCTCCACCTGCGGGCTGAGCCCAATCTGCTTCTCTTCCGTAGGCTCTTAAAGACTCTGCTCTTTAACAAACTTGTATAGTTTTTATCTCTCTTCCTGCACCCGCTTGTCCGCAGCGCTAGGACGCCTCAGGGTAGCTACTGCGCTTAACAAATGGTCTTTTCATTTCATTTCATTTCATTTCTTGGTCCGTGGAGCTGTCTCCTCCAGTAGCCGAAGATGTTTCTGCAAACAATCAGGATAAACAGATACACATAAGTCACTTGTTTCACCTGAGACATCACAGTCATTACAGCACATTACAGATGACGCATTTTCCGCATTTGCTAAATATTGCTAGAAGTGCTGGCACATATTTAAAAATACACCTGTCATTCTGCCAGTCAACCATGCCACTCATACACTTCCCCTGCATGGACCCATGCATGTAGTATGCCACTACTTATATGTGCACACATGCACCGCATAGACATATCTCAGAACATCTTAAATTGTGAATGAAATGTGTCAGTACACACATATCCCATCTCCTGCCACTGACTCAGTACGGATGAGGGATGGCCAAACTCATTGTCAGTAAAATGGATATGCTTCCTTCACAAGACACCATGATGTGCCCATGTATTGATGGTCAATGCCACAATAGAGTGTATGCCGTACAACTGACATAACGGCAGGATACACATTAGCAAGTGGGATACCATGCTACGGGCCAGTCTGGCTAATCAGTCATCACTGGATAAAGTCACAGGGGCAGTGCATCCATAAATAAAAAAGTCTGCACTGTGTCACAATCATAATCATTTTGGGGAATGTAAGCCCTGCAGCTGTCAAGTGCACATGTTCCACTACTGCTACACACATCTTAAAGCATATAATGATCCCACGTAATACAAATGCGACAGTTGAGTGACTGCAAGCACCAATCTGTGAACATGATAACATCACAGTCTGATGAGAACGAATTGAGGCTGCCTGCACTATTATGTATAATACATCATTATGCACCGTCAAGTGATCACGCACCTATGTTTTTCCCCATTGTGATGATCCATTAGCCACACCTCAGCTAGCTGCCAAAAGCAAAATGCTCAACACCACAGGAGTCTAAGATGCTAGGCCACTCCAGAATGACACCAAGGCAGACACCATATTGCATATTTCACAATTAACTAAATGTAGGCTGACACACAGGAGTAGGAGCACAGAGTGTTCCTCATGTCCGGAGTAGGCATACCTGTCCAGTTCCATGTGCAACATGGGATTACCCTGAACACTAGGCATGTGTTCATGCATGTGTGACACACATGATGTACATTATTATGAGGCCCCAAGATTGTCTTACCTGCTGCATGGCTGTGTGGTAAATACCACAGACACATATGGTGAGCCAAAGCATCAATTGGAACACATATCATTTGCCCACATAGAGTATATGTCTGATTTCTGGCAATGTGCACACACATGGCAATCAATTGCCTCACCGGTAGCAGATGCTGTTTACAACCTTTAATTTTGGACAACAGCAACGACACACAACACAAGTGACACAAGTCACAGACTGAAAGGGCCAGACCTGTGTATCAGATGAGGATGGGCCATGAACTAATTTAGGAACATGACTCCTGTTCAAGCAGACAGGAGATCTGTGGGAGTGTAACCAGGATGAAGGAGTGCAAAGAGCATGTGAGACAGAGTTCACAGAAAAGGCATGCACTTACCCCCTCCTTGCTGCTGTCTGGCCTTTAACTGCCCATCCAGGTCAGGGAAGACCACTGCCAGGATCCGGGGCATGTGGGGGGTCAGTGTCCGTCGTCCGCCCCTTCTGCGAGGAGGTGACAGCTTCAGCTGGACTCTGGCGATCCTCCGGGTCCAGCCACGAAGGTCCTGCCACCTCTTCTGGCAGTTGCGGATGCGGCGTCTGTAGACCCCCACAGAACGAACAGCCCGGGCAATGGTCAGCCATATCTCCTGCTTCTGATGGGCATCAACCTGTGAGGATGACAAGGATAAAAGTCCATTACCAGAAATGCAACATGTTTGTGCAACACACAGTTGGATATACATGTCTTCATCACAAGGGCATATGATGTACACGGGTAGTGCAACTATGGTGATTGACAGTTGTCCTGCATTTACAAAATTGAAACATTGCCTGAGTATAATAACTGTGTTAAAATGCCCTTTTCATGCACAGTACCTGTCCACTACAGGTGCATACACACTTTGGGGGTAATGTACTCAGTGAGCATGCTAGCCACTGGTGTACACAATGCCATTAGTGCCAGTAAGACAACATGCACAATGAAAAAGGGATGTGGACTGCACACTCACCTGCTCCCCTGGTGTCCCATACAGCTTGCTGTACTGTGGAAGGAGGCTGTCCAGCAGGGCCTTGTTCTCCTCCTCTGTGAAGGCTGGGGCCCTATCCACATTACGTGCCATTCTTTGCACCAGAGGATGCAGAGACAGCAGCAGTGGTAGCAGAGATGTCAATCTGGAGCATGTAGTGCAGGCAAGTGAGCTCTCAGGGGAACAGACAGCCTTATATCTGTGCTGCTGAGGCAGATTCTGTCCCATGCGTCCAAAGCGATAGGTCCAACACGTTTGCATCCTATGAATCTGGCCAATCCATTGCATTGCACGGCTCGTACACGCCTTCCGCATCGTTCAAATATTTCAAACCCATTACACCAACGAATCTGATACATTGTTGTAGGGAGCCAACTGATTTTTCACAACACAAATCGTACAAGGGCCAAATTCGCGTCAGTCCCCATTGCAGTCAATGAGCAAGGCGTGTGTGCAAGGCGTGCGCTCGCCTCGTTCCCCAGGTGTCCGACGCGTCTTTTGAATTGGTCACCCGTGTCAGTCCCCATTGCAGTCAATGTGCAAGGCGTGTGTGCAAGGCTGCGCTTGCCTCGTTCCCTAGGTGTCCGACGCGTGTTTTGAATTGGTCACCCGCATCAGTCCCCATTGCAGTCAATGTGCAAGGCGTGTGTGCAAGGCATGCGCTCGCCTCGTTCCCTAGGTGTCCGACGCGTCTTTTGAATTGGTCACCCACGTCAGTCCCCATTGCAGTCAATGTGCAAGGCGTGTGTGCAAGGCGTGCGCTCGCCTCGTTCCCTAGGTGTCCGACGCGTCTTTTGAATTGGTCACCCGCGTCAGTCACCATTGCAGGCAATGTGCTAAGTGTTCCACCCACAATAGCTTTCCATGGACTCATGGGCACACCAACAACAATACAGCCTGTGACACAGTATATCAAGGGGCATGTCAGGCTGCATTACCTGTGTGTGCATATGTGGGTAAACATGTGATTTGGTATGTGTCACTTAGTGGCACCCAATCCCAGGCAGGGCAAGGTGTCATGGGGACAGATACCGCTGTGTGTTGGACACATAACCACTGTGATTGACGACTGTACAGTTCAGGGCATGAGGCATGTACACAGTTCCCGGGGTACATTGTGTATGACATGTGACATACACCCTGACTCTTAGGTGGAATGGGATGTGTGTCACAGGGTGTCCCAGTGCCACAACTGTGATGTTCATCCACATTATGTGTGCATTTAGCTACAGAGATGACTCTGATTTCATGTGCTCAATGTCAAACGGTCACCACATCCATGTGTATTGTCAATGTGAGTTGATGTGGCGTCTGTGTGTCACAGACACCATGTGTGAGATGCAAAACACCGTTGTGGCACTTCATGTGTGTGTCATGTGTGCATTGTGGTGTGTATATGAGACGCTACATCATGATGGTGTCCTTGTGGCAACACAAGGTCCCTGGGTCAAAAACCTGTGATGTGTGGTAGACATCTGTCCTCACTAGTGACTGTGGTGTGTGTCTGGTATGTGACACTCATACTGATGTACTGTGGCAGAGCCCATAGATTGGTCACAGCACAACATGGACCTTGTTGTGTGGACCTGTAGAGCTGAGATTTCAGATGATGGGCATGTATCTGACATGTGTGCACACGCACTACAGCACATACATCATGTCTTTGTGTCCTGTTGTTTCATGTGCTATTTAGCATGTACATTGACACCTAGATAGGGGAACTGACAAACTGTCTTTGCTCATCTATGTACTGCAGGAGACCAGCTGTCCACAGACCGTTCCCTGACCTTGCCACCATGGTTGAACGTGACTGCATGCGACGGTACTGCTTCACTAGGCCACTGATTGAAGATTTGGCGGAGCAGTTGGCACCACACTTGCGACCTGGCCGGACATACCCTACTGCGCTGACCCCAAGGTGAAGGTGATGGCAACCCTACACTTCTTTGCCACTGGTACCTTCCAACACACAGTTGCTACTGCTGGTGGGATGTCATAGACCATGTTCAGCCGTGTGCTACGAGATGTTTTGGAGGCGATGTTGCATTTCCTCAACCACTACATCCATTTCCCAACACCACAACGACTCTCTGACATCAAGGGTGACTTCTATGCCCTGTGAAGGATGCCACATGTCATTGGCTCCATTGATGGGACACATGTGGCTTTGGTACCACCACAGGCACATGAGCAGACCTACCGGAATAGGAAACATTTCCACTCAATCAATGCTCTGGTGGTATGTCTGGCCGACATGACCATTTCACATGTTTGTGCACGTTTCCCAGGTTCAGCGCACGACGCTTACATCATGTGGAGTAGTCGCATCCCAACGATTATGTCACAGATGCAGCACCAGCATGCCTGGCTTGTCGGTGTGTACTGACTGTTTACTATTATGTGATTTTGGTAAAGTTTATTTACACCCTCTTTTAAGACTCATCTAATGTGCTATTGTCTTTATGTAGGTGACTCCGGATACCCCAACATGCCGTGGTTGCTGACACCCCTCAGGAACCCTGTGACACCGGCGGAGATGCGCTACAATGAGGCACATGGTCGGAGCAGGAGAGTGATCGAGCGGACATTTGGTCTCCTGAAAAGCAGATTCCGCTGCCTGGACAAGACAGGAGGGGCCCTCCCATATGCACCTGCTAAGGTGTGCAAAATCTTCATAGTGTGCTGCATGCTACACAACCTGGCAGTGAGGAAGGAGTTGCCTCTGATCCAAGATGACGATGACCAACATCCGCCAGCCAGGGAGGATCCTGCCCTGGGGCATGATGCCAGTGATGATGAGGGTGAGGATGATGTTCGTAGCCAGCTGATCCTCAACTTCTTCACATGAATGTGAGTATACACTGATGTGTCTTCAAAGTATTGTGTTTGCCTGATATCTGTTGGTGGTGCACTTGTGCTGCTTGAGTGTGACTGTGTACTACTTGTCAGGATGCTTGCTGTGATGTGTCCTTTCAGGTAGTCTGTACTCCCAAACAGTGTTTAGCTGATTGATATGTTGTGTGTACGTAGTTTTGTTACATTTGTGGGCATGTATATTGTTGTTGTATGCTGTAATTCAAGGTTTTTGATTGTGTTTTCTGTCTGTCCTTCACAGGGTACTTTGGCTGCTGTATGGTGAGGTCTGAACCCCAAAACCCAGATCCTTGTTCCAGAGTGCAAGTAGTCGTTGTCCCAATCAATGATGTGCCACACACCCCTGGACTTTACTTGTTTACAACTTGTTTAATGTTTGCTCACTGTTACGTGAGGTTAACGTGCATCAGTTGTGGGCTTTTCACGTTGTGAATCTGTAATAAACCTGTGCTTCACTTTGGGATGTGCTCCGTGTGTATCTACACATCAGACAGTCATTAGCATCCTGTACCTGTGGAATGCTTGCCACTGACCCAGGATGGGTGTGGTGTATGTGCATTCCACTGTATTTCCTGTTGACATCACTTATGAGGATGAGTTAGCTGGACATGGTGAGTATGTCTTGTGTTGCCCTAGTGGTGTGTCTCCCTCATATGTGTCACATTACCATGACTCACATTACGGTGTTCACATTGCTGTGGTAGTTTGCATGCACAGTGTTCCTTATCAGATCATCATCGCCATGACAGAGACAAAGTATAAATCACGACAGAGGCAAGTATTGTGTGAATGTGATTTTATTTACAGACATGTGTAAGGATGGTGAACGGATTTTGAAGTGCTGTACAATGTGATGGTAATCCAAAGTTCACAGGTGAGTTGGTAGTCTTAAGAGATGAAATGTCCAGAGTAGAATCCACAGTCATTAGCTGCATTGTCACAGCTTTGACCCTACATGTCAAGTGGGAGATTTATGTGTCAGTCGACAAGGTTAATTGGTTTGCACACAAGGGACGACATACAGAACAGGTGTTGAGTTCCTGGGGGATATGCATGGCCATCAGCGTCTCAATTCCCCTTCTTTGGACGACCCCTCTTCTTTCTCGGGGGACCCTCATGTGCAGGCAGCTGCGGTGCAGAGGACTCCTCCCTCCCTGTGGCAGTTGCGGATGTTGTGGCAACAGATGTTGTGGGCGCACAGGGAGGTGTGGACATGTTGGTGCTGATCTGGCGGAGGCAGGTCAGTATGTCCCTATTCACCGCTGTTAGTTCATCCAATTTGTCCCACTTGGACTCCATCCGGGAAATGTGGGAGTCCAAGCGGGCATGATGTGCAGCATGCTGTTCTTTGATGTCCTTGAGGATCCCCACTACCTGTCCAAATCCTCCGGTGCTTTCCTGGTAGGCATCTATGATGCGTCCCAGGTGTGGCTCATCATGCAGTCCAGCCCTCTCTGCAGGTCGTGTCCTCTGCCTGCCCACCCTCCCACCGCCCCTACCCACACGGGCAGGAGCTGCCGTGGCCGGCACAGGCAACACTGGGACCACTTGAGTGTTTGCGACGGTGGTGTTGTCCCTTGATTCCAGGGTGCCCTGTGTACCTGTTCCGTTGTTGTTCAGTGGCCTCGGCCTGTCCGTGTCGGCAGGGCTACTCGGTGTGGTATCAGATGTGGCAGGTGTGGTTGCAGGGGGTGCTGATGTTACAGCTGCTGGGGCTGCATGATGAGTCACACCGGAGGTGCCAGGTTGTTCAGGGTCGTCGTCCGAAGAGGACAGGGACTGATCCACACCGGTGAGCTCAGGGTCCGCCAGAGTCTGGGACTGGGACTCTTCTTCAGGTCGTGCTGTGTCCCCAGCATCCCCTGTGTTTGGAGGAGACACACAATGTATGTTATGTTTCTACCAACATCAACGTTTCACACACATTACATTTGCCACTGGACATCATAATGAGAGTCTGTACATTGCATTGCCAAAAGTTGTGACAGATTAAGGTTGATATTGTTGGAGCACTTTGTCATGGCAACCTGAAGCATTTCGATGTGCACGTCAAGCTGTGTGCATGACCAGCTCATGTATTGATCAATTGTCTGTACATGTCCATTGCTACTCAGGTTCCATCACAGCTGTATCATCCCTGTCCACATTTGTGCTATAACGATGACATACGCACAATTTCACTTAGGGTATGTATCAAGCTTGGTGCATGTGTGGTGGAATTTGTTGCGTTGCTCTGTGCGTCACATTGGTGGGTCTGTGCAACATGGTCACCGTCCGGTATGCCTGTGATCCAATGTGAGATACTTTCTGGTTATCTGTGTTCCTAGTTCACATCTCATTACAAACAAGTCATGGTGTTACCGTGCCTACTGATGTTGGTGCAGAGTTTTGTCAGTGCTGACGTCTTTTATCTTGTCTATTTCCTCCACAGTGAGAGGGATTGGGCACAGCAGCACTCTTTCTTTTCCATGCTCATGACAGTGATGGGCAGAGGTGTGTGTGTTACAGTTCTGCTGCTGTGAGTTGCATGCGTCATCCGATGCAGTCCAGGATAGTCATTGTGTTAGGATTGTCCATGACAGTGAGTGATGTGTTGTGTGAATGATGCACACAACGCAGACCGATGTGGTATTGACATGCAGCTCACAACTGCACATTTTTGTGTATGACACCATGCTACAGTGTCAGCTATATGTGTGTGTCCATTCTAGTCACTGTCAGGTGTCCACTGTCAATGATGTATATGTGACATTGTGTGTGCTTGGTGCTATGTACTATGTCTGCATCTCCCCAATTGTCGTCTCCGAAACACACCTTCACAGGCAGGTCAGGGGACACCCCAGGGACACTGAATCTCTAGACAGTGGGAGGATACCTACAGTTCCAATGGCTGTGAGTGTAAATGTGTTTGTGTTGGCCATTGCGTAGGTGTGACTTGCAGCCAATTCATACATCTGGACCATGTGTCAGACATCTTGCCAAGGCATTTACTTTTGGAGTGACTGGTCCCAGGGTGCAATTTGTTCGAGCAGAGAAGGTGTGTTTTGATGCGGCATTGATGGCATTTGGAGTCATTGCAGGACCTCCTTTACCCACAGTGGCCAGGTAATCCCCCATGTGGCATGCTTCCATTGCATGGAGACACAATTTACGTTCAGGCTGTCAGTCAGTAGTTTCCTGTTGTTTGTTTGAGCACAAGTCCCAGCAGGGCCTTGTGCTCCCCACAGCAGAGGCCATTGTCTGTGTTCTTGGTAGAGACTTTTCACTCACTCTCTTGTGGAGCATAATTCTAGGTGGGTATTTTGGTGTTGGTGGGAGGGGTGTGTGTGTGCAAGTACCTGCTGGTAGATGTGGTCAGAGCAGGCAGTACTCCTCCCCCAGTCCAGTTACCCCACCATGCAGCATGCTTCCATTCCAGGGAGTGTGAGTTACCTTTCAGGCTGGCAGGCATTGGTGTCCTGTTGTTTGTCTGAGCCCAAGTCCCAGCAGGGCCTTGTGCTCCCCACTGCAGGGCCTAGTGTCAGCCATCTTGGCAGTGCTTTTGCACTCCCTGTGAGGTGAGCATGGTTCAGTGTGAGCTTGCTGGGACATGTGGGTGGGGAATGTTGGCTGTGACTTCAACTCCCATCATGCTTTTGGCTACACCCACCTTCCCACAATACCTGACCTTACTTCCTGTGAAGCTTTTTCCCTATGTGGTGGTGTGCCTGTGCTGACAAGTTGGCAGGCAGTGTTGTCCTGGTGTTTGTTTGCACAAAAGTACCAACAAGCCCATGTGCTTCACACTGCAGAACCCAGTGTGTTTAATCTTTGTGGGATATTTAAATGGATTCTGAGGGAATGCATTACACCAGGTGGATTGTGTTGCGTTTGTGTTAAGGGGGGGGGGGGTGCAAGTACCTGCTGGTTGATGTGGTCAGAGCAGGCAGTACTCCTCCCCCAGTCCAGTTATCCCACCATGCAGCATGCTTCCATTGCAGGGAGTGTGAGTTACCTTTCAGGCTGTCAGGCATTGGTGTCCTGTTGTTTGTTTGAGCCCAAGTCCCAGCAGGGCCTTGTGCTCCCCACAGCAGGGCCTAGTGTCAGCCATCTTGGCAGTGCTTTTGCTCTCCCTGTGAGGTGAGCATGGTTCAGTGTGAGCTTGCTGGGACAGGGGGGGGGGGACTGTTGGCTGTGACTGCAACTCCCATCATGCTTTTGGCTACACCCACCTTCCCACAATACCTGACCTTACTTCCTGTGAAGCTTTTTCCCTATGTGGTGGTGTGCCTGTGCTGACAAGTTGGCAGGCAGTGTTGTCCTGGTTTTTGTTTGCACAAAAGTACCAACAAGCCCATGTGCTTCACACTGCAGAACCCAGTGTGTTTAATCTTTGTGGGATAATTAAATGGATTCTGAGGGAATGCATTATACCAGGTGGGTTGTGTTGCGTTTGTGTTAAGGGGGGGTGTGTGCAAGTACCTGCTGGTAGATGTGGTCAGAGCAGGCAGTACTCCTCCCCCAGTCCAGTTATCCCACCATGCAGCATGCTTCCATTGCAGGGAGTGTGAGTTACCTTTCAGGCTGTCAGGCATTGGTGTCCTGTTGTTTGTTTGAGCCCAAGTCCCAGCAGGGCCTTGTGCTCCCCACAGCAGGGTCTAGTGGCAGCCATCTTGGCAGTGCTTTTGCACTCCCTGTGAGGTGAGCATGGTTCAGTGTGAGCTTGCTGGGACAGGGGGGGGACTGTTGGCTGTGACTGCAACTCCCATCATGCTTCCTGCTACATGCACATTCCCAGCAGCCCAACCTTCCTTCATTTTGACTCAGCTTTCCTGTGAGGTGGTGTGACATTGTTGGCGAAATGGATGACTGTGTTTGTTGTGGATTTATGCTAATGCCTTGCAGTATTTGTCGTTAGGTTTGTACATGTTATGTCGTAGTTCCATTTTACTGTGGGATGGCAGGTATTGTGTTTGGGTAACTGGCATACACATCACAGGAGACTTGCCTTTATGTTGCTATGGCTTTGCTGGCAGGAATTGGTTTAACAGTCCCCTTGAGAGTGATATATGTGTATTGCAGCACAAAATTGAGTATATTGTTTGTGTACTCACCAGGCTCTGGTATTCCTGTTAATCCATGGATGCTCTCCGGTGGTAGGATGGCCTGCACCTTCTCCTCCCAGGTCCTGAAGTGCGTTGGTCTGGCAGGAGGGCCACCGCCAGTGTCTGTGCTCAAGGCGTGGTCCCTGTTGATGAGCTTCTTGACCCTCCTGCGCACATCATAGTACCTGTTCTGTATGTCGTCCTTTTGTGCCGACAAGGAGCTTGTGCATTAACCTTGTCGACAATCCTCTCCCACATATTGGTTTTCTGTGACATGGGGGTCTGTTGGACCAATGTGCCAAACAACTGTGGCTCTACCCGGAGTATTTAGTCTATCATGACTTCCAACTCACTATCTGTGAACTTTGGATTCTTCTTGGGGGGCATGGTGCTGGGTGGTTGTGGTGATTGATGTGTGTGTGAGGGTGTAAGTGAGTGTGGTGGGTGTGAGTTTGTCAGTGAATATGTGATTTGGTTTTTGAGTAGTGCAAATGGTGTAGTTGTTGTGTTTTGTGTGTGCTGTGGTGTGTCTCTGCAGTGTGGTGGGGTTGTCTGCTGTCCTATGCCTGTAGTTTGCAAAGGATCATGGTAGGGATTTCTGGCCTTTATATAGTTGGAGTTGTGGGTGTGTCTTTGTTCCTTATTTTTTTTTTTTTTTATAAATTGGCTGTGTCATTGCTTTTTAAAAAAAAAATGTTGTCTTATTTCCTTTGCTTGTGTTGTGCATGATGGAGACGTTCGTTTGACCGGGTCGGACGCTGCCTGTGGCTCGCGCGAGGTGATCCAAGTCTGTCACACTGACAATCTGCTGTGTTTCAACGTTGGTGTACGCCTCGGACACGAAGGGCTCTATTGTTTGCTAGTCACTATTTGCTGTACGTCTCGGTTTTCATGCTCGTGCTCCGTGCGAGTCGGTCGCGTTTCACACGTATTGCATCGTACTACGCGGCTCGTGCATCGCGGGTACGTTTCGCTCGCGTCAATTCCTAATGCGTGTCGGTCGGTACGATTCACGGTCAATTTACGGGCGAATCAATGATTTCCGAACGGGTCGGGCGTGCGGCTTGTGTTCCGTGCGGGTGGGTTGTAATTCACACACAAGGCATCGTACTGCGCGGGTCGTACGGCGCAGGTCCGTGTCGGTCGGTCTCCATTCTAGGTCCGTGTCGGTCGGTACGGTTTACGACCGGAATCGGCCCCAGAATGTTAAAAAATTGTTATACATTTAAAATGTTTACTTGTATGAAAAATGAGAACAATTTTATATTATTTAATTTTTACAATATATGTAACCAAATAATAAATGTTGAAAATACAAAACAAAACTGTGCAACTGTTATAAAAAATGTAATTTGTAAAATAAATGTTATAAATAAATGTAAAACAACATTTTTTATTGTTACAAAATATACATACCTGTATTAAAAAGTTTTCCAATGTTAAAAAAAAATTCTGCAAAATTATTATATGTGAAAATATAAACATTTCAAAAATCTGTTATGTATAAAAAATAAAGATAATGTTTTTTTTTCTGTGTCTTAGGGGCCCATTACGATGGCGGGCGGAAGCACAACCGCCGTGCTGGCGGATGCAAAAACCACCAGTTACCGCCGGCACGCAGCAGTCCACACGCCCGCCCAATTACGATGCGAAAAGCAGGCCAAACACCGCCGGCAAGCCAGCAACACCGTCCGCCATCAAAGTGCGCCTGCACACGTAGCGGCGCAGCCCAACTGACACACACCGTCCGACGAAACACGTCCCGCCCGGCGCATAAATTACGATGCCGCAAACAAACGGCTCCCACGGCAAAGAGACACCGCACGTGAAAGAGAGGCGGAAACACGGACGCAGAGCACGGACAACGAAGAAGCGGCACCCCGGGCATGAATCCAGCACTGCAGGCCCTTCCCATGCTTCTGCTGATGCACCACCAAGGACGCAACGTACCGCGGAGACGCAGGTAGGCACACACACAACAAGTGCACGCAAACAGCGCACACAGTGCAAGGGCGGAAAAAGCGGACAACCCCCACCAGCGCGTGCACACTACACATCCACCATTGCATCCACATATGACACACAGGCCAAATCCTAACATCGCAGAACACATGTGTACACACCACCTGGGACTAGGAACCAACCACCCCGTCACGGCCCCAAAGCGCCGATGACGCCGCCACACATGCGCACAACGCAGAGGCCAACCGCAGCGCCATGCATGCGTCGCACACAGACACAGGGACACAACCAAGCAGCACACACACCAGCCCCACCCCGAACGCACATGACACGTGACAGGCCGGCCACAGACATGTCCCCAACGCCCAATTCACGGACAACACCCAACGCCACACAACCGACGCACACATGTCAGTGAAGTCACGCAACAGCAGGACACACCCCAGTGTAACAAACATGGCGAAGCACACAGCGGCGGCAACACCAACTAGGAGAAGCAGGGCCCCTTCGGGAAGAGGAACGCCAGTACCACACTGAAAAACCCATACCACCCTGCACATATGAACAGGACACATGAAACGGAACACCAAAGAGCCCGGTGACCGACAACAGGTGGCCCAAGAATTACATCCACACACAAGGCCCAACGCAGAGCGGAAAGGCAGCCTGCCGCCCACACAAGGGAGAGCAGACAGCACTGAATGACCTTCCATTCCAACACCGAAACCACAGCCCTACGACAGAAGCCGGTGAATACAGCCATTGTCCAAGAATAGACCAACACAGGCATGCCGAGGAGACCGACCACACGGCAGATAGCGCATATCACAGAAGCACACAACGGACGGGGAAGAAAGAAGAAAACACTCCCCCATGTCGGCCACATGCAAGTTAATTGGAAGGAGTCACACAGCACCGACCTTGAACTGTCTGAGAAGCATGTGGGAAGAGGGCCCGTGTCCTCCAAACAAGCCAACAGAACACAAGTCCTGTCTCCCCACGACTACACAGAGCTCACAGCAACCCCGGAGCGTGCACATTGCAGACTGCACACACAGCCGGAGCACGCCACCTCTACGAACCGCTGCGAAATGGCAACCACAACACACCTACCCAACTACGCCGAACAGCTCAAGCTGTACCAAACCAACACGATACATACATTGGGATGCGATCTCCTGTCCCTGCTGAACGTAAGTTACCGACTGACTTACCGCATCACATTGTTCAGCTGCGTCATGCCCGTCTTCTACTGTCGGAGGTGTCCCTACCAGCATCCCGTCGAGATATGCCTCTCCAACCCGGCATGTCTGAAGGCGGACCTGCTACCACTACTCCTCCCTCTGGACGCACACGACAGGGCCTGCTCTGCCTATGGGGGCATGGCGTATGTGGCCAACATCGCACGCGCACTGAAATGGAACCACTGTGCCTCCACACGACGGATCATCGAGAACAGCTACATCGAATGTCACCCAGCATGCCCCATCATGGTCCTCCAAGGGACAACCTACGAACAACACCTTGACAGCCACCATCCGCTTCATTTGGCTGACAAACATGTACACCACCAATGACATGGAAGCCCTGCTGGACGGCATCGCATACCTGACAACCTGTAAATACGTCGGACCACAACGCAGGTTCCCCGAGTGACCTATGAAGTCCAACCCCGCACCCATGCTCAGCTTCCGCACGGACTGGCCAGTCACCACCACAACAGCCATACCAAACGACCGGCAACTGTAACCACACCATCAACGACATCGCCATGACATCGGATATGACCGGGACATGCACACTGTTCCCCATCACATCCAGGAACACCGCATGCATCGTGGGAGGCAGTGGCATGGGCTCTGTGCATCGCACCCACATGGACGGAACTGCACGAACAACCAGGACACGACATGGATCCAGCGCACATGGACACACACACCGCCCAGTGGACATGAATAGGTCGCCTGGAGTCTGTGGGTGCTGCACCCCTCCCACCCCCGCCCCGGGAATCCCATACCAGGACCTTTGCATGGACGACAAGTGCATACAACAACAACACGACCCCAGTGACTGTGACATGTCCAGTAACCACCACAGTGCAACAACAAGTGGCACGCCGCTGCATGCACGCAAGCACATGCCCTGATGTCATCTCACATGCACGCGTGCATGAGGAACAACCGCAGCAAACCTGTCACATGGAACTGAGATGGACTGTGCCCATGATGCCGAGCGGTCTGGTAGGCTACATGTATACCGTCTGTGTCAAAGTCCGCAGCTCCGCAGCTATACGTAAATGTACATTAGCACAGCCTTGGCCAAGCAGATGTAACCCCACACCCTATCCCATTTGTAATCATGCTCAGTATATCCTCAACATGTATTCCGCTGCCAGTAGTGTCCACTATACTGCATCACAGAGGACAGAAGACTCAATATAATGTCTGAAACCAAAACTGTCTCCGCTGACTCATTTCACAAGTACGAATGAGAGAGGATGAGAGTATGTGAAGTACACGGCAGTCGTGACATGACCATGTAGTCCACTGGTATTGGATGTCAACGCAAATGAGTAGCACTACTGTGGAAGACACACATGTGTCGTGTGAAGTCGTATGGACGCAGTGCTCAGGTGGGTGGGTGCGACGGGTAGATGCACACATGCCAAGTTGGAGCACGCCGTGTTGGGAGGGGTCATGAACAGTACACCACCGCTTCCCTGGGCATTGTGAGAGGACACCTGTCGGGGGGAGTGAACACGTGTGTGCACAGCAGCCGGGCACACGTACAAGGCGGTACCAGGCGCACCTCAGCCCACCCTCTGTGGACAAGCTGGATCCTGTTGTGCGCCCGCCATGCCCCTTGACAAGGCACACACAGCCCCAGTCGACCAGGTGTAACCCCAACATAGTCAATCCGCACAGGCGATACAGGGCACGGGATGGCAGTGGAGCATGGTGTGTGACAGGTCTCCTCGCGCTCCTCCTGGTCATATCACGCAGGCAATAGAACCTCAACGTCTAGCATGGCACAAGTCAAATGGAAGTGTAGGGGGACGCACCACAGCACGAGCAGCACTGACGTCACGGGAGGTGGCTCGCACCATCCCATCCATTGCCCATCATACCAACCACGCCACATGCCATTGCGACTAAGTGCAAGCGCGTGCGCCACCACCCCCGAGCCCTCCCCAGAGAGGCCAAAGAGTGAATGTGTGGGCCATCAGCCACAGACGGACGCGGCCTGGCCGCAAGGGCAGCCACAGCCACTGGGTGTCGCAGGTGGCGGATCCGGAAGGCGAAGACTGTGATGCATAGTCCATGCAGGCCGGGTCTCCATTTGGGGCACCACGCAGGTGGACGGCGTCCCGCCACACATCATACCCTGAGACAGCCCACTCGTGCAACTGGACCCACACATACACTCCTTGCCCTCTCTGGTGCAAGCTTGGGGCTGCCTGTGCAAGCGCTAGCCTCGCAGGTGAGCATGCATATTGGGGGGCGAGGGGAGGACATGAGGGCTGGGGCGAAGATGACTGTATCACTGTCAGTTAGTACAAGGGATGACCCAGATGTGGAAAGGAAGAGACGTGTCCCGTGTGTACTGCAACTAGTCGCCAATCCAACTACCCCCCATGTCCGGAATGTAAGCCCGCACCTAGGCCCGCCCATCCGCCACATCGAACATACCACCAGCACGACAACCTTCCCATTCGAAACACTGACTGGGGGTGGCGACCAGTGAACAATCATGTGTAGCCTACCCACGCGTACATGTGGGCCCTCCATGATCCATGTCACCTGCGGCAAAGACATGACATGCGCAATGAGGGAAGTGAGGAGAGCTGTCCGCCCCACGCGCAGAAGGTGCATCAGCTCCACAGACCCAGCAGCGAGTCCAGCAGGGGTCACATGTGCAGGGGCAGCTGTGCCTGGTGTGAAGGCACATGCAAATAGACAGCACATCGACCAATGTGTAGTCTGCCCACATCCACAGTCCATCATCATGCGGACATAGGAATTGAACACAGGGCAACACATCTTAGTTGGTGCACCCACCGTGACCAACAATGCGCAATCATCGACGTACCCGCCCTGTGCATGGCCCCCCACCCAACGGAGGCACATCCAGTGCCACCATCCCACACACACAAGCCTTCCACGGAACATGCTGTGTCCAATGGTCAGTACAGAGTCAGCGCCCATCTGGTGGATCCTGAACAGGAGACACATGCACACACATGCCAGCTCCCACTATGTACGTCTGCAACCTGGCACGTGCAATGTAACCACTCACCTGTGACGTGTGACTGCAAGCACACAGCCGTCTTGGCATGGGGCTGTCAATGTGGACACCTGTCAATGTTTCGGGAGGTGTGATCCGTACAGTGCTGTACATAGGGTGCAGTGCTGACACCTACTACTGTCTCATATCCCCTCGTGCCACAGGTCCCACTTGTTTTGGCCGCTCAGCCTGTGCCCACATCGTCGTCGTCGTGTGCCATACTCATCCAGCCTCGGAAGCAGTTCCATGCTCAGCAGACACTCATGTTGCCGTGGCGTTGCCGCTTGACGAATATGCAGTCAGTCCCCATCAGCACGCCCCGCAAGTCATTGGGGCCTAGATCCCCATGTGCATGCACATGGCAGTGGTATGTCTCACTTGCCATTGCCATTGTTGGGAGACCTGTGTAAGTGTATTGTGGCCGTGCCGTCCCAGCTTGACAGCTGGGCTGTGGCTCATGTGCTTGCTCAGTCATGTCAGTGATGTGTATGCGAAATTGCTATGTGCCGTGTTGCTTTGACATGTGTCCTCTGCCATTTACCCCAGGCGGAGACCGAACATTGACCGCCCATACCAATTGCTGGTGGACATGGACGATACAGAGGTTATCAGGAAGTTTCGGCTGGACAGGCCAACCCTGCATCGACTGTGTGCCATGTTAGAGCCCCATCTCCGTCCCCGCAGGGTGTATCCGACTGCTGTCACCCCCACGGCTAAGGTGATGGCCGCCATGCATTTCTTCGCCACTGGGTCATTCCAGCACACAGTGGGCAGTGGAGGAGGGATGTCCCAGCCCATGTTCAGCAAGGTGCTGAGGGATGTACTGGCAGCCATGATGCTGTACCGAAACAGGTACATCAGATTCCCCAGGGCTCGTGAATTGGCGGCAGTGAAGGGTGCATTCTATGCCCTTGGCAGAATCCCACACGTCGTGGGAGCCATTGACTGCACACATGTTGGCCTTGTTCCACCACAGGCCACTGAGCACCTGTACCGCAACAGGAAGCACACGCACTCCCTGAATGTGCAAGTGGTGTGCCTTGCGGACATGGTGATCACCCACGTGTGTGCCAAGTTTCCAGGCTCGGCACATGACGCACACATAATGCGCAACAGCATCTTGCCACGACTGATGGCCAATCTGCAACAGGATCGTGGCTGTATTGTCGGTGAGTATGTGGAGTGGTGTAGCGTGCTGGTTGTGCGATGCTGTCCCCTGTCCAGTTGGAATAGCAACGGTTCTCTGTGTCCCTCACACCCAGGTGACTCTGCGTATCCGAATGGGGCATGGCTGCTCAGTCCATTGAGGAATCCTCGCACCCCAGCAGACGATCGATACAATGAGGCACATGGGAGGACCAGACGTGTGGTCGAGCGTACCTTTGGCCTCCTCAAGTCCAGGTTCAGGTGCCTGGACCGCACCGGGGGTGCACTGGCGTACTCCCCACAGAAGGTGTGCCAGATAGTGGTGGCGTGCTGCATGCTGCACAATCTGGCCATTTGGAAGCAGATCCCCCTCATTGTGGATGACGGAGATCAACCAGGGCCCCAGCCCGCAGACCAGGACAGCTCGAGTGAGGTGGACAGCGGAGAGGAGGAAGCTGGGAATGTGCGCCAGCAGCTCATCGCCCGCTACTTCACTTGACGGTGAGTGTCCATGTACGACGGATGATGTGTCTGTATCTATGCAGGTGTGTGTGTGCTGTGTCAGGGTGGCCGTATGTTCACTGCGTGCAGTGTGTCAACGCTCCATGGCCAGGGTAGTATGCCACTGTTGGTGACTGTGGCATTGTGCCCTATTGCTCTGTGCGATGTGTGTACATTGCTTGTAGTTGTTGACATGTACTGTGTGATGGGTGTGTGACACACTCATTGAATGTGCTCCTGTTCTGCCTCCCACCCCTAGGTCCCTACAGGCCCTCCGGATTCCATTGCCATGCCACGCATCAGGTGCCCTTCCGCCCAAGGTGGCCGATGTATTCCGTACAAATAAAACACAGGGCACAAACAGCAGTTAGTGAAAAAGGTGCATTTATTACAAACTGTGACATGTGATTGTGTGTAAGGTGATGACAAAAGTGGTGCGTGCAGTGACAATGAGCTGTCGGTCATGGCTGCGTGATGATCAGGGTGTACCCACTGGTTCTATGTCCATAGTCCAACACACACATGCCATCCAGATGGCTGTGTGGAGTGGGATCGTAGAGCAAGTCAATGCAGTGGCTGGTCAAGGAAGGCTGGCGGAAGGCTGGCTGGCTGCCTCACTTGCGACTGGAGCATGCGAAGTCCTCCCGGGAGATCTGTTTCCTCTTCGGACGGCCCCTTCCACGTTTGGGAGGGGGGTGTGGTGGCGACCTGCTGGTGGTGGGTGAGGTGTGCTCACTGGCTGTGGACGCAGGGGAAGTGGACACTGCTGGCCGACCCTGCGCCCTAGCAGGTGGTGGCGGAGGTGGTGTTGCTGGCCTTGCCTGTGACCCCACCGCCACCACCAGCTGGCCCATGAGGTCCACGAGTTGGTCCATACGGGACACGAATTGGCCCATATGGGCGTCCATGGACCTCAGCACCCCCAGCACCTCCCGCGTGTCAGTAGCAGACCTGGCCCATTGTCCTTGGGCCTCTTCATAGGCCCCAAGGACTCTGGCCATTTGAGGCAGGGCATGGCTCCCAGGGGAGGCTGGCGTTTCCCTGACCCTGCTCCTCCTACCAGTCCTGCTGCCACCGGCCTGCCCACTAGCCACATTGCTCACCACGGTCCTCGCTGTGGCTCCCAGGGTGGATCCAGTTGGCCGGGCCACCACCTGCGCTGGGGCTGGTGCCAGCGAAGACGTGGTGGTGGTGGAGGCGGTGGTGGTCGGTGCGGCGATGGTGGCGGTTGCGGCAGTGGTAGTGGCCGCAATGACCGTGGGTGTGGCCGCAACGACAGTGGCAGCAGGGGACTGGGACTGTTCAGCATCCCTGGATGATGGGTTGGTGGGTAGGAGGGGTCCTGGGGAGCGGCTGGGCCCTGCCACGCCAGATGGGCCAGCTTGGTGGTCCGTGTCCGAAGAGGTGGACAGATCCTCCAGATCCGTGTGTCCTCGTTGGGGGCTTGTAGGCTGGCTGTGCTGGCTGCTGTCTCCATCCCCAGCGTCCAGCAGTTCGTCACCTGTGGAGAGAATGAGATTTGTTATTGTGTTGCACCTGGCGAAGTATGTATTAGTCGTCTGACATTGGCAGTTCGTGCAATCTCGTACATGGGTTTCCCGGAGGCGAGTGTGTGGCTGTGGCATCTGTAGTTGTGTGTGCTAGGCAATGGGACTGTGTGCTGTGCACATGTGGCATGGGACGGATTGGCCATGCCGATGGGTGTGTTGCTTTGCCCCTACTCATTGTGACTCTGGTGTATGCGGGCTCCTGGCCCATCCTGGGTCTGGTTTGTACTTTGCTTTTGGAGTTCAAATGGAACGCTTAGGAACGCATATGGCAACATGGGGGCCATGCCCCAGATTCGCATTTGGGATGGAATATGCTTTTGGGGTTCAAATGGAACGCTTAGGAACGCATATGGCAACATGGGGGCCATGCCCCAGATTCGCATTTGGGATGGAATATGCTTTTGGGGTTCAAATGGAACGCTTAGGAACGCATATGGCAACATGGGGGCCATGCCCCAGATTCGCATTTGGGAGGGGATATGCTTTTGGGGTACATGCTGTGAGCCATGGGTGCCGAACGTGACATGTGTTGTGGCAGCATGACAGTGCATGGTCTGAGGTGTGTGCATGCCTGACATGCCCTGCATATTTGCTGTCTGTTGTGGTTACTGGACATGGCATTGGACGCATCGTTATGAGTGAGTGATAGTTGTGTGCCAGCCAACGTATTGCAGTTGTCCCATCTCCTTGGTGTGCGTGCTGCCCTGTGCCATGTGCATCACTGCAGTGCTCGGGGGGTGTGGCCCATGTTGTGTGTTGTTGCTCACAGTGTGTCGTGCGCTTAATTGACTTCTGGCACATGGTTGGTCATGGGCATGTGTCTTAGCGTGACTGCTGTATGTGTGGCAGCTGTGCGGATGACATGCCTTTCATGAGACTGGGGCTGACGGATGGGATGGATGGTATGTTGTATGTGCATGGTGTGTCTGTGAGTTTGATGGGTTCAGTGGTGTTCGTGTGCATTTATGTTGTTCCGCTCTGTTGCGTCTAGTGTTGTTTGTCTTACATAGGCGTAGTTGTGGGGTGTGGGGTTGACAGGCAGTAGGGGCTACATGGACAGGACTTCAATGGTGTTTCGGTTGTGTGTGATGAGTTGCACAGTGGCTGCCGTGTGGGACTATATTCAGTGTGGCTTGTGCATGCAGACGTGGCTCCTTGGGTGTTGCTATGTCTGTGATGGGTCATGTGGGGTGTGAGTCTGCTGTTCATGTCCGTGTGCACATTGTTCACTTGTTCGTGACGGTGGGCGGTGCTGCGTGTCCGTGTGCTACGTGACATGTCCCATGTGTTGGTGGTGTTATGGTCCTCATGCCTCCAGTAATCCAGCCCTGTCCAGTTTCCCACCTGCAAGTTGTTCGTGCGTGCACTGTACTGGATGCCACATGGCTCTAAGCGGGGGTGCTCCATGTTGCAGGTCTGTGGGGGTGGGGGGTGTAGTGGGTCGTGGGGGTGGCTGTACACCCACTGACACCGATTGCTGTGGACCGTGATGTCTGCCTTTCGGCTGTCGTTGTGCACTGCGGTGGCTGACACGTGGCTGTGGGGTGTGGGGGATGCTCCTCCTTGCTGTGCTGTGGGACTGGGGCCTGGTGTGTGTTGTACTTGGGCTGTCCACCGTCCCACCCACTGCACTTTGTGTTCCTGCCACTTACCTGTTACTTGTCGGTTAGTGCAGCTGTGGCGGACACATGGGTGTGGTGGGTGCTCGTTGTGGCGCTTCTGGCATATTTGGGGACCTGTTGGTGGTTACGTGGCTGGCTTAGTGTACACATGTCCCCACGCATCTTACAGTTGTTCGGTTTGGGCTGTGTGTGGTAGTGTCTGTTGCATGTGTGTGTGATGTGTTGTGTATTGTGTGCTGGACATGGGGGTGTTTGTCCCTGGGAGCTGTGGCATGGTAGTTGCGCATGTGAGTACATAGCGGTGTGCTGGTATACATTAGTTTGTACTTACCAGCCTCCACTCCCCCTGCTAATCCGGCGAGGATCTCCGGATGTATTACGACTCGCACCTTCTCCTCCCACGCTTTGAAGGTCTTAAAGAGCGCGGGATTCCCTCCGCCAGTGACGGCAGCCAGCTCTCTGTTTTTGCCCTCCTTCTTCTTGACCAGGCTCTTTACGTCATTCCAACGTTTGTTTATCTCGGTTCTGTTCCTGGGCAGGGTCCCGACTGCATTGACCTGGTCTACGATCCGGGTCCACATTCTGTTTCTGGTGGCTAGTGGTGTGTGCTGGACCATGTTCCCATAGATTTGTGGGTACACCTTGATGATCTCGTCGACCATGACCGTCAGCTCCATGGGCGTGAACTTGGGCATCCTTTGTGGTGCCATGGTGTTTGTGGTGCTGGTGCGGTGTGTGTTGTGTAATGTGCAGGGGGTTTGTGGTGCCGGTGTTTGGTGGTGGTGGTGGTGGTGGTGGTTGTGATGTGTGCGTTTCTGTGGTGTGCTGCTGTCCTTGCTGTGTCACTGTGTCCTCTCCTCTCCTCTCTGGTTTGCAATGTAGCAAGGGGTTGTGGTCTGTGGGAGTGCTGCTTTTGTACTCACCTATGTGGGTGTGTCCTCATGGTCTGTTGTTTTCAGGTGTGTTGTGTCTGGGGTTCTGGCCTTTGTATTTTTTGTTTGTCCGGGGGGTGTTTTCGGGATGTGTACTGTGCTTGTGTATTTGTGTGTGCCTTGCTGTGTGGACTTGTTGGCCATGTTGTGTGCTATTGGTTTTGTGTGCGGATGGTTTCTGTGCAGGTACGTGGGCGCCATGGCTTCTGCCGTGTCGATTCTCATCGGCGTTGTTTGCGCTGGCGGGCGGTATATTTGTTGTTTTTCCGCGCTCATGGCGGTGCGATCGTAATTTCACGTGCGGTGTGTCGGCCGTGTGGGCGGGCGGTTTTGTGTTGTTGTGCGTGTTTCCGTCCGTGGCGGGCGGTTTGACTCCGACTCGGACGATGGCGGGCGGTATTTTGTGTGATTTTTCCGCCGATGGCGGTTTTCGGTTTGTGTACTCATAATGGCGTGGTCGGTGTTCAGGCGGTGTGTGCGGGCGGATTTTTGCCGCTTCCATGCCTGGCGGATTTTTTTACGCCGGGTATCGTAATGGGCCCCTTAATGTATATTATATGCATTAAATAAAATATGTTATTTTACTATTACTACCTCAATGACCAAAAATAAACATCATTCCAAAAATGTACACGTCTGATTATTTGTCGATCAATTAATTTATATTTTAAGTATAATAAAAAATATATGTTTTAATGCAATGTACTTTTTAAAAATAATATATCTTTACTAAAAATATTTATATAATTGTTGTAATTATCATTTTAAAATATAATAATTCACACACATTCATACTACACACTATATAAATATTTTAAGTTCACAAAACTATACACATATATAATTTACTATTCCCACTCCAGTTAATATTAAGTCAGGGAAGGTGCTGGACACTACACCTGTATAATTTACTATTCCCACTCCAGTTAGTTTTAAGTCAGGGAAGGTGCTGGACACTAAACCTATATAATTTACTATTCCCACTCCAGTTAGTATTAAATCAGGGAAGGTGCTGGACACTACACATATATAATTTACTATTCCCACTCCAGTTAGTATTAAATCAGGGAAGGTGCTGGACACTACACATATATAATTTAATATTCCCACTCCAGTTAGTATTGTCAATAAAGGTGCTGGACACTTCGGGCTGGAAATCTCTCCGACCGAGCCGGACCCGGAGAGATTTCCGACCGAATCGGACCCTAGCAGTCCGACCGAACGAGTACGATGCGCATGCATGCTATCGGACTCGATTCGGTCGGACTCCCATTGAAGTCAATGGGAGCCGGCCGTACAACGCGTACGCGGGCTCCCATTGACTCAATGGGTGCGAGGTGAACAAGGGCGCCCCCTACAGCGGGTACGCGTCAAAGTGGGTCGTGCCGTACATGCATAGGGAGGGGGGACCCTTGGGTCCCCCCTGTGTGCGACTCGCGCGGCTACGCGTACAGGGTGGTCCGACACGGACCCCCAAAGTGCGGCTCCGACTGCTCTTTTGAGCCGGACGGCGCGAGTCGGTCGGACTGCTCGCGGCGCGCATCGTACTTACCTGGCCGGGGAACGTCTCCATTGTGCGGTGCGAGTCGTGTCCATGCGAGTCGGTCGGAGCGGTCGGCTTTCGCGAACGAGTCGGTCGGTGCGGCTGGGTCTCGCGAACGAGTCGGTCGGAGATTTCGCATCGTACTCGCTCGCCCGGACGCACGTACGAATCGGTCGGGAAACAGGGCTCCGAATCCGATCCGGTAAAGCCGAATCCGATTCGGAGCCCTACCGGCCGAGATCGGAATCGGCCCCTAAATATATATAATTTACTATTCTCCCACTCCAGTTAGTATTAAGTCAGGAAAGGTGCTGGACACTAAACTTATATACTTTACTATTCCCACTCCAGTTAGTATTAAGTCAGGGAAGGTGCTGGACACTAAACCTATATAATTTACTATTCCCACTCAAGTTACTATTAACTCAGGGAAGGTGCTGAACACTAAACATATATAATTTACTATTCCCACTCCAATAAGTATTAAGTCAAAGAAAGTGCTGGACACTAAACATATATAATTTAATATTTCCACACCAATTAGTCTTAAGTTATTAAAAATAATAAATAACAAACATATATAATTTACTATTCCCGCTAAAATTAAAATTACATGTGTAAATAAACAGTACATTAAACTAATTACCTTTAATAATAACATTTACAAATATTTACAATATTTAAATAACTCTCAATATTTCAAAAAGATAATCATAATTTTTGATTTCACAAAACAGTAAATATAACAATATACATTAAAAATGACTATATTTCACACATAAATTAATAAATGCTATTTATATAATACATAATAATTTATTTTTTCTAAAATGATTTTAGTAAATTATTATTAATTTATACTTTATCAATTTCTATAAATTATGTTATAAATATAAATGTTTAATATATAATTTTCATAAATCAAAAATATTGATTAATAATTATTAACATAAGTGAAATATTAAATATTGTGAAATAATAATAAACTATAATTTATAATATTACTATATTTAAAATTATCCACTATTAAAACAATATATGACCAAAAAAATAAATTATAATTTCACTCAAAATTCAGTTTTAAATATTTTAATAACAATATTATATAAATTACATCAAATTATACACCTTCATTCTAAATTAAAAAAACAAAAAATATTATTATTTTATAATCAATTTGTTAAAATCTTTACTTATTTTTTTATAAATATTAAATTATTTTAATACACTACCCACCATAATCCCCTATAAACTCATCATCGCACTCCTAAAAATAAATTGATAAATTAAATTTATTTGTTAAATTTTGTTACATTTTTTAAAAATTATTTTGAAACACTCCCCACCCCTCTCCTCTATAAACACAACATCCCACTCATAAAACTAAATTTTAAATTCTAAATTTAAAATTTCAAAATAATTTCAAATTTAATTTCAAATTTTTTAAAACATTCCCCACCCTTCTCCCCTATAAACCCAACATCCGGCTCCTAAAACAACATTATAAATTTTAATTTTTTAATTTAAATTTTTATTAAATTGAATTTCTAATGTTTTAAAACACTCCCCACCCTTATCCCCTATAAACCCAACATCCCGCTCCTAAAACAACATTGTTTTTAAATTTATCAATTTTAAAAAAAAATTTAAATTAAATTTCAATGTTGTTAAAAAACTCCCCACCCTTATCCCCTATAAACCCAACATCCCGCTCCTAAAACAAATTTATAAAAAATTATTTTATAAATTTAACATTTATTTAAAATTTCTAATCAATTTTTTAAAACACTCCCCACCCTTATTCCCTATAAACCCAACATCCCGCTCCTAAAAATTAAAATACAATTTATATTTTTTATAACATTAATCAACTAATATAATACCAAAAACAAACATAAAACATAAGAATAAAATACTATAACGATATTTTGACTTTACGATAGTTTAACATTCGATATTTCAAACTTCGATATTTTTAACAACACTTATAATCGATATTTTTAACATCGATATATATAACATCGATATTTAGTACTGTCGATATACTAAACATGATATTATGGTATATCGAAATTAAAAACTCGAGATTATGACCGCTTACCGAACCGTGCAATAGCATTTTTTGTTATACATGATTTCTTAGCCCTGAAGAAGTCACAGGATTTGATGCCCGACAAGCGACGAAACACATGTTAGCTGAGATCTACAATAAAAAGAACAAGAAAGAAGCAGAAACGACTGTCGACACTATTTGTGTTATAAGAGATACTGAGCTTGTGTGGGGATTTTATTGTTTGGATTGGGTGGCCTAGGCCACATTACAGGGAGAGGGGTGGTTCTATCTACCTTGCAAGCACCGCGCCACAGATTTGTAGCACTAAGATATGGTGTATTTCCCCTAGGAGTGCCACTACCATGTCAATAAACCACCCTTCAACTAGAAAATGTCCTCTATGTAGATGGCTCATGATTAAGAGGTAATTATCGCACATTAAGAGCAGCATATGCCGCGTGCACCATAAATGATGTTGTCGAAGCTGCCTGGCTCCAGAACGTTACCTCAGCACAAGTTGCCGAATTGATTGCTCCTACCAGAGCATGCAGTTTAACTCAATCAATCAATCGATCAGGGGTTGGTAAAGCGCGCTACTCACCCGTGAGGGTCTCAAGGCGCTGGGGGGGCGGCTCCGGATCAGTCTAAGAGCCAGGTCTTGAGGTCCTTCCTGAACGTGTGCAGGGTCGGGGAGCGTCTGATGTTCACAGGGAGCTCGTTCCAGGTTTTGGCTGCGATGTAGGCGAAAGCTCTTCTGCCGGTTCTGTTTCTGTGGATGCGGGGGACCTCTGCCAGGGCGAGGTCGGCGGAGCGGAGGTTCTTCCTGGGTACGTGGAAGGATATTCGCTCGTTGAGGTATTTGGGTCTGATGTTGTGGAGGGATTTGTAGGCGTGGGTGAGGAGTTTGAAGGTGACCCTCTTCTCGACGGGGAGCCAGTGGAGGTCTCGTAGGTGTTGGGTCATGTGCTCATGGCGTGGTGTCCTGAGGACGAGTCTGGCTGTGGCGTTCTGGATGGTCTGGAGCCTGTGCAGAAGAGTCTTGTTGATTCCGGCATAGAGGGCCTTGCCATAGTCCAGCCTGCTAGTGATGAGTGCGTGGGTGACGGTCCTTCTGCAGTCTGGGGGGATCCACTTGAAGGTCTTCCGGAGGATGCGAAGGCAGTTGAAACTAATGGAGGCGACAGCGTTGATCTGGCGGTTCATGGAGAGGGAGGAGTCAAGGATGATGCCGAGGTTCCGAGCGTGGTCCGTAGGGGTGGGTGGGCTCCCGAGGGTGGAGGGCCAGCAGGAGTTGTCCCAGGTGGAGGTGCAGGGCCCAAGGATGAGGACCTCGGTCTTCTCTGAGTTTAGCTTCAGGCAGCTGTCCCTCATCCAGGCTGCCACGTCCTTCATACCTTCCTGGAAACAGAGTCTGGTGTCCTCTGGATTCTTCATGAGTGAGAGGATGAGCTGGGTGTCGTCGGCTTAGGATACGATGCTGAGCCCATGCTGTCTGATGATGGCGGCGAGGGGGTCCATGTAGATGTTGAAGAGCGTGGGGCTGAATGATGATCCCGGGGGTACTCCGCAGTTGATTTCAGTGGGTTTAGAGAGGAAGGGAGGGAGTCGGATCCTCTGGGTTCTGCCGAAGAGGAAGGATTGGATCCAGTCGAGGGCGGCTCCCTGTATTCCCGCGTCGTGCAGTCTGGCTGCGAGAGTGCGATGAGACACGGTGTCGAAGGCTGCGGAGAGGTCTAGAAGGATGAGGGCCGCGGTGTGTCCCTGGTCGAGTAGCGTGCGGATGTCGTCAGTGGCGGCGAGGAGGGCGGTCTCGGTGCTGTGGTTGAAGGGGAATCCAGACTGGGAGGCGTCTAGGATGGAGTTCGCTTCTATGAAGGTGGTCAGCTGGGCGTTTGCGAGTCTCTCTGTGACTTTGGCCGCAAAGGGGAGGAGAGAGATGGGCCGGTAGTTTCTCAGGTCCGTTGGGTCGGCCGATGGTTTCTTGAGGAGGGGTTTTACCTCTGCCCGTTTCAGTCGTCTGGGCAGATGCCTGATCTGAGGGAGGCGTTGATGGCACGTCCTAGTTCGGGTGCGACGACGGTGGCGGCTCTGTGGAAGATGTGCGGTGGGCAGGGGTCCGTTGGGGCTCCTGAGTGGGTTTTCTTCATGGTCGCTGTGATGAGTTCAAAGGTAGCGGGATCCCAGGACATGATGGTCGGCTTATCGGCGGCGGTGGGTAGGGGGGTGGTGCTCGTCGTTGGTTCGCTGAAGTTGTCGTAGAGAGCCTTGATCTTGAGATGGAAGTAGGAGCTGAGCTTGTCGCAGAGTTCCTGGGAAGGTGTGACATCCGTGGTTTCGCAGGTGGGTTTTGCAAACTGCTGTATGACGTTGAACAGTTCCTTGGTGTTGGTCACGTTGGTCTGAATTTTGTCTCTTATGAAGGTCCGTTTGGTGCCTCTTATGCGCTGGTGGTATTCCTTTAGGGCACTCTTGTGGTCGTTCCGTGCTTCTGTGGTTTTCAGGTTTTGCCAAGTTTTCTCTAGGCGTCTGCAGGAGCGTCTGGCATCTTGAAGTTCTGTGGTGAACCAGGCGGCTTTCTGCGGGTGTTGTTTGGCGGGCGGGCGGAGGGGTGGGAGCTTGTTGGCGCAGTTGGAGATCCAGCGGTGAAACTCTCTGGCTGCGGAGTTGGTGTCGGTTGCAGCGATGGGGGGGTATTGACGGAGGGTGGTGTTGAGGTGCTCCTCTGTGACCTTGCTCCAGTTCCGTCGTGGCAGGCGTGGGGCGGGTTTGGGTACGGGGTGGTGTTGAAGGTGAAATGAACGCAGTGGTGGTCAGTCCAGAGGGGCTGGGTGGTGTGGCAGAAGAAGTGGAAGTTTGTTTCTCCCGCGAAGATGGGGTCGAGGGTGTGACCCGCTGTGTGGTGGGTGTTTTGACGAGCTGCTTCAATCCAAGGTTGGCGAGGTTGTCGAGGAGAGTAGTCAAGTTGGGGTCGTTGCTGTTGTCGAGGTGGAAGTTCAGGTCCCCAAATAGAATGTAGTCCGTGGAGGTGATTGCGTGGGGTGCGGCGAGCTCTGCGATGGTGGTTGCGTGGTGGGTGCGAGGTCCTGGGGTCTGTAGATGAGGGTGCCGCGTAGGGTGGTCCTGGGGCTTGTCTGGTTCTGGAAGTGGAGGTGTTCTGTGTTGGAGTGGGGGTCACTCATGCTGGATGTGGAGAGTCTGAGGGGGGTCTTGTGTACGATGGCGAGTCCTCCTCCTGGGCGGTGCGGACGGTCCTTTCTCTGAATCTTGTAGCCGTCCGGGATGGCGGTGGTGATGATGTCGGGACCCCTCAAGGTGGGGGTTCCGCAGGGCTCAATCCTTAGTCCCACACTTTTTAACTTGTATATGTCCCCCTTGGCGCTTCTGGCTGAAGCCCACGGAGCGAAAATTGTATCTTATGCGGATGATACGCAACTGCTCTTCACCTGTGACAAGAAGTCAGACTTCAGAGGAGAGGCAATAAATGCCTGCCTCTCTGAGGTGTTTTCCTGGTTCCAACTTCACCAACTTAAGTGTAATCCCGATAAATCGGAAATTATACTTTTCGGCCTCCCATTAGACAATGTGTGGCGGAATTGGTGGCCACAGGACATGTCCTCCCCAGCACCTCGGTCAAGACTGTTAAAAATTTGGGAGTCAGGATGGAGGATAATCTATCCATGAACTCCCAAATACAATCCGTGGTGGGCTCATGTTTTGGAGTGCTTAAAATGCTTAGACAGGTCCTGCCCCTTTTGCCGTTAACACATAGACAAACGGTGGTCCAGGCGTTAGTCCTATCCAGGTTGGACTATGTCAATAGCCTTTACCTGGGAATCCCTGACTACATGCTGACTCGATTACAGGTGGTTCAGAATGCTGCGACAAGGGCTATTTTTATGCTAGGGCCCAGAACTAGGATGTCTGCCTACTTGAAACCCATGCACTGGCTACCGATCCGCAAGAGGATTATGTTTAAAGCCATGGTTCTAACATTTAAATCCCTTCATGGGATGGGGGCCCCCTACCTCAGGAAGAGATTTCAATTCTATTCCCCGCGTCGTGCTCTGAGGTCGGCTGCACTTCAGTTGGTTCGCATCCCTAAATCTTCCCATGCTCGCATTGGGGGCCGCTCTTTCCAGGTGCAAGCAGCACGACTCTGGAATAGTCTCCCCCTGGCACTTAGGCAGATGCAGGATCTTCTCCCTTTTAGAAAGTCATTGAAGACCTGGCTTTTTCAGCAATAGTGTGACTTATGCAAGATAGTGCTCACGGTTAGCCCCACCCAGAATCTGTAGCGCCGGGACACTCTATCGAGTAGCCGTGCGCTTTATAAGTCCCTAATAACATAACACAACAGAGGTGGTGTTGGTCCAGGTTTCCGCGAAGAAGGCGTCGTCGGGCGAGAGGGTGTCGAGCAGGTCCCAGATCTCAATTGTGTGTCGGTGCAGGGAGAGCACGTTGAGCAGGATGCACGTCAGGGTTTCGGTGGTGTGTGTATCGTGCGTTCCTTTGGCGGTCCCAGGGGCTCCGTCGATGGTGAAGGATTTGCGGCGAGGATCTTGCGCAGTCGGCGTGTCTTCCGGGGTTGAGTGCGTGGAGGGAGGTTGAGTCGTAGCGGTGAGGCCCTGGAGGACCAAGGTTCCTGGCGCTGGTCGCGGTCGGGTCGCGGACGGGCGCAGACGGGCTTGCCTTAGGCGCGCCTTCGGTGACACATATGGGAGTCACCATCTTTACAGACAGCCAGTACGGGTTTGATGTGGTCCATTACTTTGGGCAATTGTGGTCACAAAGAGGTTTCATGACATCTTCAGGCACTCCGATTATGAATGGGGTGTATTTCAAGGATTTTTTGGGAGCTTTACAGTTGCCTGGAGAAATTGCAGTGGTTAAATGTGCGGCTCATCAAAGTGGCAATGGAGATGTTGCAATAGAAAATAGATATGTAGATTCAGTTGCATGGTATTGTTTTCTGCTGGCCAGCGCATTTAATGGAAATTTCACATGTGAGTCCGAGGAAGAAACTTCATTTACCATGTTGATGAAAGTCACTGACACCTGGGATGAATTGAAGAAGTTGCAGAAGAATGTTTAAGAGGCAGAACAGAACAGCTGGATAAAAGCAGGTTGTGAGAAAATACAAATAAAATTTGGATGTAGGCTAATGGCAGATCAGTGTTACCGGATAGTCTTGTGTTTCCAATGACATGATATTATCATGGTTACACACACCTAGGAAGGGATGCTATGGTCAGGCTTTTTAGGCAGAGTTGGTGCAACCCCAGATTCTGAATCCTAGCTGAAGAAATTTGCCAGAAGATGTATAATTTGCAAACAGATGAATGCAGGAAAGAGAACCCACAAAAGGAGTTTCGGTGGATCATTCAATAGAATGCAGATGGATTTTATCTAAGCCTGGGCGTAGTTCGCGAAGTAGCGCTACGCGAAGCTACGTGAAGTGCAGTTCGAACTACGCGAGCTACGCGTAGCACTACGCGAACTGCGTAGTGCGCTGTTCGTGATGATTGCACAGTGCCGGATGCTTGTCCGCACTGTGCAATCATTGAAAAGGGCATCTTGCACAGTGCGAGCTGTCTTTTACTGCCGCTCGAGTAGATTTTTACTCGAGCGGCAGCTTTCTCAACGCGGACTGGTAGTTTCTCATCGCGAGCGGTCGCGAGCATACGCGACCACTCGCAATGAGAAACCTGACCTCCCCGCGTTGAGAATCTCGCCGGCAGGTTTATTTTCCACGCTCGCGATCGGCAACTTGATGTTGCTGATCGCGAGCGAAAAAAGTCTCGCCGGGATGTCATTTTGCTTGCTCGCGGTCGCCAACTTGGCGTTGAGGACCGCGAGCAAGCAAAAATGACCGCTGCACTATGCTACGCTATGCTACGCGTGTTTGCACTGTGCTACGTGCAATTCGCGTTGTGCGAAGTAGCGCAAACTTCGCAAACTACGCGAGCGTAGCGTAGTGCTTTGCCCAGGGTTAATTTTATCAAGATGCCTGGCTGAGATATGTAATGGTCATAGTGTGTGTCTTCTTGAGATGGGTGGAAGCCTACTCAACCAGAAGAAATGACAGCCTCACTGTAGCAAAACTGTTATTGTGGGAATTGATCCCTAGGTCCGGAATGCTGGTTTCTCTTGAGTCAGATCGAGGAACCCATTTTAATAACGAGGTTCTAAAAATTATCTGTTCAGTACTACAAATTGAACAAAGAATACATTGCAGTTACAGACCTGAAGCATCAGGGATATTTGGAACAAGTGAACTGAACAATAACGTTTCGATTGGCAAACGTTTTTACTTCAACATCTCTGAAATGGCCAGATGCACTGCCTTTGGTGTTAATGAGCATTAGGAGTACTCCTGACACGAAGATGGGTCTGTCACCATACGATGGGCAGTGCAATGCAGTTACCTGCTGTTCCTGCAAATGCTATATTGAATATCACTGATGACCTAATATTTGATTACTGCAAAGGATTGGCTGATGTGGTCTCTTCTATTTCTCATCAGGTTTTGGCTGCAACACAGGATCTGCATCAAGAACAGTGCCCCAAACTCAATCGCAGTGATTGGGTCATGATCAAGAAGCATGTTCAGAAGACTTGCCTACAACCAAGGTGGAAAGGCCCCTTTCAAATAATCTTGATGACAAATACTGCTGTTAAGTGTGCTGGGATTCCAAACTGGATTCATGCCTCTCACACGAAGAAAGTGAGAAATCCAGAGGAAAAGGGTGTAGTCTATGATCCTGAAAAAAGAGTATTGGTGACTGCACCACTATTTGAAAGACTACCAAAACCAGTAGCATCATTGTCAGAATAGCAACATGAAGAGAGGGGTGAAGAGCAACAGGTTGAAAGATAAGTCCAAGTATCTGAAGTTAGACAGAGTGGTATCGAAGTCTCTAAAAAAAAATAGAAGCAGAGACTGCGCCTCACCACAGAAGTACCACTGAATTTGTAACAGCAGAAATAGAAGATCCAAGTGAAGAAATGAGTACTGATTCAAGAAGAGTAGACCACAGACCTGAATGTCCACAGAGCTATGAACAAGGGTAATCAAGAAGAAGCTCCCCAATAGCTTGCATACCTGAGACTATACCTCAAGAAACTGAGTCCAGTGATGAAAGTGGTTTAGAGCAAAATCGACAGTCTCTGAGAAGATCGAAAAGAGCAAAGGTACCTTGTCGTAGATATTCAGCACCTGAATGGTCATACTACGTGAATAATGCACTAAATGCTGCCTTGGAAGATCTGTGCACTGTGAATGCTGAATTACTTGAGCCCCCATGAACACAAACTGAGGCACTGATGGTAAAATATTTTGACAAAAAGAAAGAAAGAGACTTTAAACAACTGCTTGAAGAAAAATAAATTTGATGAACTGTGCTTGATAGACCTTTGTTATTTTAGCTTTTTGTTTTACAGAAAATCAAAATAGGTCTGAATGAGCGGTAGAAGAGTAGGGACAAAATAGGGTTAAGGATTGTCTAATTAGTAGCAGAACTGCTGAAGAACTAATGCTGATAGAAGCAATAACAAAAGGGTCCATTACGATGGCGGCCATCGCAAGGGAGCCAGGGACCGACCGCCATAGTTGCGGCGGTTCCGCCATGTGCATTAGGATGCGCCCGCCACACTGGCGGGCGCATCCTGGGCCTTTTACATTGCGGGTGGATCTGCTGGCTGCAGACCCACTCGCAATGTAAAAGGACTGTGCACAGCATTGCCCTGCACTACATGGCAGGCACCACGTGGTGCCTGCCACGTAGTGCATTGCAATGAGGGGGGTACCATAGGTACCCCCATGTGCACCCCCCACCCCACCCAACACTCTGGGGGCCCGCAACGGGCCCCCAACAGCAAAAACCGCATGCCTTTCCATGGCGGCAACGCGGCCATGGAAAGGCTGATCACCGCCAGCATCATAATATGGATGGCGGTGTCTTGCAGACACGCCACCATATTATGCCCATTTACCGCCCGGTCGACGAGTCGACCGGTGGAAAAGTGGCGGACGGTCTTTCCGTCCACCGCGGACCCCCCAGCCATACTAATATGGCAGGGGGTCAATCTGGCATGGATGGCGGGTGGATCGCCCCCGCCGGGCCAGCGGTGGCTACCGCCAGCCCGGCAGGGGCGATCCGCCCGCCATCCTAATGGGCCCCAAAGTCTTCAAGTCGCATTGGGCCTGACTCGAGTCGAAATGAGTTGCATTAGAAATAAATGTAAATATAATATGTGCTCAATTTTCGTAATGACAGTGATAATGATTACCATAGTACTAATAGTATTCTATTAAACCCCAGAATCAGAACTCAAAGCAAAGAACTCTACTAAACCACATACATACATTAGCAAGGAAGATCAATTAAAGTCTTTTATTAATTACAAGAAAGATTATTACTCTACTAAAGTCTATTGTAGGTTAGTACAGGAATACACTAATGCTATGGACGCAAAGGATTTTTATGTGTGCTCATATTTACCAACGCCTGCATCAGATGAAGTATTATACTATTACATGCCTGTATCTTATGGAATTTCATACAGAATCTTACTTCCACTAGTTTACAGATGAGAACTGTTTAAATATTTCTATTCTAATTATGAGCTAACATTTTCTAATGTGCCTTTAATAGAAATTATGAATTTACACCCACAAGCAAAAGGAATGGATACAGCTTGGTGTTACATCTTTCCACTCAAACCTATAGATAGTATTAAGGCTTACAAGAACAATTTAACATCAAGCACGTCATTTGGAGGGTGTTCAGGGGTCTCAGCTGGACTCTCTAGCTTGCTCCTTGCCGCTCCAGGCACTTCTTTTGTAACCCTAGCTTCAGAGGAGGCAAACATTTTGTCCCCTCCGAGGCCAGGGGTCATAAAGGAAATAACAAGGAGCAAGCTAGAGGTCACAGCTGCGGACCCTGACTACCCCCAAATGACATCCATTTTTGACATGCTTAATGCAATCATCAGAGAAAATATTTATCATGACTTAAGAGGAAAGATACACTAACATAACATGAACTAATGAGAAGAGCAGTGATGTTTTGAAAATTGTTCGGAAGAAGGAGGAATATTAATTTAGAAAGAAAATGGTGTACCTTAAATTGAGATTATACAGTCAACTTAAAGGGAGAATTTGTGTATACAGAAGGAAGACACCTAAACGAGAGAGACATGGGGGGCTAAGTAGTTGTGAATACACTTACGAGCTGACAGGAGGGTCATGGCAAATTTTACAGGGAGAAAATTCTGCTATTCCTGGAGTATACTTCATTTGCGGACAAAATGCTTACTTTCTGTTACCTGCAAATTGGGAGGGTATTTGTTACTGAGGGGTACTGATTCCTAAAATATACCATGTCCAAAGCTTAGACGCACACTCAATGACACCAGCACCAAGACATACATGAAATACATAAACTGAAACTGGATTAGTGGGAGATATATTTGAAAACTGGCAACTGTTGTCGACAAAATGACAGCAAGCACATCTGGATCCTTGCTTGTAGTTAACACTGAGTTAGTTGCTATAAGGTCCATGGTTTTTCAGGATCGACATGCCTTAGACATTTTACTCGCAAAGAACGGCGGAGTCTGCAAAATGCCTAAATTAACTCACTGCTGCTCATATATACCTGATGAAAGTAAGGAAATAGAAGGATTTGCAAAGAACATCTCAGATTTAGAACCCAAATTACATGAATTGGAAACACCCAGTTAATATTGGGACTTTGCTTGATTTTTCTCTACACTTTGTTCATGAGCTGCAGCTTCATTTTACGTAAAAGATGAGAAAGGGAACAAAGAAAGTATTTGAGAAAGATTTGGTACTAAAGGGCATTATGAATGATGAATACATGAAATCATTAAAATTTAGAGGTCAAAAACAGAAAAGACGAGACTCAACTGTTGATGAAAGTGCACTTTGAACAGATTCACATGGGAAATGAATTTATGTGATGGTTAAGATAGTCATCAGATGGGGGATTTGATAGAGCAGAAAAATGTAGCCTAAATATATCTAAAATTAGAGCCAAACGTTTAGCTAGCTGTTAATTTGAAACCACTTTGCAGAACTGACAATAAAAAAATGTGTCTTTTAAAAGGTCATGCTAAATTAACGTGTAGTTTATTTACTTGCACTAAGTTTCTATTTCCATTGTACTTTCATAAGTGAAGAACTAGACTAGGCCTCATATTTGTCTATTTTTCCTTCTACATAAATAAATGCCTTTTAGAAATGCTGAACCAAGCACAAATGTCTTAGCTAGATGGACTGATTTTGGCTTGCTTAAACTTGTCATTGCTGTAAAATGTTTTGGATTTATAAAAATGTATTTCTTCTCTATAAAATGCATGCTCTCATTTCATTTAGCACACAATGATGAATTGCAAACAGTATATTAAAACAATTAGAGCTTACAAGAAGATGTGAATCTCATGATTTAACCAGGATGCTGAATTAAAATGTTACTGTCTTTAAGATAGTCATTGGAACGCAGTGGAGAACATAGAAGCTGATAAACTAGACTTGTTGAGGTTCCCATGCGAAAAAAAAAAAAATATTTACAAGTGTATGAATGCTTTAAAGCTAACTGATACTTTTAGACTTTACCTTGTCTACATCGTGTGTTTACCGTGGGAACGAAGGAAGAAACTGCAGGTGATCGGATGATGGCTTTTCATTGGCTAAAGATGACCAAATACCGGAATACATCGAAACAAGTGTTTTGTGTTTTTATATTAGTGCGTGTTTCCTAGCTAGAGTACGGCACATCATTCAGAACTACACTTCATGAGGAGTTATTTTCCTGACCATCTCTGATGTCCTCTTTAGCAGACGTTAGCTGAAAGCTACTGCTTACAGCTTTTGTTACTTACCACGTGGGCAGTGACTCCTTCGATTTATCTCCTTCCTTTTTAGGTCGAGCCTAGAGTAGCACGCAAGCGCTGCTCTGGCGAAGACTTTATGTAGTGGGCTTTTGAAAGCTGACCAGACGCTCGTGCGTTATGGCCTTTTCCGTGCGGTTACCCGCATGGCCGGCATCTGTTTCCAATTATCGTGCCCAGACACGGGCGCGATAATTGAAAACACATGGCCATTGTGCACGAGCGTGTGGTCAGCTCAGCAGGCTGCCGCGCTCGCTCGTTTTGTTTATGACAGCAGAACCTCTGGACTCCGTCCGTGCATGTCGTCGTTAGTCTCTCTTCTCTTTTCACGGCTCTTCGCTCACATCCTGCGACGTTCATCGCCGCCATGGCTCAAGGAAAGCAGAAGTTTAAAGCTCAAAGACCAGGAGCGAAGAAAACCGGCAAAGCAGTGAAAGGCCCCGCAGGCAGAAGTGCAGGGGCAGGTGAGAGTGAAGGGAAGAGGGTAGAAAGGGAGGGTGGATGTTACAGTTGTGAGAGACAAGCAGGGAATGAAACGAGAGAGGCGAAGGATTTAGTCTCAGGTGAGGGTTGGGATGTAGAGGGGACAGCTTAGGCGAGAGCGGAGGAGGCAAGTGAGGTGGGAGTCGGTGGCCTCTGCTGCTGGATAGCGTAAGAGAGAGATAAGGAGCTGGCTTTGGAAGGCATGGGTTATGTAATGCAGTTCATAAGAGCGCCACTATGTGCACCGCATACGCAGTGAAGGCTATTTTTTTAAACTGAAAGTATGTCTCAAACCTTTATTAAACCCATCGTGGTTTTTTTGTTTTTACCTGTGACGTGGGGAAGTGTTAGCAGTAAAAGCAGAGTCACGGAAAAGCGAGGAATCAAAAGAGAGATAGGTTTGAGGTACAGAGGATTGTGCTGGAAGCCTGAAGTGATTCGTTGTGGTAGAGAGTGGAGAAAAGGTGCTTTATGATGCCCTTACGGAGTACCGGGAGACGAGGCCAGTACAAAGAAGGAAGTAGAACGATGTGCCCATTTCCATTTATTTATATTGCAGTTGGTGAGTGAGGAGTAGAAGTTTCATGCAAAGCAGGATCGGTGATTATTGAATTGTTCTACTTTCTCAGGTCGTGTCATTGCTCCGAAAAAAGCTCGCGTGGTTCAACAGCAGAAGCTGAAGAAGGTGAGTTTTCAGTATCAAAAACTGCTATGCAGCAACCGGATACAGCGATTAAATTCTGATCTGCTCATTAATAAAGCGCAGTTCATTTCTCTCTCATCTGAAACGCCTCCAAGAAATCGGGTTTGACCTGCAGCTCCCGCTAATATTGAGTACCGAGACAAACGTGCTGCTCTGCCTGTCCACGAAATCCTGACCACCGTAGTGCTCTTTCTGTCTAGAGAGTAATACACAGAGGTACGCCACTGCACCTAGTATCTGACCTGCAGCATCCCCCTTAGTTACCTCACTATGATACGTAGCTCGGTTCAATCACCTTAACCCGGTTTTGCAGCACTCTACTGTTACTCAGTGAAACCAGCATTTACCCATGTCAAAGCACCACAGCCATGATTATATTATAGACATTCTATTCCAGTAGTGAGACCTGGTCAGCCTGCTGCTAATGCCCCGTAATTTGACTGTGTGATTCTCCTTCAATTCAACTAAAGGGGCATGGCCCCCAGACTGCCACTGAACCTTATTCCTGACTCGTAAAACAAACACCTCCTTCACTTCCTTTACATGTGAACAAGTTGTATCAAGGTCAAAGAAAGTGTTTCAAGAACCAAACTTCATCATGCATCCATTCAATTATATAATTTATTCTTTTTTTATTTTACGGAATTTTATATAGCGCGAACTTGACCCGAAGGTATCGGGTATCAGAGCGCTTTACACAAGCACCAGTTAAGCTACATGAGGACACATTTTATTTTGTTAGGCACGGGGAGATTAAGTGATTTGCCCAGAGTCACAGGATGTTGCGTGTCCTTGCCCAGACTCGAACCATTATTAATTTTCTAATCGTTTTTTTCCATAAATTCATTAACAAAAGAAAGGCTAACACGTTTTTTGAGACTGGTACAGATTATATAGGCCGCTTCATCAGGGCCAAAAACACTGATTTTAATAACAGCAAACCAAATTTCACAACAGTAACAGGCTAAAATAAAACAACCATTGGCATAGCCGATAGGTCTCGACTTTTGGATCTTATAAGTGTATAGCCATGCACAGTGCTTTAAATGAGGAAAAAATAAGACGGGTACTCATTAAAATGAGCTAGAGATGTGAGTGGGCGAGGCTAGGGGCGGGGCTAAAGGCAAGACATGAGTATTCTTAATCAGACCCTCCAGGATTTCGCGATTTGCAAAACAATTGCGAAATCGGCAGTTTTGTAAAAAGGCCGTGCTTTTTACAAAAGTGCCCGCGAAATTCCTTTTATTGGCAATATTCTGGTGGGTCTGCCAGTAGGCTCTGGGCAAGGTGTTTCCTGCACTGTCATGCCTCGGTGGTTCCTTAGCTCAATTCCACATGGGTATTAGCTTTAAGGAAATACCCGGAATGTTAAAATGTACCGCTTCGGCACTTTTTCTGCATAAGGCAGGCTAGACAGTTAAGTGGTACCTGGGTGTGACCGGTGGGGGGGGGTCAGCCCGCAGCAGCTTTGTTTTCCCTACATGAACTTCCATAGACTTGCTCCTTTATACTGCACGGCACTGGGCACCTGCTACCAGCATGGCCGAGGAGGTGGAACCAGTGTGGCATGGAGTCAACAGGCACCACGTTTTCAAGACTTGCATCCCCAGCCTCCACTCAGTCCCCAGCACCGGCAGGCCCTAGCTGGACTGCAAACATCTGCTGTGCATCGCCACATGTGTTTGGAGATCGGTGGGCAGTGGCAAGCTGAGCGCAGGTACTGGCAGAATGTTTTTTAAACTGCAGACGCCTGGCAGGATCTTTTCAAAACTCTCCCTCAGGATGTCTCTTTACCATGGACTACTTGCCCTGTACAGCTGCCCAGCTGAACTCCCTGGCAGCTCCATGGCTGACTCCCAGTGACACCACTGTCTCTGCAATGGGCACTGCACCCCAGTTGGGAAGCTGGGCGACAGTCCTAGAAAATGAATCTGCAAGAAGTAGGGTGTGAACAAATGACTGTAAGTGACCGTGCCAGAAACAAAAGCGATATTATTCTGGGAAGGGGCTTTGTGCCCTGGCGGAGCAGGAGAGGCACAGGTTTCATAGGTGAGAGTGGTGACGGTGGGTGCCTGCCTGTCCTAACTTGTGCACACGATGAAGCATTTCGCTGCAGTCAGTGTGCTAATCAGTTTTGACTGTATATTGTCCTACTGGGTATGCTTCATTTTAAATTGTAAATTTTTCAGAAATCTGCTAGATGCTTGTATACGTTTGTAATGTGAAGGACTGCGTTATTTCATGTGTTAAGTGTTACATAAATTGCATAGGTTATTTATTTTATGAACAGGTGCATGTTGCATGTTGTTGCACCAAGGATATTGTGCTGCAAAACTAAATACTTATAAGGTCCCAAAAGCGAGACCTATTGGCTATGCCAATGCTTGTTCTTATGATTTTATGGGTGCAGCTACTGTAGTGCCTATTGCTCGAATAGGGAGACGCAGCTGAGTTTCTCAAACTGCTTTTTATGGGGAGTTCAACTTCTTGAATTCTCCACAGATCTCGCTCTTTTCAAGAACTGTTTATGGGCTCTACTCAACTCTCAAAATGTAATTTATGTAGAATAGGGACTAATTTCTTTTATGGAACACGCTGTTTGCTTTAATTTTATGATTGTCTCTAACCATGATTTTCTTGATATTTCTGTAAACGGATTTATCTCACCTACTAACTTGAATACATCGAATAAAAAATGTACTGATCTCTTAAAGAGAAGATAAAGATTTTCAAAACCTATCCAAAACTCTCATCATTGACTGAACTAAATTGCCTGTAATGATGATATTGATTAAGATGTTTTTTGACTTATGCTGCATTCTAAAAGGGTGGCAAAGATTCATTCGTCTGAAGAAGAACATAGCGCAGAGCTGGAGTCAATCTTTGTAAGTCAAGGGTTGAAATGATTACATTAAATTGACTTCTGACTCTTGAACAATTTAAAGAGCAGAAAAGACAATGTTTAAGTTTAAATGTTTAGCTAGTGTTAAGATTGAATAAACATATGTTACATTACATATAGAAGAGTATTGCATTTATTTATTCGATCAATATATGATCATTTGCATCAATACATCATTACATTAAAACGTACATATAATAAATTTAAATCAATAAAAGCACATGATCATAAATTTATAAAACAGCATTACAACATAAAAAAGGGTATCTCATAAAAATGTTGTGAACAGCTTGTTATCCCTGTACAACACATTGTTAGGATTTAACCAATAATTTGTTCCTGATCCACCAAGCATAGAGCAGGTACCTTGATACAGGAAATACAACTCAGTTCATAGTAACAGATCCTAAAATTCATACAGCTTCAGTAAGTCGGGTAATAGTCATTATCCGACAGGCTGGAATAATCCATTTCTTTCTGAACTTTACATAAACAGGGCAAAAAAACAGAAAGTGTTCTACTGATTCATTGCTATGTCTACACGCTGGACAAAGTGATGGTAAAGTACACTGTTTCAATCTACTCCTTACAGAGCTCACTAAGAGGGTTCCATATCTTAATTGTAGATACAATGATTGTGCAAGTGGGGGTTCTATCAGATTCATAAAAATTTGAAATGCCAAAATACTTTTAACATCCAAGAACCGCTCTGTTAAAGTGCCATGTGCAGAACAATTGGAGAGGGTACTCTGGATATAATCCCAAAATCTTCTCTTTAGGGTAAATACTGTGTCCTTGGTCATGGACTCTGGTTTCTCCCAAACTTCTCTCAGATCCAGTCTATACAGCTATTATTTAACCTTCTTAATCCAGGGAATATGTCCTGTGACTCTATCCAGTCCCTGGACCTCTGCAACAGCTTCTCTAATAGGGATCTGTGTCTTACCTGCCCAGAGCTTAACCCAGAACACTAAGGTTTGGTTTTTAAAGTAGCAATATGAGTGATGTTTTTCATTCCAAAGTCTAAGCCTAGTGGCACGAGCGGTGTATCCTGTGATATATTTAAGATAGATCTTATACATTTGTTCTCCACCAGCTCCAATCCCTTGATCTGATCCATAGCCCTCAATTCTGCCCCATATAGGGTGGCACCCAACCCTCTAGCACAGTATATTTCCAGTGCAGGAGAGAAGGGGCAGAACACAGATCTCTCTTTTTTTTTTTTTTTTTACAATTGTTGCTTCTACGTGTTGCAGTGACATTTGGCTTTTTTGGATCTGAGCAGACCAATCCAAATTACTAGTCAATTTAATCCCCAAATAGTCAAAGACCTTAATCTGCTCTAGAGTCCTTGATCCCATCCTCATCTTCCCTTTGAATGATCGGTGTGGTCGTATGGACATAAGTTTAGTTGTCAAAACATCTCCAGGCCAAATTTATCACATACATGAGAGAACCTGTTTAGAATTTTCTGCAGGTCCATAGGTGTTTTTGATATTAACACCATTATCCTCGGCGAAGAGAAACGCCTGTATTAATTGGCCCTCTAATTTTGTAAGGTCACTTCCACAGCTGTAAAGTGCATCAACTAACCTGTTCATGTATAAGGTAAACAGGGTTGGGGCTAATACGCAGCCTTGGCGATCCTCTCTTTGGATACTGATTTTCTGTTAGCTCACCACCTTTACCCCATCTTACTTGTGCAAAATTACCTTGATGCAAACAAACTATAAGTTGTAATAGACCTGATGGCATCCCCAGATCCCTCAAGGCAGCCCACAGTTTATCCCATGGTATAAGGTCAAAGGCTGACTTCATATCCACAAAAATAACATAGAATTGCCCCTTATTGATCACAACAAACTTCTAAATGATTACTATAAAGCGAAACACCTGCTCTAGGGTACTGGTGTGTGCCCTAAATCCTGCCTGCAAATGTGATAACCTGTTGTCCTCTATCCAAGATTGTATCTGTCTCAAAATCTCTTTACTAAAGACTTTTTGCACAGTATCTATCAGGCTGATGAGCCTTTAGTTTATAGGGTCTCTTTATCCCCTTTTTTATGAATTGGTAAAATTACGGCATCCCTCCATGTACCTGGAATTTCTTCACCACAAGCTATAGCATTAGAGACTATATTGAAGATGTAGCCTCAAACAATCAGCATTGATCGATACAAGTCTCCAGGGGTTCTATCGAGTCCTGGATCTTTAACCCTTTAATATGCTTTTGATAGCTGCTAAAGTTTCAACCAGGGAAAAGAATACTAATTCCCCTTTGTCTTCATCCTGAGCGCAGTTTTGTTCTCCCCTGCCTGTGACAGATCCTATTTCCCCATTGTTCAGTGAGTATAAGTTAGAGAAGAGTTGTTCCCAAGCATGAGGTTGTATACAGAGATCGTCTTCCTTAAAAGTATGTGGTACCCCTTTTGACAGCAAGTGCCAGAATGGCTGACTTTCCTTTAGTGTCGACGCTCTACCTAATTCATGCCAGTGATCTTCCTCACAATTTCTCTTAGCGAGCAACTGTGTTCTTTTGTGTGCCCGCCTAAACTCTACTATGACAATACTATTGCCATTCTTAACAGGTATGATTAAATCTGACCTAGCAGTCTTGCAATTCTCGTTATACTAAGGTGCGTAGTACCGCCAAATTGAGACAGATTGAGATGGTCTACAAAGATTTTCACTGATGGATATAAGTAAATTGGTAAATTTGTCCGTGATATTCGAATTACATTGTTCTGGCTTCTCAAGCGAGATTAGGGTTGAGCTGACTCCCCATCAATAGCTGTTAAGGACTCCCTGTCAGATTCAACAAAAGGCCATTTTATCCTCCTATTTTTATTTGAAGGAACTATAGGAAGATCCAGGAGACTTCAGTGATTACCTTTAATTAAATAAGGAACATCAATAAGTTCCATAATCAATGTATTGTGGTCACTGTTGCATCTTTCTAGTACTGTCATATCATATATCTGGGTCCACAGGTCTACATCAACCATAATGTAGTCAATCCTAATTTGGGTATTTGCCCTTTTGGAGGTAAAGGATGCTCCTCTGTCTGAGGGCGTTCATCCATTACATGCACATAGGCCATGAGCTATAATAAAAGACATGAACTGTTGTGCCACCTTCGAACATCTCTTGAGAGGGGGAATCTGTAATTTTAGTATACCCCTTTCTGCCTCTTCCTCTTGGACAAGATCCTGTATGAACTTTATGGGCTCATAAGACACATTAAAGTCTCCAGCTAGTATAAGGAGGCTTCTTCTATCTGTGCTGTCCAAGTAGCTAGACAGGCTTGAAAGTGTAACAGAATCCTGACTCAAGCTATTGAAGCATTTATAGATATTCATCATCCTCAAAGTGTAATTCCCTCTTAATGATTCAATATCAAGACCGAAGATATTGGCTGAGTCAATGTTTAGCTTTCGGATTTTACAGGCCAAGCTTATCTTTACCTAAATCAGCAGTCCTCTCGCAGGACGACCTGCTGGTGATGGTCTAGCTTGAACACTGTAGTTAATAAAACCAACCCTGAATATTGGCTGTGTTCCCCATGTTTCCTGGAGCATGCATATATGGCAGCTATCTATGAACTCCTCCCCTTCTGGGTCATTCAGTTTAGCTCTCAGTTCTGCTATACTCCATGAAATCACTTTGAGGCGTGGTGCATCAACCATATTCTGCAAGATGTTCTTGGGTTGGCTACTTATCCCCAACTCAAGGGGCCTTGCCCCAGCATTTGGTCCATCTAGTTATTCTCACCCCCAGAGAGTATTGAAAGATAGGGTGCATCTGTTACCACTGGAGGAGTCTGCTCGGGTTGTATATAGTTTCTTATCATGAGCCAGTCAATCTCGACCAACCCATTGTTACTGCATTTAGCTGTATTAGTTATTGCGTGATTACTAGTGTGAGGCATTGCATCTGCATCCCACCTAAAAGGGTTTCCTGTCAATGGTGGGTTCAGTTAAAACTGTATTGCAGATGCTGTAGGGAGTGCAGTGCTCAAATCAAGATTCACCAGACCATCTACATTCATCTCTCTGCTTCACACCAGGGCTATATAATCCACCAGTCTGTTCTGTGTGTGACATCGCGTAGCTTCTAATATGTCTGATCTTATTAGGGAGGGTACAATTTCTTACCAGTGAACGACTTTGTTTACTAAAGACTCATTATCCTCTCTGACTCTTATCGATAGACTTGGAACATTAATCATATTTACCCAATTTAGGGGTAGCCACTGCAGGGTGTACTGGTTTTCCTTACTCCTGCCACCACTGTGAGTGGCGACCCTCAGCTTCTTCCGATCATCCTGCCATCTAGGGAGCGCCTGCTGGGGGAATGGATTTTGGATCATCATGATGGGTCTATTTGAGTGATTCCCCCATGCCTTGTACCTTTATCAAGAGTATTAGGTGAAAGATCTGGGGGACGCATGTGACATGTGGTTACCCTACTTCCTCCAGCAATCGCATGGTTGGTAATCACTGGGGATACTCTCCCATTCCCCTCTAGTATGGAGCAACGCCTTTCATGTGTTAGTACTTCATGTAGGCCCACAGTTCCACTTCTACTCACAGCAGGTGCGTACCCACACCAAGTATTTGCTTCCCCATCCCTTTTCCTTATGACACTACAGTTAGTGTAACTCCCTAATGGAGCAGTTCGACCAATCCATGGGACCAAATGCCTCAGTTCTGAGATCTCAGCATGTAGGGTGGAGAGTTCTCCCCGTAACAGTCCGAAAAAAAATGTAAGTTCCTTTAGCAGATCGCCCACATTTTGAGTGCATAGCAGACTGTCCTCACTTGAAACTTGGTCCCGGGAGAATGGGCGAATTCCATCTCTGAGTGGGCTAAAACGTTTCTCTCAGGGAATTCCACAGATGATATAATTAACGGCACAAGCATCCTCAGTTGACAAAAAATTACGGCACTCTTGACTGGTAGACAAGGCAGAGCAAAGATCTGCATCATTGGAAACTGGGGCATTTTTTCCTGCAGGTTTATCTTTAAGGCTGCACCAGAGGTTTGACAGCTTTAGGGACCTTTTTAAAGAAGTCTGCAATTATAGGCCTTGTGGCACCATAGTCCGTTTTTGTTCCCTTATTTAGGATTAACTCAACTTCCTCAATTAGATGTCAATTTCCTCTATTGTACAGCTATCCACTGCGTTCTGCACAGGTTTTTACTGCATGTATTTCCCTGAGAGCTACTCCGGGCCTTTCTCTTCCCAATAGCAGTACAATCAGGGCATTTAAATGCCACTAATGTCAGTCCTTGCCCTCCACAGAAAATTAACACATATCCCGTTAGGGCAGCGAGAAACAAAACAAAACTTTCAACGGTTGTCAGGGAAGCACTAACAGTGATAGCCCAGTACTGATTATGTAGGCAGATGAAAGGGGGATAGCCCTGCCCTGCCTCTTCCTGGCTTAGACGGGGGCAGGAGAGGGCAGTGTTGTAACCGAAGGATGTCCAGATAGCCTTAGGTAGATTATAGAATAAGGGGGCCTATTAGCAATAACCGGCGATAATTATCGCTAAGCGCAGTTAGCGCTAGGATAATTATCGCCGGCTATCGCAGGTTTCTATCGCGGAGATAGCGTGCTATCAGCAACGCTTATCTCCAAAGCGATAGAAACCCTGGAGAACAGTGTGAATATCGCTTGAAAACAAGCGATATTCGCACTGTGACCAGTGTTAGCTTGTTAATAGGGCGAGGGGATTTAGCCATGTAATCCACCTCCCATTGGATTACATGGCTAAGTCAGGTTTGGACCAGGTGTTAACAAACAAGCGCTAAACGTGTTTAGCGCTGGTTCGTTAATCACCTCCCTGCCTCGCTAATAGGCGATAGCGACCTTAGCGACTGTTTCCAGTCGCTTTTAGGTTGGGAACGCCTACTTTGCATGCCATTAGCGATAAATATCGCTGGCATGCAAAGTGGCACCCAACCCGGTCGCTATCGCTTAAAAGCTGTCGCTAACAGCAGTTAGCGACAGCTTGCTAATAGGGCGATTGAATTATCGCCGCTTTAGCGGAAAAAGTCCCGCTAAAGCGGCGATAATCACGTTGCTAATATGCCCCACGGTTTTTAAGACTTAGCTACAGGATTGTTAAGATGTTAAGTAACAGATTGCCCTACCAGGAGCAGCCTCAATGCTGCTCAGCTGACACACTCCAACTGACACTCTCTCAACCACACCAGGCACTCCAGCATTCTATTACATCACCAAGCACTCCAGCATTCTGCTACATCACATTCATACTGGCTGAGCAGCAGGGAACAGGTTACTAAGGGAAAGGATGCATAGTAACAATTCAAGTCACAACAGCCCGCCCTTGGCCTGGGCTTTGCCCTGGTGCGGCCTGTGCTGTGGGACTCCTCATTGCACTTTATAGAGGTAACTGGCTGCAGGTGGGGGAAATTGGCAGGGATAGCCTCTTGGGGCCCTGGTTTTGCTGGTCCTTGTAGTTTCCCATAAGCAAGGAATGCCAAAAGGTATCTGCACTGCGGGGCTCCTCATTTCGCTTTATAGGGCTTACTGGCTGCAAGTGGAGGAAATTGGTAAATCCGCGTCCTGGGGCCCTGGTATTGGTGGTCCTTGTAGTTTCCCACTGGAAAGAAACACAGCTATCTACAGCTAACTGTACTGCAGCAGAAGGTTTAATGCAGAAAAAAGGTGAACAACATGCTTTCATAGAATATACCTCATTGTGTTCCATTCTCCGAAAGGTATGGATTCCACACACCATTCCCTAACAGTCTCAGTACAGACCTGAAACGGTACAAGCAACTCAACAGGACTTCCATATGGAGTCAGATGTTGCCTTTAGTGTACATAAGGACTTGCATGTCTACTGACATCAGTCCTACAATATTTTAATAACGTTGGTTTTGCTATCTTGACAATCTTCTTTTTTAGAGGACATCGCTACTCTTAGTTTGAGGTGTTAACACCAAGCTAATCATCTTTCTAATTTACTCATAAAACTGCAGGGATACTGTTCTCTCCCTTAAGGTCCCTTTCTCTCTTGGTCCACGTGTGTCTCCCAAGCTTCTAATAATGACTTACCTCAGCTCTGACTTAAAATGTGTGTCGCAGTCAGAAATACAGCACTTCAGGACTCAGCAGGTAAAAGCAGTGGAGCTTTATTATGTATACCCCAACAGGGCACAGGTCATGCATTTATCAATTTCAACAGTCTCTATCCAACATTCTATTAGCAAGGAAGCTCCAGCACAGAGCTTCACACACTCACCATTCTACACTGAACATATGTAGAAAGGAGACAGCAGATCGAGTGAGACCTCACATAATGCAGGATGCAGAGCTGATTTATGTGCAGCACAGTCCTCCAGTAAGGTTGCCAGATGACGTTTGATCTATGTCATAAAAAAGAATTGATGACAATACACTGCCTTTTCAGAGACTCCATATTCACAAAGCTGACACAATTTTTTTTAAATGTAGCATGGTTTCTCCTAAACTTGACACTTTTCTCTAACCCTAACAACTTTTGTTTCTGTTTTTCCTGTCTCAAACCAGGAGACCACCTCCCACCCTGTCCCTTTTTTAGGTCTCGCCTGCGTTGCAGCGCATGCTCTGCACGCTTGCGAGATCTATAGTCGTTGGTTTTCTGTCGGGTTTCTTTGGAAGTGGGGTTGGTGACCGCCCTGTCTCCCTTAGGCCCCGCCCACTCACCTAGCGTTGCAGCTCATGCGCGCTGCGTCTCTTCACGTTGTGTCCTTGCGTCACGCTCGAACCCGCCTTCTCTGAGAGGCTTGCGTCTTGTTTTCACGTACGGTTGCTTTCACCCAAGCAGTCAGTGACATGGAGGCTGGACTGGTGTCTGCCGATGGCAAGAACAGTAAGGGCGTGCATTGTCAGCGATGTGGCTCTACGGCAGAGGTCTTCAAACTTTTGGATGCCGAGACCCCCCTGTCAACATTTTGAGGCGTAAGGACCCCCTCCTGACAAAAATTTCTAAACCTGTAGGCAGGGCTGCTGGAATTATGAGGCAGGTGAGGACCAAATTACGTGACAGGCTTGACTAAATTGTGTGGGAAGAAAAGGTAAATGATGTTATGTGATGCCGCGTACACAGTAACACTGAGGAAAGATTTCACCCCATCAGTACCAGTGTATAACCAAAATACAGCAATTAACATCAGAAAGATTTCTAGTCAACCTTTGTGAAGGGCCTTCCACTCCGCAGGAATACGTGCTGCCACATTAGAAGCTCACTTGGCCCTGGCCGGGAGAAGCAGGGGTCCCTTAAAACCCTGGCGGTTTTGTGCAGAGTTAAGCAGTTTACCCATGCAGCTTTCCTCTCACCCCTCCCTTCCATCCCTCTGTCCTCTCCTAACCCCGGATCCCTCTCTCACTTTGCAGGCCATTTTATTTCACCCCTTTTACAACTTCTGAACTCTCCCCATTCAACCTCTCACTTCACCTTTAACACTCCCAGCCAGGGCTGGTCCTAACACTGGTCGCACACGGTGCAACAGTCTTTTGGTGCCCCACCCCCCGTTTCCTCCTTCTCCATGAATTCCTTCATTGCCACTCACCAACAATTCACCTCATCTCTCTATAGCACCTTTCTGACAAACATTTCATTTTTTTATAGCGCTACTCATAGTTTACTCACACTCATTTCTGTGATCTGCATGGTACATATTCTTTGTAGCAGGAACGTTAACCCTCTGCACTGTGTGGGTGACAAGAGTGCCCATGTGAGTGCATGGTGAGCGATGCAACAGTGTGAGAGTAGGGTAAGAGGAGTGACTGCAGGGTGAGTGAGGTGGCTTATGAATTTAGGTGCGGATGCAAGTTCAGAATGGGACGAATGAGTGTATGATTACTGATGGGCTTGTTTGAGTGAGTTGCATATTGAGCAGTGAGGGGGACAGGTGAGTGAAGTGTCACATGAGTGCAGGATGAGTAGTGTACTCGTGTGGCTGCAGGGTGAGGTATAGGATGAACAGCGCAAGTGCATTGTGAGTGCAGAGTGATCACTGTGAGTGTAGGGTGAGCGGGTGAATGGTGTGAGTGCATTGTGATCGCTATGAATGCAGGGTGAGCGTGAAAGTGAAGGGCGAGAATGACGAGTGAGTTGTCTGAATGCAGAGTGCATTCCCAGACACTTGAAGTAACTCAGCATGTTATGGACGGCGGCGTAGGGTTTAAGATCTAAGTTAAACTATTGCTATTATGGCATTAATCGGGGATCGAGGAAATAAATAATGTGCTGATCCTGCAACAAACTTCCAGTCCTATGGTTAGGGTTGCCAGCAGATTATTTTGATGGCCCAGTCGGTACAAAAATAAGCAGTCACCTAAAGCTGTATTTTAAGCACTTATCTGTGCATACTTCGAACAGCAAATATAAATAGAAAGCACTTTTAATTGTGTTCTAGGGCTGCCTCAATGATCCATGACTGATAATTAAAGAGAACAAAGACAGAAAAGTCACATAACGAATGCATACATACTTTTTATTTATAAGTCTATTTAGTGTCAAGAGGAGGTCTTTGTAGGCTCTTTAAACAAAACACGGCAGGCATTTTTCATTTGGCAACCCTACTTTATATTCCTTTTCATGAAATGCATTCTCACACTGCAGCAGTAAATGTAAAATACAAATGTAAGGAATAGGCAGAGTGGGGGCCCAGGGGTACTGGAACCAGGAAAAAAACTAAGCCTCTGTAACCAGTTTACAAAGGCATGTAAACATGCAAATGGTCTTTAAAGATCTGTGAAAAACTCGGGCGTGCCGGAGATAAGACTCCAGTCACTGCCCAGCTGAGCCCCCAGCAGCTCGAGTTGCACTGCAGCAGCCCGGGCTGAGACGCAGGACGGGGGAAGAGGGGGCTGAAGCCCTTGGGCCTCGGCAGAAGTGTGACTGGGAAGGCGCGACCCCCTTTGCATCGCTCCACGGCCCCCCTGGGGGTCGCGCCCCCCAGTTTGAAGACCCCTGCTCTACGGTGTTTCTGCCTCAGGCCGCGATGTACGCGAGGTGCGAGGTGAGGGAATCGCACCAATAACAGTGTATTCTATATAAATGCATGCACAATATTAGTAAGGGAGCGCTGACTCTCCTTCTTGTCTGGGCATGAAAGTCTGGTGTGTGTACGCAGTGTTCTCGCGCTCTGTAAACCGCAGCTCCATGATCCGGGGTATAGACGCAGGCCACGCCCTCTTTCACCTGCGGGCCTGTGATGTTTACAGTGCAGCCTCCGTGTGAGCAGCCGGGGTATGGGAAGAGGGGACAAGAGCCCTCCTTGTAAAAGCTCAGAACAAGCAGGCTGGCTGGCTCTTGTTTTGGTGAAAATGTCCCAGTTGTCAGGATTTATAGGGATACTGGCATTAGCAGTGGATTTGAGTTCAGGGCGATAATTATACGAACAGTGGGCCATATTAGCAAGACCGGCAATAAAATTATCGCCGTTTTAGCGGCAGGAAACTGCCGCTAAAGCGGCGATAATGGGCTTGCTAATATGCGTTATAGAATTCAATAGAAGCCCAGGTTAGATGTCCTGCACATCTAACCTGGGCTTCTATGGAATTCTATAACGCATATTAGCAAGCCCATTATCGCCGCTTTAGCGGCAGTTTCCTGCCGCTAAACGGCGATAATTTTAACGAGCTTCTTGCTAATATGGCCCAGTCTTTTTTGTTACATAATGTTCTGTGTTTACATATTTCTCCTTTTTTCGATTTTCTTTGCTGTCAAACAGTGAAAGCAGTGCAGTGCAGATCACGTTACAGGAACGTACCGACGAACACTTTCTTTTAGGAATGTTTTCCTCAGTGTTCTTTCTAGCACAGGACGTAGCAAAGGACATAGTTAACATGCCTCACGTGACCACCTCACCCCTCACAGACACTTTCCCTCACCACTCCTTCTCAGTCATCACTCTCCCCTTCTCCCAATAAAATCTCATAGGTTAACCTGTTTTCGGGCATCAACGTGTTTTATTTAACATCTTTTATCCGTTTTTTTCATCGAATTACAGCACACAGACTGCCGCACTGCACGCAGCACATTGGCTACCAATGAAAACAAGCATTGGCAGAGCCAGTAGGTATTGCCTATGAGTGCTAGTGGCTTTGGCAATGTTTTGTACCCATGCTGCCCAGCAGTGCGAATGCTTGGCAGTGTGACTGAAACTAATGTAAACAAGCATTTGCATTGCCATAGGTTTTGTATTTGCAAAAGTTTAAGCTATTGGCATTGTATATGAACAATGCCTATTATTTATGTGTTTTGAAAACCTGCAAGCAGTGTGTAAACACCCACTTGGTACTTATAGTCCTTGCTTACGAGAAGCAAGGATGACAGTAAAAGAGGCGCAGTTACTGCCAGCCTTGCTTCTCATAAACAACGACTATAAGTACAAAGTGCGTGTTTAAGCACCGCTTGCAGGTTTTCAAAACACATAAAAAGGCATTGTCATTTACAATGCCAATTGCTCAAACTCTCGCAAATGCGAGACCTATTGCATTGCAAATGCTTGTTAAATCTGTTGCCTTCTGATTCCTTGAATTTACCTCCATTCTGATTCTTTTCTTAGACCCTTGTCCAGGTGCATCACCTTAACACTTACGCTCTTGTTTCCCTAATACACGCTACAACCCTAAAACTGAAAATCAACCTTACAAAAACCCAACACATAACTGCGCAAAAACACAATCCTAACCCTAAACCTAATCTCTGCCATAATAGCTATCTTTAAGATAACCCAAACCGTAACTTTCATAATATTTTTTTGCAACTGATCGCAGTGGCAAAAAAACATTTGAAAAACTGACTTTAATTTATCCACTAAATGTGTCAGATTTATTAAGTCATTCGTAATCATGAAATAGTACAATTAACACTGTGTTAACAAGGATGCACAGCTCCAGTTCTGTGTTTCTGTATTTCACTCTGGTGGATTTTGGGAGTGGTAGTCTTGATTCTCACCAATGACAGATATTGGGAAAAACTAAGGGGCATATTATCAAAAAACTGCGTTCAAATTATCGCCGCTTTAGCGGCAGAAAACGGCTGCTAAAGCGGCGATAATGGGCTTGATAATATGCCCTTGAGAATTCAATAGAAGCCCATGTTCTGGTGTCAACATGGGCTTCTATTGGAATTCTCAGAGCATATTATCAAGCCCATTATCGCCGCTTTAGCGGCAGTTTTCTGTCGCTAAAGCGGCGATAATTTTAGCGCCGTTCTTGATAATATGCCCCTAATAGAGAAAAGTAGTTTGCAAAAGAGTAGCCGAGGACGAGAGCATTGTGTGCTGGCTGACAATGACTAATTTGATAACCAACTTCAAATGGCTGACACTACACTTCACGAACCCTTGATTGTGGCCTCCATTCATGCGAGGCTGTGACAGTAGTGTGTCTACTCCCTGGCAAGGGAGAATGTCCCAGCTATTAATATAAATGCATTGTTCCTCGTGTCCCTGGGAGCATAGCTACTCCTCAGTAGAAACAATTTTACAGCCCAATTTCGAAAATGTATGGCTATGTTAGCACCCATCTGTGCCACTGGTTGTTTTTCCAACACTTAAATCCAGATTTATTAACATTTTGGGCCAGGTCTGCATCATAAAAGTGACACAAACCTGGAGCAAAGTGTTATGGTGGGTTTTACTTTCCAATGCAAATGATGATTTGCGCTGGAAAGTTTCCTTATGTGAAGCAAATTAGCGCATAGCACTACTTTGCGTCAACAGGGTATCGCACGGGTACTCTAGGGATATTACCATGCAAACACCGAGGGGTTTTGACGGAAATCCCTATCTACATAAATTTGTAGACAGGGATTTGTGGCAAAAAATTATGCTACCTCGAGACAGGGGTAAAAGTGATTCAACTTTTTAAAGTCTCCACGTTTCCAACTATGTATGTGCGCGGCACTGTACAACACACATCCAAAGTGGAAATAGTAGTAAAGCATAGGTTTTGTACCGAAAGGGTCCCCTCCGAGAACAAAATGTATGCTTGAAAGAGCGCGCTAACCCTTGCACTATAGAGCGCAAAGAGTGTGTGCATTAAAGCATAGCAGTTTAATGTGTGCCAGGTCTAGGTGGGCGAAAAAAACAGTCCCACATCTTCATAGATAATTTTTCTCTCATCCTTTGACGTAGCTCAGCACAGTGTCTTTGATTGCTGCGCTACATTGCACCATCCAAGACTTGCCCCATGTTATTTGAGAAAAAGGCAGTATTAGCATTTTCACTGTGGTTGAAATTCAACTGCAGGATATTGTGGCTCCACCCATTTGTGATTTACAGACAACAGAAATTCAATTTACCAAATGCATTTTTTCTGTGTTTCCAACTGTCGATATCTGATACTGTATATTTCCAAATCATTTTACACAGTATGTGAACTATTGTGCAAGAAACCTCAAAATGCTGTATTTGGTGACATGGAAGGAATTACAGTCACTAGTGGACGCAGATGCTTTACTGCAGAAGAACAAACTTTTTTTGCTTGCTTTATTGCTTTTCATACAAGCAAAATAGTCCAAAGTAAACAGATAACAGGACTGCAGTTTCCTGAACATTTGTGTGTCTTCAGGGGAAAGACACCAGCCAACTTTCGAACAGCAAAGGCACAGATCCTTGGCACAGGACATCTGTAAGTTATATCAGCACTCTAAATTCTCACAGTACTGAATATTTTGCTTGACTCCGTCCCAAACCTCAAAAACAGCTTGCTTGCAGCTGAATCTTCTTCCATTTAGCTGTCAACTCAGGACTTCATACAAGGCTGCAGTGTGGTGGAGTCTTAAAGACCTTCTAATACTCCTTCAAATAGATCACGACACCAAAATGTACCAATGCATTCTTAACACAACCTTTGCCGTCTCCCATGCACAATGACCAATATATATTAACAAAATTTCCCATTAACCCCTTCGCTGCTAGGCCTTTTCCCCTCCTGTGCTAAGCCTTTTTTTGGCTATTTGGGGTAGTGCGCGCTTAGGCCCCTGTAACGTTTTGACCACATAAGGTATCCATGCCAAATTTGCGTCCTTTTTTTCTAACATCATGGGGATTGTAAAGGTACCCAGGGTTTGTGGATTCCCCTGGAGGGGACCCAGAAATTAGTCAAAATACAGCTAAATTTTGGTTTTTTTGGGAAAAAGGCAAAAAAGGGCTACAGATGAAAGCGTCTTGATTTCTCCCTGCAAATGGCATCAAAAAGGGGTTGTGGGGATGAAATCACCATCTTCCCAGCTTTCAGGGACAAGCAGACTTTTGTCAGAAAACCAACTTTTTTACACAGTTTTGGCATTTTTCTGGGACATAGCCTATTTTTGCAATTTTTTGTGCTTTCAACCTCTTTCCAGTTAATGGTAGAAATGGGTATGAAACCAATAATGGATCCTGGAAAGCCATACATTTATGAAAAGTAGAAAAATTCTGAATTCAGCAAGGGGTCATTTGTGTAGATCCTTAAAGTTTTCCTTATAGAAACTAACAGTTAAATAAAGGAAAAATTGAAAATTAGTTGAAAAAAACAGCCATTTGTGTCAACGTTTTCACCTGTAACTTCTTCTAATTATGACAGCTATTTGAAGGCAATATACCGTTATATCCGCTGGACCTTTCTGGTTGTGGGGATATATAGGACTTGTAGGTTCACCAAGAACCCGACGAACCCAGAGCCAATAATTGAGCAACATCTTGCAATGATTTTTTTTAAGTACCGGGTATATAGCAATTATTTTGGGAAAATGTATACATGGAAAAATTGTTATGAAAGACACCTATGTATTTCTGAAATGGGAACAAAATGTAGATTTTAGAAACAGTAGATATTTGCACATTTCCGAAATTGGGAGTACCCATACTAGCATGAGAATTATAGGTCATTTTTCAAAATGACTTATTTTTTACACATTGTCTTTCATTTGGAAGGCAGAAATGCATCGAAAGTCAATAGGTAATAACAGTTGCTCTACAATTCTGTGTTACCCTAAGTCTCCCGATAAAAATGGTACCTCACTTGTGTGGGTAGCCCTTATGCCCACAACAGGAAATGGCTCAAAATGCAACGTGGACGTACCACATTTTCACAATGAAAAATTACCCTTTTTTTGCAAAGTGCCTAGGTGTAGTTTTTGAACCCTAGCTCTGCCGGCACCTAGGGAAACCTAGCAAACCTATACATTTTTGAAAACTAGACACCCAGGGGAATCCAGGATGGGGTGACTTGACTGCCTCCCACCAGGTTCTGTTACCCAGAATCCCTTGCAAACATAAAAAATTGTCAAAAAAATCACATTTTCCCCACATTTCTGTGGTGGAAAGTTCTGGAATCTGCGTGGATCCACAAATTTCCACCCACCCCGCGTTCCACAAAGTCTAACGAGAAAAATGGTACCTCACTTGTGTGGGTCGGCCTAGTGCCTGCGACAGGAAACGGCGCAAAACGCAACGTGGTCACACCTCAATTTCGCAGTGAAAAATGACCCTTTTTTTGGCAAAGTGCCTAGCTGTAGTTTTTTAACCCTAGCTCTGCCGGCACCTAGGGAAACCTAGCAAACCTATACATTTTTGAAAACTAGACACCCAGGGGAATCCAGGATGGGGTGACTTGACTGCCTCCCACCAGGTTCTGTTACCCAGAATCCCTTGCAAACATAAAAAATTGTCAAAAAACCACATTTTCCCCACATTTCTGTGGTGGAAAGTTCTGGAATCTGCGTGGATCCACAAATTTCCACCCACCCCGCGTTCCCCAAAGTCTTACGAGACAAATGGTACCTCACTTGTGTGGGTCGGCCTAGTGCCTGCGACAGGAAACGGCGCAAAACGCAACGTGGTCACACCTCAATTTCGCAGTGAAAAATGACCCTTTTTGGCAAAGTGCCTAGCTGTAGTTTTTTAACCCTAGCTCTGCCGGCACCTAGGGAAACCTAGCAAACCTATACATTTTTGAAAACTAGACATGCAGGGGAATCCAGGATGGGGTGACTTGACTGCCTCCCACCAGGTTCTGTTACCCAGAATCCCTTGCAAACATAAAAAATTGTCAAAAAAAACACATTTTCCCCACATTTCTGTGGTGGAAAGTTCTGGAATCTGCGTGGATCCACAAATTTCCACCCACCCCGCGTTCCCCAAAGTCTTACGAGAAAAATGGTACCTCACTTGTGTGGGTCGGCCTAGTGCCTGCGACAGGAAACGGCGCAAAACGCAACGCGGTCACACCTCAATTTCGCAGTGAAAAATGACCCTTTTTTGGCAAAGTGCCTAGCTTTAGTTTTTGAACCCTACCTCTGCCGGCACCTAGGGAAACCTAGCAAACCTATACATTTTTTAAAACTAGACACCCAGGGGAATCCAGGATGGGGTGACTTGACTGCCTCCCACCAGGTTCTGTTACCCAGAATCCCTTGCAAACATAAAAAATTGTCAAAAAAACACATTTTCCCCATATTTCTGTGGTGGAAAGTTCTGGAATCTGCGTGGATCCACAAATTTCCACCCACCCCGCGTTCCCCAAAGTCTTACGAGAAAAATGGTACCTCACTTGTGTGGGTCGGCCTAGTGCCTGCGACAGGAAACGGCGCAAACGCAACGTGGTCACACCTCAATTTCGCAGTGAAAAATGACCTTTTTTTTGCAAAGTGCCTAGCTGTAGTTTTTGAACCCTACCTCTGCCGGCACCTAGGGAAACCTAGCAAACCTATACATTTTTGAAAACTAGACACCCAGGGGAATCCAGGATGGGGTGACTTGACTGCCTCCCACCAGGTTATGTTACCCAGAATCCCTTGGAAACATAAAAAATTGTCAAAAAAACCACATTTTCCCCACATTTCTGTGGTGGAAAGTTCTGGAATCTGCGTGGATCCACAAATTTCCACCCACCCCGCGTCCCCCAAAGTCTTACGAGAAAAATGGTACCTCACTTGTGTGGGTCGGCCTAGTGCCTGCGACAGGAAACGGCGCAAAACGCAACGTGGTCACACCTCAATTTCGCAGTGAAAAATGACCCTTTTTTGGCAAAGTGCCTAGCTGTAGTTTTTGAGCCCTACCTCTGCCGGCACCTAGGGAAACCTAGCAAACCTATACATTTTTGAAAACTAGACACCCAGGGGAATCCAGGATGGGGTGACTTGACTGCCTCCCTCCAGGTTCTGTTACCCAGAATCCCTTGCAAACATAAACAATTGTCAAAAAAACCACATTTTCCCCACATTTCTGTGGTGGAAAGTTCTGGAATCTGCGTGGATCCACAAATTTCCACCCACCGCGCGTTCCCCAAAGTCTTACGAGAAAAATGGTACCTCACTTGTGTGGGTCGGACTAGTGCCTGCGACAGGAAACGGCGCAAAACGCAACGTGGTCACACCTCAATTTCGCAGTGAAAAATGACCCTTTTTTGGCAAAGTGCCTAGCTGTAGTTTTTGAACCCTAGCTCTGCCGGCACCGAGGGAAACCTAGCAAACCTATACATTTTTGAAAACTAGACACCCAGGGGAATCCAGGATGGGGTGACTTGACTGCCTCCCACCAGGTTCTGTTACCCAGAATCCCTTGCAAACATAAAAAATTGTCAAAAAAAACACATTTTCCCCACATTTCTGTGGTGGAAAGTTCTGGAATCTGCGTGGATCCACAAATGTCCACCCACCCCGCGTTCCCCAAAGTCTTACGAGAAAAATGGTACCTGACTTGTGTGGGTCGGCCTAGTGCCTGCGACAGGAAACGGCACAAAACGCAACGTGGTCACACTTCAATTTCGCAGTGAAAAATGACCCTTTTTTGGCAAAGTGCCTAGCTGTAGTTTTTTAACCCTAGCTCTGCCGGCACCTAGGGAAACCTAGCAAACCTATACATTTTTGAAAACTAGACACCCAGGGGAATCCAGGATGGGGTGACTTGACTGCCTCCCACCAGGTTCTGTTACACAGAATCCCTTGCAAACATAAAAAATTGTCCAAAAAAACACATTTTCCCCACATTTCTGTGGCGGAAAGTTCTGGAATCTGCGTGGATCCACAAATTTCCACCCACCCCGCGTTCCCCAAAGTCTTACGAGAAAAATGGTACCTCACTTGTGTGGGTCGGCCTAGTGCCTGCGACAGGAAACGGCGCAAAACGCAACGTGGTCACACCTCAATTTTGCAGTGAAAAATGACCCTTTTTGGCAAAGTGCCTAGCTGTAGTTTTTGAACCCTAGCTCTGCCGGCACCTAGGGAAACCTAGCAAACCTATACATTTTTGAAAACTAGACACCCAGGGGAATCCAGGATGGGGTGACTTGACTGCCTCCCACCAGGTTCTGTTACCCAGAATCCCTTGCAAACATAAACAATTGTCCAAAAAACACATTTTCCCCACATTTCTGTGGTGGAAAGTTCTGGAATCTGCGTGGATCCACAAATTTCCACCCACCCCGCGTTCCCCAAAGTCTTACGAGAAAAATGGTACCTCACTTGTGTGGGTCGGCCTAGTGCCTGTGACAGGAAACGGCGCAAAACGCAACGTGGTCACACCTCAATTTCGCAGTGAAAAATGACCCTTTTTGGCAAAGTGCCTAGCTGTAGTTTTTGAACCCTACCTCTGCCGGCACCTAGGGAAACCTAGCAAACCTATACATTTTTGAAAACTAGACACCCAGGGGAATCCAGGATGGGGTGACTTGACTGCCTCCCACCAGGTTCTGTTACCCAGAATCCCTTGCAAACATAAAAAATTGTCCAAAAAACACATTTTCCCCACATTTCTGTGGTGGAAAGTTCTGGAATCTGCGTGGATCCACAAATTTCCACCCACCCCGCGTTCCCCAAAGTCTTACGAGAAAAATGGTACCTCACTTGTGTGGGTCGGCCTAGTGCCTGCGACAGGAAATGGCGCAAAACGCAATGTGGTCACACCTCAATTTCGCAGTGAAAAATGACCCTTTTTTGGCAAAGTGCCTAGCTGTAGTTTTTGAACCCTAGCTCTGCCGGCACCTAGGGAAACCTAGCAAACCTATACATTTTTGAAAACTAGACACCCAGGGGAATCCAGGATGGGGTGACTTGACTGCCTCCCACCAGGTTCTGTTACCCAGAATCCCTTGCAAACATAAAAATTGTCCAAAAAACACATTTTCCCCACATTTCTGTGGTGGAAAGTTCTGGAATCTGCGTGGATCCACAAATTTCCACACACCCCGCGTTCCCCAAAGTCTTACGAGAAAAATGGTACCTCACTTGTGTGGGTCGGCCTAGTGCCTGCGACAGGAAACGGCGCAAAACGCAACGTGGTCACACCTCAATTTCGCAGTGAAAAATGACCCTTTTTTGGCAAAGTGCCTAGCTGTAGTTTGTGAACCCTAGCTCTGCCGGCACCTAGGGAAACCTACCAAACCCACACATTTCTGAAAAGTAGACACCCGGGGCTTCCAGGGAGGTATGGCTTGCGTGGATCCCCCAACGTTTCCTTACCCAGAATCCCTTGCAAACCTCAATTTTAGCTGAAAAATCACTTTTTCACACATTTGTGTGTGGGAAAGTGTGGCATCACTGGCCTCACACAAATTTCCTACCACCCAGCATTCCCCCAGGTCTTCCGATAAAAATGGTGCCTCACTTGTGTGGGAGGCCCAAGTTCCGCGACAGGCAGGGCTCACAACGTAGTGAGGCGACCTCAAAATTGCCTATCTCAAAACCACCTGGTTTTGCAAGGGGGTCACCTTGGTTTTGGCCTCGTGCTCGGCGGCCATCTAGGGAAACCTACCAAACCCACACATTTCTGAAAAGTAGACACCCGGGGGCTTCAGGGAGGTATGGCTTGCGTGGATCCCCCAACGTTTCCTTACCCAGAATCCCTTGCAAACCTCAATTTTAGCTGAAAAATCACTTTTTCACACATTTTGTGTGGGAAAGTGTGGCATCACTGGCCTCACACAAATTTCCTACCACCAGCGTTTCCCCAGGTCTCCCGATAAAATGGTGCCTCACTTGTGTGGGAGGCCCAAGTACCAGCGACAGGCAAGGACACAAAACGTTTTGAGGCAACATCAACATTGCCTATCAAAAAATGTTTTGGGCCCTTGCCTGTCGCGGGTACTTGGCCCTTCCACACAAGTGAGGCACCATTTTTATCGGGAGACCTGGGGGAACGCTGGGTGGTAGGAAATTTGTGTGAGGCCAGTGATGCCACACTTTCCCACACAAAAATGTGTGAAAAAGTGATTTTTTCAGCTAAAAGTGAGGTTTGCAGGGGATTCTGGGTAAGGAAACATTGGGGATCCACGCAAGCCATACCTCCCTGAAGCCCCGGGTGTCTACTTTTCAGAAATGTGTGGGTTTGGTAGGTTTCCCTAGATGGCCGCCGAGCACAGGGCCAAAACCCAGGTGACTCCCTTGCAAAACCAGGTGGTTTTGTGAAAGGCCATTTTGAGGTCGCCTCACTACGTTGTGGGCCCTTGCCTGTCGCGGGTACTTGGGCCTCCCACACAAGTGAGGCACCATTTTTATCGAGAGACCTGGGGGAACGCTGGGTGGTAGGAAATTTGTGTGAGGCCAGTGATGCCACACTTTCCCACACAAAAATGTGTGAAAAAGTGATTTTTTCAGCTAAAAGTGAGGTTTGCAGGGATTCTGGGTAAGGAAACGTTGGGGATCCACGCAAGCCATACCTCCCTGGAAGCCCCCGGTGTCTACTTTTCAGAAATGTGTGGGTTTGGTAGGTTTCCTAGATGGCCGCCGAGCACAGGGCCAAAACCCAGGTGACCCCCTTGCAAAACGAGGTGGTTTTGTGAAAGGCCATTTTGAGGTCGCCTCACTACGTTGTGGGCCCTTGCCTGTCGCGGGTACTTGGGCCTCCCACACAAGTGAGGCACCATTTTTATCGGGAGACCTGGGGGAACGCTGGGTGGTAGGAAATTTGTGTGAGGCCAGTGATGCCACACTTTCCCACACAAAAATGTGTGAAAAAAGTGATTTTTTCAGCTAAAAGTGAGGTTTGCAGGGGATTCTGGGTAAGGAAACGTTGGGGGATCCACGCAAGCCATACCTCCCTGGAAGCCCCCGGGTGTCTACTTTTCAGAAATGTGTGGGTTTGGTAGGTTTCCCTAGATGGCCGCCGAGCACTGGGCCAAAACCCAGGTGACCCCCTTGCAAAACCAGGTGGTTTTGTGAAAGGCCATTTTGAGGTCGCCTCACTACGTTGTGGGCCCTTGCCTGTCGCGGGTACTTGGGCCTCCCACACAAGTGAGGCACCATTTTTATCGGGAGACCTGGGGGAACGCTGGGTGGTAGGAAATTTGTGTGAGGCCAGTGATGCCACACTTTCCCACACAAAAATGTGTGAAAAAAGTGAATTTTTCAGCTAAAAGTGAGGTTTGCAGGGGATTCTGGGTAAGGAAACGTTGGGGGATCCACGCAAGCCATACCTCCCTGGAAGCCCCGGGTGTCTACTTTTCAGAAATGTGTGGGTTTGGTAGGTTTCCCTAGATGGCCGCCGAGCACTGGGCCAAAAACCCAGGTGACCCCCCTTGCAAAACCAGGTGGTTTTGTGAAAGGCCATTTTGAGGTCGCCTCAATACGTTGTGGGCCCTTGCCTGTTGCGGGTACTTGGGCCTCCCACACAAGTGAGGCACCATTTTTATCGGGAGACCTGGGGGAACGCTGGGTGGTAGGAAATTTGTGTGAGGCCAGTGATGCCACACTTTCCCACACAAAAATGTGTGAAAAAAGTGATTTTTTCAGCTAAAAGTGAGGTTTGCAGGGGATTCTGGGTAAGGAAACGTTGTGGGATCCACGCAAGCCATACCTCCCTGGAAGCCCCCGGGTGTCTACTTTTCAGAAATGTGTGGGTTTGGTAGGCTTCCCTAGATGGCCGCCGAGCACGGGGCCAAAAACCCAGGTGACCCCCTTGCAAAACCAGGTGGTTTTGTGAAAGGCCATTTTGAGGTCGCCTCAATACGTTGTGGGCCCTTGCCTGTCGCGGGTACTTGGGCCTCCCACACAAGTGAGGCACCATTTTTATCGGGAGACCTGGGGGAACGCTGGGTGGTAGGAAATTTGTGTGAGGCCAGTGATGCCACACTTTCCCACACAAAAATGTGTGAAAAAAGTGATTTTTTCAGCTAAAAGTTGAGGTTTGCAGGGGATTCTGGGTAAGGAAACGTTGGGGGATCCACGCAAGCCATACCTCCCTGGAAGCCCCCGGGTGTCTACTTTTCAGAAATGTGTGGGTTTGGTAGGTTTCCTATGTGGCCGCCGAGCCCCGGGCCAAAACCCAGGTGACCCCCTTGCAAAACCAGGTCATAATGAGATAATGTGTTGTTTATTTCTGCAGCGTGAAAATTTTGGCACAATATTGCAAGGAAAATGTGACAGACATTTTGAGGTTTGCAGGACATTGTGGGTACCATAACTTGTTGGGATCCACAAGAGAGATATCACCATGTACTCCCATGGGTGTTTCGTTTACGACAATATCTACAGTTGGTAGGTTATTCTTAGACGGAATGTACACCTTGGCAGACAGACTAAAAAGACAAAGATTACTGCACAGCCATCTATTCCTCAAGCACACACACATACTGGTTGGATTTGGCACGAGGGCAAGTGATGGTTCAGTATATACAATTTTATTAACAAGAGATTTCACAAAAATGAAATGCACTGTCAATAATTGAAAGGACAAAAACGGAACCAGTGACTCGCAGCTCGTGAGCTGTAAAGCCACGTCAAGGCCCCAACCGCTTTACAGGCCATTCACACACCTTTGATACGTGATACACACAAGACCATTCACACCCCCAGGCACGAAACAAACACATTACAACATTCACAAAAAGGGACAAGGTACACCCTGCTTGAGAAAGACAAAAAAAAATATTACTGCACAGCCATCTAATCCTCAAGCACACACACACATACTGGTTGGATTTGGCACGAGGGTGAGTGATGGTTCAGTATATACAATTGTATTAACAAGTGATTTCACAAAAATGAAATGCACTGTTAATAATTGAAAGGACGAGAAACTGAACCATTGACTCACAGCTCGTGAGCTGTAAAGCCACGACAAGGCACCAACCTCTTTACAGGCCATTCATACACCTTTCATACGTGTGACAAATACAAAACCATTCACACCACCAGCCGCGGGCCCATCACATTACAACACTCACACCAGCAGACAGCACCATTCAAGGGCCCATCACTTTCACACGCCCACATTCCTAACACAGCAACCACACAAGCTGATGGATTGCGTGGAGTGTCGCTCGGCTAGCAGTGTGTGTAGTGACCAGCAGCAAGTCACTACTCACACACTGCCAGCCGAGCGCCACTCCACGCACACCGCCAGCCAAGCACCAGCCTACACACACCACCATCACATTTAGGATTTTTTTATACAAAAAAGAAAACACAAACAAATTGCAAATAGATACAAATCTACTAACACAAAATCAGAAACATTGCACTAATGCCAACCTTGAAACAGAACAACAATTCTTAAACATTACAGACCAGGCAGTTCACTTTACCACTCATGGTTGCTCCCAATAATTCTTTTGCTTGTGGTACGCTCTATAACAAGCAGGCACACACAGCCCAGGGTTAGAAGGACACTCAGGGCAGTACATACGAGTCTCCTTCCGCGTACCTCTTCGCCAACAGACTCTACATCTCCTAGTGGGAAAGTCTTTTGAGAGTGTAGGAGGAATGTGATCAGGAAAGTGGCGATCTTTCAATCGAGCCACATCCTCCACCACTCCAACTCTAGGAACACTTGCCTGTTCCACAACAACAAGGCTGCCTATGACAGACTCCTGAAACTGAACAAAAGTCAACTTTGACGCAGGAGAACACTCCTTGAACACAACAAAAGCATTGAAAGTTGCTAAATTGAAGAGATGGATGGCCAACTTCTTATACCAAATGTAAGACTTACGAATAGCAGTGTAAGGTTCCAACCTCTGATCTACTCTATCAACACCACCCATGTGCTTATTGTAGTCTAAAATGCACACAGGTTTGCGCACTTCAGCAATCTGACCCCAAACAGCCACAGGTGAAGTACTCTCATCATGGATGGTAGTCAGCATGTACACATCCCTCCTGTCCACAAATTTCACAGCTAGCAGTTCCTCACTACGCAAGGCACTGCACTGTCCCCTCTGAAGTTTTTTGCAAACAAGCTCTTTTGGATAACCTTTACGGTTAGAGCAGATTGTGCCACAAGCAAAAGTGTCCACTTTGAACAATTCCTTAAACAATTGCACAGCAGTGTAGAAGTTATCAAGGTACAAATGGTGGCCTCTGTTAAACAGTCCTCTAGCAAGTTCCCACACAATTTTCTCTGAAACTCCTACTAAAGTGGACGGACAACCAGGGGGTCAATAGTGGAATCCCTACCAGTGTACACACGCAAATTAAAAACATATCCTGTCCTACTCTCAGACAACATATACAGCTTAATTCCATAGCGTGCCCTCTTGCTAGGAATGTACTGCCTAAAAACCAAACGGCCCTTGAACAGCACCAAAGACTCATCAATAGATATTTCTTTCCCTGGAGTATAGATCTCTGAAAATCGATCTACAAAGTGATCAAGAACAGGCCGAATCTTAAAAAGACGGTCACATTCAGGGTGATCTCGTGGCAACGCCAAACCATTATCAACAAAATGCAGCATCCGAAGCAAAAGTAAATACCGATCACGAGTCATAACTGCAGGAAATATGGCCGTTGCCATCAAGGGACTGGTAGACCAATATGAACCCATGGACGGCTTCCTTATCAAACCCATCAAAAAAGTCAAACCCAAAAACTTCTTCATCTCTTCCAGATTTGTGGGACTCCACCGGGTAGCTCTAGAATGGGGCCTAAGTCTGGCACTGTTGTCCCTCAAAAACTGTTCAGCATACAAATTAGTCTGCTCAACAATCTCACCCAAAAATACATCATCCATAAACAACTGAAAATACTGTATAGGCAAATAATGTTCACAATCCACTCTACACCCTGCATAACCACTAAAGGCAGGCAACACCGGCTGCACCATGTTTGGATCAACCCAGAGTCCAGCACTTCCAGTAGGAAGCCTAGCAGCCCCAGGCTGCAATCCAGATGCCTCTTGCACCATCGGCACAGTAGTATCCTCCTCTAAATCAGGCACTTCATCTGCACTGAGAGTACCTTCATCATCCGATGATTCCATGTGGAGAGAAAACTCACTGCCTGAATCTTCCCCTCCCTCCTCTCCCTCAGACGCACTGTCAGTCTCATAATCCTGCTCAGAGGAAGATTCAAGAAGCAAACCAACCACCTGCTGAGCAGTAATTCTACGGCTAGCCATAATGCTTACTAATAAAGGTTACTTGTCAAACAAGTCAACAACAACAAACCCTTTGTAAAAAAAAAGAAATAAACAAAATGTAGCTTTATCACAAAGACCTATATACTCCAACACTATACCACTCACGTGACAGAAGCAGCTAGACTCACCACCACCTACTCTGCACAGACACAGTAAGGATCAACAATATCCCACTAAAAAAGAAGAAGAAAAAAAATTACACATAAGACAATGCAAAACATCGCAAAGAATTTCATGCTCTGAACACTAACAAATATGCTGCCATTATGGCACCACTTACAAAAAATTCATTCATGCATGACAATAATACTCATTTGGAGTACACACAACAAAAATATTTTTCTTACCAAATAAATGCAATTACGCAAAACTGCAGAACCACAACTGCCGAAACCGCAAACAGGAATCAAAAGCTTTACACTAGAATAAAAAGGAGGAAAAAAACATTACAATCACATATGCAAATAATGCACCAGTCCACACACAATCCACCAGCCAAGCTAAGGGGTAGGTGGGCCTAACAGTATAAATAAAATATTCACACCCGTAAAAGGGGAGCAACCCTTGCCCTTTTGGCCACTCCCCAACACAAAAATTAAAAAAACCCTGGTGCCTAGTGGGCATTCCTGCTGCACGATCACATGATCGTGCAGCAGGAATGCACAAAAGAGGCATCGGGGGAAAGGAAAACCCTTTCCTTTCCCTCGATGCCTCTTTTGATACAAACCCCCCTCCCCGAGCCAAACCTCACCTGATTTCCCGACGCGCTGGAAGCAAATGGCTTCCAGCGCGTCGGGGAAGAAAGGGAAACCCTCAATGATGTCAGCGCACCTCGCGCGCTGACGTCATTCATGGGGCGGGAGGAGGCAGGGGAAGCCCTTCCCCTGCCTCCCCAAAAAAAAAAAACTAACGATCAGATTCCCACGGGGGGAGCGCCAGCGCTTCCCCGTGGGTGGTCTTATGACGAGCTGGACTCGTCACGAGCACTGTGTGCCATGACGAGTCCAGCTCGTCATAAGCACCGAAGGGGATAAAGGGTCAGAGCAGGATCTCAGCGGCAGACGAGGAGAAGGAACCTCCTGGTCACAGGAACTACACGAGCATTGCGCTCGAGAAATTCAAGGATGCAAAGACCTCCATCAAGGATTACAGCTAACTTTTCAGGGTGTAAATGGAGAGAAGGCACATCTGCCCTGCATATTTATCCACGAAGATGCCACCGTTTTGTGCAATACCTCTACTCAACTGGAGTACTTTCTACTGGCTAATCAGTAAGTGCTACCTCGTTGGGTAAATGTATAGTGCCTTTCCTACACTACAGCTGCGTAAAGGACCAGAAGAATTGTCTCCAGTGACCTGTGTGTCTGTAACTTTGCCACCACGCCGAAAGCGCCGGGGTCCTTTGAGTAAGCTGTCCATCATAGTGGGGAAAGGGCGGGCATACGTTGCATACCGCTAGTGTATGTGTGGCGGGGCCAAACGAGCGGGGCTTCTAGGCCCGTTCACATGCCTCTTGTTTATAAAGGGTCAGAGCAGGATCTCAGCGGCAGACGAGGAGAAGGAACCTCCTGGTCACAGGAACTACACGAGCATTGCGCTCGAGAAATTCAAGGATGCAAAGACCTCCATCAAGGATTACAGCTAACTTTTCAGGGTGTAAATGGAGAGAAGGCACATCTCCATGCTCACGAATTCTACACGAGAATTGCGCTCGAGAAAATGAAGGATGCAAAGACCTCCATCAAGGATTACAGCTAACTTTTCACGTTGGAAATGGAGAGAAGGCACATCTGCCCTGCATATTTATCCACGAAGATGCCACCGTTTTGTGCAATACCTCTACTCAACTGGAGTACTTTCTACTGGCTAATCAGTAAGTGCTACCTCGTTGGGTAAATGTATAGTGCCTTTCCTACACTACAGCTGCGTAAAGGACCAGAAGAATTGTCTCCAGTGACCTGTGTGTCTGTAACTTTGCCACCGCGCCGAAAGCGCCGGGGTCCTTTGAGTAAGCTGTCCATCATAGTGGGGAAAGGGCGGGCATACGTTGCATACCGCTAGTGTATGTGTGTCGGGGCCAAACGAGCGGGGCTTCTAGGCCCGTTCACATGCCTCTTGTTTATAAAGGGTCAGAGCAGGATCTCAGCGGCAGACGAGGAGAAGGAACCTCCTGGTCACAGGAACTACACGAGCATTGCGCTCGAGAAATTCAAGGATGCAAAGACCTCCATCAAGGATTACAGCTAACTTTTCAGGGTGTAAATGGAGAGAAGGCACATCTCCACGCTCACGAATTCTACACGAGAATTGCGCTCGAGAAAATGAAGGATGCAAAGACCTCCATCAAGGATTACAGCTAACTTTTCACGTTGGAAATGGAGAGAAGGCACATCTGCCCTGCATATTTATCCACGAAGATGCCACCGTTTTGTGCAATACCTCTACTCAACTGGAGTACTTTCTACTGGCTAATCAGTAAGTGCTACCTCGTTGGGTAAATGTATAGTGCCTTTCCTACACTACAGCTGAGTAAAGGACCAGAACAATTGTCTCCAGTGACCTGTGTGTCTGTAACTTTGCCACCGTGCCGAAAGCACCGGGATCCTTTGAGTAAGCTGTCCATCATAGTGGGGAAAGGGCGGGCATACGTTGCATACCGCTAGTGTATGTGTGGCGGGGCCAAACGAGCGGGGCTTCTAGGCCCGTTCACATGCCTCTTGTTTATAAAGGGTCAGAGCAGGATCGCAGCGGCAGACGAGGAGAAGGAACCTCCTGGTCACAGGAACTACACGAGCATTGCGCTCGAGAAATTCAAGGATGCAAAGACCTTCATCAAGTATTACAGCTAACTTTTCAGTGTGTAAATGGAGAGAAGGCACATCTCCACGCTTACGAATTGCGCCCTCCCTCCCTCGTGGGCATTCCTGCTGCACGATCACATGATCGTGAGCAGGAATGCACAAAAGAGGCATCGGGGAAAGGAAAACCCTTTCCTTTCCCTCGATGTCTCTTTTAGAATCAAACCCCCCCTCCCCGAGCCAAAACTCACCTTATTTCCCCGACGCGCTGGAAGCAAATGGCTTCCAGCGCGTCGGGGAAGAAAGGGAAACCCTCAATGATGTCAGCGCGCCTCGCGCGCTGACGTCATTGATGGGAGGGCGGGGGGGGCGCGGGGGGAGGCAGGGGAAGTCCTTCCCCTGCCTTCCCCCAAAAAACCCGACGATCGGATTCCCACGGGGGGAGCGCCAGCGCTTCCCCCGTGGGTGGTCTTATGACGAGCTGGACTCGTCATGAGCACACGAGCACTGTGTGCCATGACGAGTCCAGCTCGTCATAAGCACCGAAGGGGTTAAGCAATTTTGCATAATTGCTTGTGGGATACTTGCTCAGGTAGAAAATGTCTCATGGAGAGACATTAATGCTAAAATCAGTCTTCTGCAATTGTCTTGCATGATATTGTTACAGGAGTTATGCCCTTGTGTGAAATGTCCACCCAATACACGTAAACCTAATCTGGTACTGATTGCTTAATATTCCGTAATTCTCATTAAATTGCATGAAATTTCACAGAGAGGTGCAATTTCATACACCTCTAAATAAAATGATTAATTGGTGGATTTGTTTCAGGTATTGCTAGACCTGTCAGCCTTACAGTGATATCCCCAAACGTTTTGCCTTCACCTCTCCTATTTTTGCTGATCTCGTTTTTGTTGGCCTATGGACTCTGTTCATTTTACGACTATTAACTTGTGCTAAAGTGCTCTCTCCTGTAAACATGGCAGAACTGGCTTGCACCCAATTGGCATATTTAATTTACTTGTAAGTCCCAGATAAAATAGTACTACATGCACTCAGGGCCTGTCAATTAAATTCTACTAGTAGGCCTGCAGTCCTAATTGTGCAACCCACTTAAGTAGCCTGCATAAATGTCTCAGGCCCTGCCATTGCAGCCTGTGTGCAGTTTTAAACTGCCATTTCAACCTGCCAACCTTTTGTCAGGTCCAAACCATCCTTTTCAATTCATAAACGTCACCCTTGGGTAGGCCCTGAACAGCCCAGAAGGCAAGGTACAGTGTAGTTAAAAAGTTGGACATGTACTTTTAAATTTCACATGTCCGGGTAGTGAAAAACTCCTCATTTCGTTTTTCACTACTGCAAGGCCTACCTCTCCCATAGGATAACATTACATTTAATAAGTGATAACTTTCAATCGGGAGCAGGTTAATAGATTGAGTTTGGTGTCTAAAGAATTGTAATTAAAAGTCATCTTTAATGGTAAAGTGGGATTTTTTGTCACAAATCTGAAAATGCCACTTTAGAAAGTTTGCATTTTCCTGTCCCAACCATTTGGTCTCTGCTGCCTGTCTCCTTGGTCACATGACTAGCGTAGTTGGCAGTTGGTCTTTGTGTATTCCTCTCAGACATTGAGACAAATTGAGGCTAGGTGTTGTTTGCAGTATGTGTCACTCAGAGTTAATGAAGAGGTGGAGCTGTCACCTACCAAACTTGCACATCACAAAGGCCCTGCTTGAGCACTCTCACAAAGGGGTTTGTCATTGGTCTATTGTGACCCCAGACAATCTGGGGCACAGGCAAAGAGGCAGGAAATTCCAAACAGCTCTGAGGGTTGGAATCATCTAAAAACTTCTCCTACCTCAAAGTGGGTACCAGGTATAAATATTGGTCCTCCGATCCCATCTCTTCAGTACTCATCTGTACCTGTGGAAAACTCAGAAAAAGTACTGCTGTGCTGCTTTGCTGCAAGAAGGAATGCCAGTTTGCTGCCCTCCTGCCTGAGTGAGAAGGACTGGACTTGCAGTTTGAACCCAGAACCCCCAGAGTGACTCCAAGGGCTAATTGACTGGCCTCCTGACCCCAGGAAGTGGGCCTCAAGGTACCCTGACAGCTCAATTGTGGTGTCAGCAGAACCAACGCATCCCCTCCCAGAGTTCTGCATTAGAGCCACACTTTACCAAACATCCGTTCACAACCGTTGTGAAATGCATCACTGATGTACGTCGTCACATCTCAAGCCCCTCGTCGACAGCATCCTAAACGACGATGCAGGACTTCGCATCGCAAGTCCAGCAGTTTTCTCGGAACCTGCATATTTAATACATTTTACTCTATTTTTTTATTGGTGTGGGATTTTCCTCATGTGGGGTTTAACTTTATTACATTTTGAAGTGCTGCATAACTATTTTACACATTTTCTCTAAGTTAAGCCTGACTGCTCTGTGCCAAGCCACCAGGGGGTTGAGCTCAGGTTAATTTGGGGTTTGCTTGTGCCTTTCCTTGACAAGGATTGTGGTTGCTGCTTGACCAGGGCTCACCCTCCAGTCAACCCACAACCCAATTTCTCACAGTCCTTTTAAACATGAGACAAAATTGATCAGGTGGTGGTTCGACTTTAGAGAGGCTTAACAATTCAGAGTAACTACAAAAGGATTCCCTCAGGAGCTGGTTTGTAAGATGTTCCAAAAAGACCAGAGCAATGTGTTGAGCTGAAATGAACTGCTTGCTGTGAAACTATCAGGTAGACAACAAGGCTATGAGCTCACCACAATTGACAACGAAAGCACTTCTTCAGTCAGGATTTGTGGTCAATTGGTAGAAGTAATCAAGCCCAGCTGTATACTTGATTGCAACAAGTACATGGGCACTGCTTTTGTGCCAAGCTACCACAGTGTAAAACACAGGTTAATTTGGGGTTTGCTTATGACTTCACCCTAACAGAGAATCGTGGTTACTGCTTGAGTAGGGTTTCATGCCCCCCGCAACCAGTAACCCAATTACTAACAGGTATCAGATGTTAGTTACACCCCTTCTGTGAAAAAAACCGAGGAGTAAAAATGTAGGTACCCATTTTGATTGAGGAGTGCTGCCCTCTACAGTACCTAAGTGAGTACAGGCAAAGTGTTTGAAGACACCTTAGTGCAAAACACCCAAAAGAGTGCCTGCCTTGGAGAGCTGCAATTCAATGCTTGCATCTTTCTATGAACTAATTATTTATTGATCCCACAAGCACCATGGACTAAACTGCATCTTGTTGCAAAGAATCACATGCAACCATCTGAACTCAATGCACATTAACAAAATAGCTAGCTTTTTTGTCCTTACCTAAAAAAAGTAGGGAAGGATTTTCCTCAAATTAAGCAGGAGTTGGTTTCAGATGCTTGGTCCTAAGACAGAGAATATGTGGTCACCACATGGAGCAACAGATCTTCTGATCGAAGTATTCAACCATGGCAATACTTCGGAATTTCAAACAGATAGGCAGCTGCTTAGCCATGGAGACATTTTTGTTCCAGGAAAAACATTTTAAATTCTACCCCTACCTTTTTTTAGCAATACAATAACATTCTCAGCTGTGGCACTGTTCAGTCTGTGATGGCCAGATATCAGCCTGACGGTTGCATTTTGCACACTTTGGAGGTGCAAAAGCTATGTGTCACAAACACTCCTTAAAATAGTATTGCCTCCATAGTTTTAGTTAACTAGGCCTGCCACCATAACTCATTAAAAATATCTCGGTGAAAGTGAAACAAACCTGGAATATGATGCAGTTTGAGTCCTGTACCACTTTATTCATATGAGAATAAAAGAATCAAGTTGGTATCCAAAATGACACCATGATTTTTACAGTGCAAAAATATTTGGAATAGATGCCTGATAAAGTGAGAGGATACTACCAGAGTGGTGAGGAAGCCAACAGGCGATTGAAATTGTAATAGTGTTACCCAGGTTGTAGGTTACATTAGATTTAAGGTCACTGGCTCACACTCCACATGCTACCTTGGACAAACTAGAATTCAGCCCATAAAAATCTCTTTAGAGAGGAATGGGTGTCATTGATTAAGTGTGAAAATTAAGACCTAACGAAGTAGGATAGACCTGGTGCTTATGATAGAAATTTACAACAGCAGGTGAGATAATGCTGAATCCTTCGGAATCTTGCAGTGAAAAACATCAATAATATTAGATGCTCTACAAGCATGTTTAGCATGAAAATAAAATAAAGGCGTCCATAATAAATCTCTTTTAATAGCAATAGCAGTTTAACAGGCTCTATCTAGCCTATGGTTATGACACACCATATTCCACTTAGTAAAAGTGATGTAATCGGTATTTTTCCAGTTATATGTGATGTTTTAGAGTGCAATTGCAATAAAGAGGTATACAAACTGACCAATTATGTGACAGGGAAGAATGCAGACCACCCAAAATATTAATTCCTTAGCACATGAAACATGGACATTACATATTTCTTTACTTTTATTGCAAACTAGCAACCAGAAATTCTGACATGAGGGCACTGGGAAAAAATGTGCATACCATTACTATTATCTTTATTGCATGACCAACAACGATTATCGTTAGCCAACTTCATCTTAAATAATGAAGTGGGGTTAAGAATAGCCTACTATAGAAAAACGTGGGTTCAGTAGTGCTGGCAGAATGAGCAGTAAATTGAATTTTACACCATAACTTATCTCAAATAATAATGAAAAGAACCAGATTCAGATTTTTTTTTCCCAAAGGAGTTCTAATGCTGTCTTAGCTCTATTCAAATTACATGCCACTGATTTAAAAAAAAATATAAGAAGCCATAACATATGAGGTGAAATCATATATAGAAGGATACATTGCAAATGGTTGCACATCAGAAGAGGAGAGTGGCATATGGCTTTTAATGTTTTTAATTAAAAGATCACGTTTAGAACGAGAGACATCAGGAAGAATAAATGTATATTGCAATTCTTGAAAAGTAAGGAATCTGTTGCCGGATGGTAAATGTTTGATCAGGAGCATATTCCTATGTATCCAATCACTCCAACAAAGTACACTTTTGTTAGTTTTTATGTTTACATTATACCAGATAGGGGAGGACTTCAGCATATCTAGTTTTGATAAAGAATGTTGTAAAAGGGGTCTTAACCATAGTGTAGAATAATCAACTACAGGAGATGAAAGAAAGAGAAAGAGGTTTCTATGTTAAGCAAGAAAATTCTTTGAAAGTAAAAGGGTAAAATAAAGTGTGTTCTAATCTTTGCCAACTGTTAAAGCCTTGTAGGTGGGGGGATTAGACAAAAACAGACAAATCACTTTCAGTGAAAATGCAAGTTTACACCATCATTTTGTTTAAGTCATTGTAACTTAGCTAAGTTCCTGAAAGTTGATGCTAATGTATTCTGTTATGGAATGTGTATGAAAAAAAAACTTATTTTCGTAGGTTACCAGCAAAATCCCTTGTCTGAGAACTTATCTTACTAATAGTATTTATTTTATGATATGTCTTCTAGCTTGTCAATATTAAACTCTATAGCAAGAGACAAGGGATAAGAATTGAATATATCAAAAAGTCACTGCCAGATATACCTGGGTTGGATACATACAACAGAATATTATCAGCATTGGCAGTAAACTTAACTTCAGCTTCTTTGAGTAAAATTAATAGAAGTACAAATCTTCCCTAAAAAAGGTTCTAAGGTTAAAATAAACAATGTCTCGTACCTCTTTTAAGAAAAAATACAGATGTCTTGGGAGAACCTTGCACTAAAGCGACATACTGTATGATTTTGTATCCAAAAGCCTGCCATTGCAGTGCCTGAACATAAATTCCTAACCAACCTGAACAAAAGCTTTTTCAGCATCTAGTGTAATTGTAGTGATTGGATCCAATAGTTTAGATGCAACATGAATTATATTTAAAAATGGCCTTGAACTATTCGTATTGTACCTGTTTGAAACCAAACCGGATTGTTCCTGTCCCACCAAAGAAAGAACAAGTTCATTAATATGCATAGCTAGTGTTTTAGAATACATTTTGCAATCAGCATTTATCAATGTAACAGGTCTGTAAGTTTTGCAATCAGGTAGGTTCTGGTCCTTTTTTGTAACAAATAAAGCATTGCTTCAAGAAAGGATTCTTGAGCAGTACCTTCAGAATATTTTTTTTTTAAACTGTAAGAATGTAGGACCAAGAATCCTTGAAAAATGAGAATGGTACTCAATAGAAAAAACATCAGACCCAGGTGTTTTGTCTTCAGGAAGACTAGAAATTACATTGTTATTAACCTTCAATGGTAATATCTGCTTCTAATCCAGAAAAATGCAACTGCTGAATATATTTTTTAGATATAGATTCAAAAACATCAATAGTATCTGGTAGTGGTATATGTTCTGGGGTATAAAGTGTTTGATAAAATTCCACAATACAGGGGTGTGGCCTGGACGGCCATCATGGCGGCTGCTCTTTAGCTTAGCTCCACACTGAACCCCCAGTATCCGTAATGAATCTGCACTTTTAGCTGCCATCGACCTTTACTGACTGCCTCTTTGGGCTTGTGATGTGACATGGCTGCATCCTAGCCAACAAGAAGCCCTGAATAGCAGCCTGGGTGCCTGTCGGGGACTCGAGACCTCCAGCGTTGCCTGGTGGTGGGAGGCCACGGTCCACCGCGTGTAACAAGGCTGTTGCCCCTTCAGATTTCCTGCAGTGGATGCACGCCAAGACCTGGCATCCTCCCTATCCCAGCTGCCCACCGGTTCCCATAGGAAGAGGGACCGAGACTGGACCAGCTGCTGCCTGTGTACGAGTGGAGGTAGGGTTTTGGCCTAAATCTCACTGGGGCCTCCCTCCTGTCCCTCCCTCCCACATTGTAACAGACTGCATGGGGTCGTGGGGACCCCGCACTGTGGAATATTGAGACGCTCTTCTCCCCGAGGACAGGCTGTGGTCCTCCTCGCCCGCTGTCCCCTGTCAATGCTGCCCAGCCAGGCCTGGCTCCTGGACAGGCCCTGCACCAGGGCACTCCACCAGCCATTGCGGCCTTCAACTGCGGCTCACGGGCGCCGGGTGGACGGTCTTTGGCACTTTTACACAGCCCACCTGGACTTTCATAACATACTACAGGCCCCCTTGGCACCTCCACTTCTCTGGCGGTGCTTGTCATCTGTGGCCTACTGGGCTTGCTGGCCCTATTGTTGGTTCTGAAGGTGGTTTTGGTTGCGCTTGTCACCCGCTCTGATCCCCCTGCCTGCCAAACAACTGAGAGGAGTGCTACTGATTGGGCCCGCCCCATGCCTAGCCAGACCTCTTTCTATTCAGGCTCGGCTCGTGTGGACTCCGCAGGGGCCCGGGACCAACCCCTGTCATTGTTGTGAGGCCCTCCTTTGGGAAATGCTCTTCTGTCTCTGGCCTGGCTGGGAGGGAGACCTTTTAGTGATGCAGGGACTTGTCTTCCATGGAGGTCTTTTCCTGGCCCTGATGTACTGGACCTTAAGTGTTTAATTTGGTTCTTGGAACGCCTACCTGGTGGAACCATACCCCTCTGTGGCCCCCCCATGTGTGTGATGCTTGGGTCCTGGCCCTGAGGAATGGGAGTATTTTGGACTTCTCTATTCCTCTATTGACTTACCTCAGCGCCCGCCTTCGTGCTCCATCGACAGCGTTGGGCCCTCTTGTCTCTCCCCGGGTCACTGCCTCCCTCAGCGGTAGGTTGCACAGATGGGGCGTTCGTTACCTCCTACGCTCCAGATTCCTACCCAAAACGCGAGATATCCTGGTGGTTCTACGGAGTGCCCTGTACTACTGCCTGGCTACTGCTCATCTCTTACACTATCTCCTTCATCTACTGCCATGGGTAACAATCCCATACGCGGGGCCAGCTGCTCAAGCTGCTGCAATCTCATGGCAAGTGATCCGACTCCTCTTCGCCATGGGCCTGGAGGTCCAGGAATCTCTCAGCGATGGTAAAGGACAGACTCATCCCTCTGCTATATCACAGATCCGCATAGACCAATACACTACCAGGCTCACTAACGGGCCACCGGGCCACTCTGAGGGAGATAAGCCAGTTCCTGCATCCAGCGAACTCACCGCCATTCTTCATGCTATTCATACATCACAGGCTGCAGTGGAAACGAAAACCGGAGAAGTAAGGATGGATGTAGCACTGTTATGTCAAGACCTCCGTAACGTCACAGCACGTATTACTGATGTTGAATCCCAGATCTCTACAGTTGAAGATGATGTCTCCACTCTCAAAGTCCAGGTCTCTACTCTGCTTGCCCATACGGCGGAGCTTCACAAACATGCTGAGGATGCCGAAAATCGCTCCTGGCAAAACAATGTGCAAATAATTGACATCCCTGAAGGTACGGAGGGCGCTGCACTGCAACTGGTGGCAGACTTTTTGGAGCACTTGATTAAATCTTGGATGCACTCTGAGAATTTGGTCTCCTGGTTTGTAATAGATAGGGCTCATCGAGCGTCGACTTCAAAACCTCTTCCCAGTGCCTCCCCCCACAGCCTCAACCAGAACTCCAGTGTGGGGACACCAAAAGTACTCCGTTTCCTGGACTACACTTGTGAGGTGCAGCAACGACGCCGCTCTTACACAGAGGTCAAGCAAAAGCTCAGGGCCATGAGACTTCAGTACCTTTTGCTGTTTCCAGCTAAACTCTGTGTCATTCATGCTAATAAATTGAATTTTTTTGACACACCAGAGTCTGCCTAGCAATGGCTTGCTAAGTACCAGCCCCTTTGCGAACCTACCGCATCTTTGTCATGTAGACCACCCTCTGCTGACCTGCAGGATCCGCTGCTAAACCACACAGGCACTGCACTCGCAGAGGAGAAGGAGAATTGTCAGTTCCAAGTCATCTTCCTGTCACCGTCTATACTTGCTTCAAATCCTGCCTCCAAGGGGGAGGAACAGGGACCAGACTTAGGCAAACCTACAGCCCCAACGTCATCTGCTCCGGCTGCTCCTCATACTGATTCTGATCTTTCGCACAGTCCCACGATTTGACTTGGAGAGGGGTGGGAGATGGGGGATTTACTTACATGTTGCTGTGGTTTCAGATTTTTAGTGTGCATTGCATATATGTTTACTTTTCATTATCCTTTTTAGGTTTTGACACACCTTTACGATGGTTACGACAGTGATTTTCTAATCACTACTCCCTGTGGTGCCTTATTGGTACACTCCCTACTCAGCTTCTGGGCCTTGACAGGCCCTTTCCTTACACTGCCTACTACAAGTGCTTATAGCCATCCCCCATAGTGATGACTTTCAGAGTACTATCTTGGAATGTTAATGGTCTCCTGCACCGCGTGAAATGCGCTGCAGTTCTCACTTTCATCTACTGCCACCTCCCCGGGGTACTCTATCTCCAAGAAAATCATATTAGAGGATATCAATGCCCCTTCCTAGCACTTAAAGGGTATGATAGAGTCTTTCATGCGGGCTACTCCTCTGGGTCCTGAGGTTTGCTATCCTGCTTCGGAGCTCTTTCTTCTTTACTGTTTCCCATGAAACACATGACCCACTAAGCCATTTCATTGCCCTGACAGGAATGTTGGAAGGCCAAGTGATCACTTTACTGTGTGTTTATGTGCCTCCTGCATTCTCAAAGTCTGCCTCTGGAACCTCTCCAAACTCCTCTTGAGCCTTTCACAAGGTTTTACATTAATAGGTGGTGACTTTAATACTGGGCCTGACCCAGAATTCGATACCACTGGGTCTCCCACCAGCTCTAGACATACAGGGGGACGTAATTTTACTGACTGGGCTGCCACCCTTGGCTTCTGCAATGCCTGGAGAATATGGCACCTGAGACTTCAGCAATTCACCCATACCTCAGCAGCCTATAACACTCACTCCCGCATAGATTTGGTCTTTTTACCCGCTTCCGACTGTCGAGCGCTTTCCCAAATCCAGATATTACCTCATTTAATCTTGGACCATTCCCTTCTACTCCTCCATTTTGGGTCTCCCAGATCTAATCCCCGCCCTATGTGGAGTCTTAATGCCTGGTATCTTCAGGACGGGACCTTTGCCCAGGCACTATGTCAGGAACTCCAGGCATACTTTCACAGCAATGAAGGGTCCATTGTGAAAGTTGGCACCATGTGGGCTGCTAGCAAGGTGGCAATGTGGGACATTGCTAGGGGACATATTAGGGCTCAGGAGCGTGCTCGCGCCTCTCATTTTACCCAGTTAGAGGCTCATGCCCTCTGCTTGGAAAGACGACTCGCATCTGACCCCCAGCAGGATATCTCCCGACAACTGAGTCTCCTTCACGATGAAATCCACCATCACTCCCTGTAAGCCGCCAAACACCTTTGGGGGGGCCTCAACAGTGAAGATTTATGGGAGGGGGAACAAAAACGGGGAGCTGTTGTACTGGCTGTTCTCCAATCAACAAGTGAATAGAATTATACCTGAAATTATCGAAGGCAGTGGTCATTCATGTCATACTCTTCCCAAGATTGCACATGCGTTCGCCAGCTACTATGAAAATGTGCACATTGCCCCCACAGGGAGAGACTCTGGGTTTTCTAGTCCTTCTCCCTCACCTGTCACCTGCTGAAACTCGTATGCTTGATGAACCTTTCACAACTGAGGAGATTGGAGAAGTTTTGCCCAGCCTGTTGCCGGGGAAAACCCCTGGGCCAGATGGTTTCCCTACGGAATACTATACTGCGTTCTGTGAAACACTAACTCCCCACCTCTTCTCCCTTTATAAGGAAGTGTGCCACGTAGGCGCCTTCCCTCCGGAATTAGACACAGCCACTATTGTAGTGATCCCCAAGACACAACCTCCCCCCACCTCTTGTTCAGACTAACAACCGATATCACTCCTCAAAGGTGAGGTTAAAATCTTTGCCACTTTGCTTACCCAGCTCAAGCACGTCCTTGCTACGTTGATTCACTTGGATCAATGTGACTTTATGCCGAACCCGTAGCACGAGGCACTGTGTTTGACAGCTTCACGTGGCCCTGGCTTACTGTCACCGTTTGCCACATGACCTTGCCTTACTTTTTATTGATCTTGAAAACGCCTTTGACATGGTGGACTGGGGTTACCTTCAGCAAGTGCTGACAGGGGTCAGCATCAGACCTCGATTTTGTGGCATGGTTCACGCTCTTTACTCCAATCCTACTTCCTGAGTCCAGATCAATGAGGTCCTTTCTATGACTTTTCCTATAGGGCATGGGACCCGACACTGTCGTCTCCTATCCCCACTCCTCTTTGCACTCGCCATTGAGCCCCTGGCTCAACTACTCTGTATAGATGCCAGTCTTGGGGATGGCGAGGGAGTGCTGACCTGGAAGACCGCATTGCTTTGTATGCAGACAATGTCCTTTTATATCTTGTGGAGGCTGCTACGAGTGGCCCTCACTGTCTTCATCTACTGCAATGTTTCGAGGCGGCCTCAGGTCTTAAGATGAACCCCTCTAAATCCGTATTGGTACCTATGACCTCATCTAGAGACTGTTTTGTCTGGCAGACGAACATACCTCTACGTCGGCTCAGTTTTAAATACTTAGGCATCTGGATCTCTCTATATCCGGAACTTACCTGGACCCTTAACCTCAAACCATTAGTCCGAAGGGCCAAATCCCTCCCCTTAAATGTTATCAGGCATATAGCTCTATACAAAATGATGATTCTCCCATGGTTCCTGTACATCTTTCAGAATTTGCTGCTCCACCTGCTGCGGATGCGGTTCCAAGCCCTTGAAGGGATGGTCACGATGTTTCTGTGGCATGGGTCCCAACCCCGTTTTGCCCTCACTGTCAGAGAGGGTCCTATGATGGTGGCCTGGGAATCTTAATGACTTGAACTCTCACCTTCTTGCAAATCACTACTGGTTTAATGGGGGATGGTCTGCCTATCGCCTGGAGCTGTCCCTGTTAGGCTTTCCTCACCTCCAAACCCTGCTCTATGGCTCTCCAATCCCCATCTCCCTGCCTCAAGGGACTAAAATGGTGTTCTTGGCTTGGAGAGCGGCGCTTAGGCATGTACAATGGGATGTCAAACTCACACAACAGACACCTCTTTGGCACGGCACTTGGTTGAAGGAGGTGACAACACTTCAAGGCTTTAACCCCTTCCATGCTGTGGACGGAATGGTTCCGTCCTCAGCCACGGTTATCTTGTGCTGAGGGCGGAACCATTCCACCCTCTGCACACAACCAGGAAATCCTTTTTTATTTTTCAGCCTTGGAAGCTGGGGAAGAGCTTCCCCAACCGCTCGAGGCATTTTTTTTCAATGTAATGGCGATCGCGCACTGATATCATTACATTGAAAGTGAAACTGAAATGAGCCGATCGGCTCATTTCACTTTCACTGCTTCGGCTCACAGGGCTATTTTAGCCCCTGAGTACTGACACACACATGTTACCCTTCCCCTGGGGATTGCTGCAGGAGGGCGATCCCCAAACAGGGATCCACCACTAGGCACCAGTGGGGGGAGGGAGCGGCAAGAGAGGGACTATTTTTACTTTGTGTAGGGGTGGGGGCTGCCCAGAATGGGCATGCCGATACACCCACCTCCCCCCAAAAATGGGCACATTCGCTCTGCCCCTCTGGAGGGGGATGGTGGTTATTACACCCGATATGCCCCCCCTCAGTTGGGGTGACAAATGCAAAAAGAACAATTGATGGACAGAATGTAAAACAATGTCATACATTCACCCCAGTACAGAGATCTGGGCCTATATCCATTGTTTTTTTGCTCACCATGCCATACCAGTTTGGACCCAGCCATATGCAAATCAGCCTTGACCCTGCACCCAATGGGAACAGTCCACCCCGAACTGCCAGGCCAAGTCCTTCCTGGACTGGAAACAAGCATCCTTGGACCGGTTTTGGGGTTTCACCCCTCATCAGCCAGGATAGCTTGACTCCAGTGGCATGGAGAGCACAGGAACCACGTCTGAGCATACCCGTCCCACTCAGGGTGACAAATGCAAAAAGAACAATTGATGGACAGAATGCATTGCAGAACAATGTCATACATTCACCCCAGTACAGAGATCTGGGCCTAAATCCATCGTTTTTTTGCTCACCATGCCATACCAGTTTGGACCCAGCCATATGCAAATCAGTATTGACTCTGCTCCCAATGGGAACAGCCCAGACCGAACTGCCAGGCCAGGTCCTCCCTGGACTGGAAACAAGCATCCTAGGACCGGTTTCGGGGTTTCACCCCTCATCAGCCAGGATAGCTTGACTTCAGTGGCATGGAAAGCACGGGACCCACGTCTGGGCATACCTGTCCCACTCGGGGTGACAAATGCAAAAAGAACGGGCTGGACTGTTCCCACAAGGAACAGGTTCAAGACTGATTTGCATATGGCTGGGTCCAAACTGGGGTGGTGTGTTGAGCAAAAGAATGATGGATTTAACCCAGATCCTTGTGACTGGGGGTGAATGTTTGCATTGTCCAGCATTCCGTCCATCAATTGTTAATTTTGCATTTGTCGCCCCAAGTGGGAAGGGTATGCCCAGACGTGGGTTCCTTGCTCACTACACCACTGTATTCAAGCTAGCCTGGCTGATGAAGGGTGATGCCCTGAAACCTGTTCCAGGATGCTTGTTTCCGGTCCAGGGAGGACCTGGCTTCGCAGTTTGGGCTGGACTGTTCCCACAAGGAACAGGGTCAAGGCTGATTTGCATATGGCTGGGTCCAAACTGGGGTGGTGTGGTGAGCAAAAGAATGATGGATTTAACCCAGATCCTTGTGACTGGGGGTGAATGTTTGCATTGTCCATCATTCCGTACATCAATTGTTTCTTTTGCATATGTCGCCCTAAGTGGAAAGGGTATGCCCAGATGTGGATCCCTTGCTCACTACACCACTGGATTCAAGCTAGCCTGGCTGATGAAGGGTGATGCCCTGAAACCGGTCCCAGGATGCTTGTTTCCGGTCCAGGGAGGACCTGGCTTGGCAGATCGGGCTGGACTGTTCCCACAAGGAACAGGGTCAAGACTGATTTGCATATAGCTGGGTCCAAACTGGGGTGGTGTGGTGAGCAAAAGAATGATGGATTTAACCCAGATCCTTGTGACTGAGGGGTGAATGTTTGCATTGTCCAGCATTCTGTCCATCAATTGTTTCTTTTGCATATGTCGCCCTAAGTGGGAAGGGTATGCCCAGACGTGGGTCCCTTGCTCACTACACCACTGGATTCAAGCTAGCCTGGCTGATGAAGGGTGATGCCCTGAAAACGGTCCAGGATGCTTGTTTCCGGTCCGGGGAGGACCTGGCTTGGCAGTTCGGGGTGGATTGTTACCACAAGGAACAGGGTCAAGACTGATTTGCATATGCCTGGGTCCAAACTGGGGTGGTGTGGTGAGCAAAAGAATGATGGATTTAACCCAGATCCTTGTGACTGGGGGTGAATGTTTGCATTGTCCAGCATTCCGTCCGTCAATCGTTTCTTTTGCATATGTCGCCCTAAGTGGGAAGGGTATGCCCAGACGTGGGTTCCTTGCTCACTACACCACTGGATTCAAGCTAGCCTGGCTGATGAAGGGTGATGCCCTGAAACCGGTCCCAGGATGCTTGTTTCCGGTCCAGGGAGAACCTGGCTTGGCAGTTCGGGCTGGACTGTTCCCACAAGGAACAGGGTCAAGACTGATTTGCATATGGCTGGGTCCAAACTGGGGTGGTTTGGTGAGCAAAAGAATGATGGATTTAACCCAGATCCTTGTGACTTGGGGTGAATGTTTGCATTGTCCAGCATTCCGTCCATCAATTGTTTCTCTTGCATATGTCACCCCAAGTGGGAAGGGTATGCCCAGACGTGGGTCCCTTGCTCACTACACCACTGGATTCAAGTTAGTCTGGCTGATGAAGGGTGATGCCCTGAAACCGGTCCCAGGATGCTTGTTCCGGTCCAGGGAGAACCTGGCTTGGCAGTTCGGGCTGTGCTGTTCCCACAAGGAACAGGGTCAAAACTGATTTGCATATGGCTGGGTCCAAACTGGGGTGGGGTGGTGAGCAAAAGAATGATGGATTTACCCAGATCCTTGTGACTGGGGGTGAATGTTTGCATTGTCTAGCATTCCGTCCATCAATTGTTTCTTTTGCATATGTCGCCCTAAGTGGGAAGGGTATGCCCAGACATGGGTCCCTTGCTCACTACACCACTGGATTCAAGCTAGCCTGGCTGATGAAGAGTGATGCCCTGAAACCGGTCCCAGTTTGCTTGCTTCTGGTCCAGGGAGGACCTGGCTTGGCAGTTCGGGCCGGACTGTTCCCACAAGGAACTGGGTCAAGACTGATTTGCATATGGCTGGGTCCAAACTGGGGTGGTGTGGTGAACAAAAGAATGATGGATATAACCCAGATCCTTGTGACTGGGGGTGAATGTTTGCATTGTCCAGCATTCCGTCCATCAATTGTTTCTTTTGCATTGATCGCCCTAAGTGGGAAAGTTATGCCCAGACGTGGGTCCCTTGCTCACTACACCACTGGATTCAAGCTAGCCTGGCTGATGAAGGCTGATGCCCTGAAACCGGTCCCAGGATGCTTGTTTCCGGTCCAGGGAGGACCTGGCTTGGCAGTTCGGGCTGGACTGTTCCCACAAGGAACAGGGTCAAGACTGATTTGCATATGGCTGTGTCCAAACTGGGGTGGTGTGGTGAGCAAAAGAATGATGGATTTAACCCAGATCATTGTGACTGGGGGTGAATGTTTGCATTGTCCAGCATTCCGTCCATCAATTGTTTCTTTTGCATATGTCGGCCTAAGTGGGAAGGGTATGCCCAGACATGGATCCCTTGCTCACTACACCACTGGATTCAAGCTAGCCTGGCTGATGAAGGGTGATGCCCTGTAACCGGTCCCAGGATGCCTGTTTCCGGTCCAGGGAGGACCTGGCTTGGCAGTTCGGGCTGGACTGTTCCCACAAGGAACAGGGTCAAGACTGATTTCCATATGGCTGGGTCCAGACTGGGGTGGTGTGGTGACCAAAAGAATGATGGATTTAGCCCAGATCCTTCTGACTGGGGGTGAATGTTTGCATTGTCAAGCATTCCGTCCATCAATTGTTTCTTTTGCATATGTCGCCCTAAGTGGGAAGGGTATGCCCAGACGTGGGTCCCTTGCTCACTACACCACTGGATTCAAGCTAGCCTGGCTGATGAAGGGTGATGACCTCAAATCGATCCCAGGATGCTTGTTTCCGGTCCAGGGAGGACCTGGCTTGGCAGTTTGGGCTGAACTGTTCTCACAAGGAACAGGGTCAAGACTGATTTGCATATGGCTAGGTCCAAACTGGGGTGGTGTGGTGAGCAAAAGAATGATGGATTTAACCAAGATCCTTGTGACTGGGGGTGAATGTTTGCATTGTCAAGCATTCCGTCCATCAATTGTTTCTTTTGCATATGTCGCCCTATGTGGGAAGGGTATGCCCAGATGTGGGTTCCTTGCTCACCACACCACTGGATTCAAGCTAGCCTGGCTGATAAAGGGTGATGCCCTGAAACTGGTTTCAGGATGCTTGTTTCCGGTCCAGGGAGGACCTGGCTTGGCAGTTCGGGCTGGACTGTTCCCACAAGGAACAGGGTCAAGACTGGTTTGCATATGGCTGGGTCAAAACCGGGGTGGTGTGGTGAGCAAAAGAATGATGGATTTAACCCAGATCCTTGTGACTGGGTATGAATGTTTGCATTGTTCAGCATTCCGTCCATCAATATTTTCTTTTGCATATGTCGCCCTAAGTGGGAAGGGTTTGCCCAGACGTGGGTCCCTTGCTCACTACACCACTGGATTCAAGCTAGCCTGGCTGATGAAGGGTGATGCCCTCAAATCAGTCCCAGGATGCTTGTTTCCGGTCCAGGGAGGACCTGGCTTGGCAGTTTGGGCTGAACTGTTCTCACAAGGAACAGGGTCAAGACTGATTTGCATACGGCTAGGTCCAAACTGGGGTGGTGTGGTGAGCAAAAGAATGATGGATTTAACCCAGATCCTTGTGACTGGGGGTGAATGTTTGCATTGTCAAGCATTCCGTCCATCAATTGTTTCTTTTGCATATGTTGCCCTATGTGGGAAGGGTATGCCCAGATGTGGGTTCCTTGCTCACCACACCACTGGATTCAAGCTAGCCTGGCTGATAAAGGGTGATGCCCTCAAACCGGTCCCAGGATGCTTGTTTCCGGTCCAGGGAGGACCTTACTTGGCAGTTCGGGCTGGACTGTTCCCACAAGGAACAGGTTCAAGACTGATTTGCATATGGCTGGGTCCAAACTGGGGTGGTGTGTTGAGCAAAAGAATGATGGATTTAACCCAGATCCTTGTGACTGGGGGTGAATGTTTGCATTGTCCAGCATTCCGTCCATCAATTGTTAATTTTGCAATTGTCGCCCCAAGTGGGAAGGGTATGCCCAGACGTGGGTTCCTTGCTCACTACACCACTGTATTCAAGCTAGCCTGGCTGATGAAGGGTGATGCCCTGAAACCTGTTCCAGGATGCTTGTTTCCGGTCCAGGGAGGACCTGGCTTCGCAGTTTGGGCTGGACTGTTCCCACAAGGAACAGGGTCAAGGCTGATTTGCATATGGCTGGGTCCAAACTGGGGTGGTGTGGTGAGCAAAAGAATGATGGATTTAACCCAGATCCTTGTGACTGGGGGTGAATGTTTGCATTGTCCATCATTCCGTACATCAATTGTTTCTTTTGCATATGTCGCCCTAAGTGGAAAGGGTATGCCCAGATGTGGGTCCCTTGCTCACTACACCACTAGATTCAAGCTAGCCTGGCTGATGAAGGGTGATGCCCTGAAACCGGTCCCAGGATGCTTGTTTCCGGTCCAGGGAGGACCTGGCTTGGCAGATCGGGCTGGACTGTTCCCACAAGGAACAGGGTCAAGACTGATTTGCATATAGCTGGGTCCAAACTGGGGTGGTGTGGTGAGCAAAAGAATGATGGATTTAACCCAGATCCTTGTGACTGAGGGGTGAATGTTTGCATTGTCCAGCATTCTGTCCATCAATTGTTTCTTTTGCATATGTCGCCCTAAGTGGGAAGGGTATGCCCAGACGTGGGTCCCTTACTCACTACACCACTGGATTCAAGCTAGCCTGGCTGATGAAGGGTGATGCCCTGAAAACGGTCCAGGATGCTTGTTTCCGGTCCGGGGAGGACCTGGCTTGGCAGTTCGGGGTGGATTGTTACCACAAGGAACAGGGTCAAGACTGATTTGCATATGCCTGGGTCCAAACTGGGGTGGTGTGGTGAGCAAAAGAATTATGGATTTAACCCAGATCCTTGTGACTGGGGTGAATGTTTGCATTGTCCAGCATTCCGTCCGTCAATCGTTTCTTTTGCATATGTCGCCCTAAGTGGGAAGGGTATGCCCAGACGTGGGTTCCTTGCTCACTACACCACTGGATTCAAGCTAGCCTGGCTGATGAAGGGTGATGCCCTGAAACCGGTCCCAGGATGCTTGTTTCCGGTCCAGGGAGAACCTGGCTTGGCAGTTCGGGCTGGACTGTTCCCACAAGGAACAGGGTCAAGACTGATTTGCATATGGCTGGGTCCAAACTGGGGTGGTTTGGTGAGCAAAAGAATGATGGATTTAACCCAGATCCTTGTGACTTGGGGTGAATGTTTGCATTGTCCAGCATTCCGTCCATCAATTGTTTCTCTTGCATATGTCGCCCCAAGTGGGAAGGGTATGCCCAGACGTGGGTCCCTTGCTCACTACACCACTGGATTCAAGTTAGTCTGGCTGATGAAGGGTGATGCCCTGAAACCGGTCCCAGGATGCTTGTTCCGGTCCAGGGAGAACCTGGCTTGGCAGTTCGGGCTGTGCTGTTCCCACAAGGAACAGGGTCAAAACTGATTTGCATATGGCTGGGTCCAAACTGGGGTGGGGTGGTGAGCAAAAGAATGATGGATTTACCCAGATCCTTGTGACTGGGGGTGAATGTTTGCATTGTCTAGCATTCCGTCCATCAATTGTTTCTTTTGCATATGTCGCCCTAAGTGGGAAGGGTATGCCCAGACGTGGGTCCCTTGCTCACTACACCACTGGATTCAAGCTAGCCTGGCTGATGAAGAGTGATGCCCTGAAACCGGTCCCAGTTTGCTTGCTTCTGGTCCAGGGAGGACCTGGCTTGGCAGTTCGGGCCGGACTGTTCCCACAAGGAACTGGGTCAAGACTGATTTGCATATGGCTGGGTCCAAACTGGGGTGGTGTGGTGAACAAAAGAATGATGGATATAACCCAGATCCTTGTGACTGGGGGTGAATGTTTGCATTGTCCAGCATTCCGTCCATCAATTGTTTCTTTTGCATTGATCGCCCTAAGTGGGAAAGTTATGCCCAGACGTGGGTCCCTTGCTCACTACACCACTGGATTCAAGCTAGCCTGGCTGATGAAGGCTGATGCCCTGAAACCGGTCCCAGGATGCTTGTTTCCGGTCCAGGGAGGACCTGGCTTGGCAGTTCGGGCTGGACTGTTCCCACAAGGAACAGGGTCAAGACTGATTTGCATATGGCTGTGTCCAAACTGGGGTGGTGTGGTGAGCAAAAGAATGATGGATTTAACCCAGATCATTGTGACTGGGGGTGAATGTTTGCATTGTCCAGCATTCCGTCCAACAATTGTTTCTTTTGCATATGTCGGCCTAAGTGGGAAGGGTATGCCCAGACATGGATCCCTTGCTCACTACACCACTGGATTCAAGCTAGCCTGGCTGATGAAGGGTGATGCCCTGTAACCGGTCCCAGGATGCCTGTTTCCGGTCCAGGGAGGACCTGGCTTGGCAGTTTGGGCTGGACTGTTCCCATAAGGAACAGGGTCAAGACTGATTTCCATATGGCTGGGTCCAGACTGGGGTGGTGTGGTGACCAAAAGAATGATGGATTTAGCCCAGATCCTTCTGACTGGGGGTGAATGTTTGCATTGTCAAGCATTCCGTCCATCAATTGTTTCTTTTGCATATGTCGCCCTAAGTGGGAAGGGTATGCCCAGACGTGGGTCCCTTGCTCACTACACCACTGGATTCAAGCTAGCCTGGCTGATGAAGGGTGATGACCTCAAATCGATCCCAGGATGCTTGTTTCCGGTCCAGGGAGGACCTGGCTTGGCAGTTTGGGCTGAACTGTTCTCACAAGGAACAGGGTCAAGACTGATTTGCATATGGCTAGGTCCAAACTGGGGTGGTGTGGTGAGCAAAAGAATGATGGATTTAACCCAGATCCTTGTGACTGGGGGTGAATGTTTGCATTGTCAAGCATTCCGTCCATCAATTGTTTCTTTTGCATATGTCGCCCTATGTGGGAAGGGTATGCCCAGATGTGGGTTCCTTGCTCACCACACCACTGGATTCAAGCTAGCCTGGCTGATAAAGGGTGATGCCCTGAAACTGGTTTCAGGATGCTTGTTTCCGGTCCAGGGAGGACCTGGCTTGGCAGTTCGGGCTGGACTGTTCCCACAAGGAACAGGGTCAAGACTGGTTTGCATATGGCTGGGTCAAAACCGGGGTGGTGTGGTGAGCAAAAGAATGATGGATTTAACCCAGATCCTTGTGACTGGGTATGAATGTTTGCATTGTTCAGCATTCCGTCCATCAATATTTTCTTTTGCATATGTCGCCCTAAGTGGGAAGGGTTTGCCCAGACGTGGGTCCCTTGCACACTACACCACTGGATTCAAGCTAGCCTGGCTGATGAAGGGTGATGGCCTCAAATCAGTCCCAGGATGCTTGTTTCCGGTCCAGGGAGGACCTGGCTTGGCAGTTTGGGCTGAACTGTTCTCACAAGGAACAGGGTCAAGACTGATTTGCATATGGCTAGGTCCAAACTGGGGTGGTGTGGTGAGCAAAAGAATGATGGATTTAACCCAGATCCTTGTGACTGGGGGTGAATGTTTGCATTGTCAAGCATTCCGTCCATCAATTGTTTCTTTTGCATATGTTGCCCTATGTGGGAAGGGTATGCCCAGATGTGGGTTCCTTGCTCACCACACCACTGGATTCAAGCTAGCCTGGCTGATAAAGGGTGATGCCCTCAAACCGGTCCCAGGATGCTTGTTTCCGGTCCAGGGAGGACCTTACTTGGCAGTTCGGGCTGGACTGTTCCCACAAGGAACAGGGTCAAGACTGATTTGCATATGGCTGGGTCAAAACTGGGGTGGTGTGGTGAGCAAAAGAATGATGGATTTAACCCAGATCCTTGTGACTGGGGATGATTGTTTGCATTGTCCAGCATTCCGTCCATCAATTTTTTCTTTTGCATATGTCGCCCTAAGTGGGAAGGGTATGCCCAGACGTGGGTCCCTTGCTCACTACACCACTGGATTCAAGCTAGCTTGGCTGATGAAGGGTGATGCCCTGAAACGGGTCCTAGGATGCTTGTTTCCGGTCCAGGGAGGACCTGGCTTGGCAGTTGGGGCTGGACTGTTCCCACAAGGAACAGGGTCAAGACTGATTTGCATATGGCTGGGACCAAACTGGGGTGGTGTGGTGAGCAAAAGAATGATGGATTTAACCCAGATCCTTGTAACTGGGTGTGAATGTTTGCATTGTCCAGCATTCCGTCCATCAATTTTTTCTTTTGCATATGTCGCCCTAAGTGGGAAGGGTATGCCCAGACGTGGGTCCCTTGCTCACTACACCACTGCATTCAAGCTAGCTTGGCTGATGAAGGTGATGCCCTGAAACGGGTCCCAGGATGCTTGTTTCCGGTCCAGGGAGGACCTGGCTTGGCAGTTGGGGCTGGACTGTTCCCACAAGGAACAGGGTCAAGACTGATTTGCATATGGCTGGGACCAAACTGGGGTGGTGTGGTGAGCAAAAGAATGATGGATTTAACCCAGATTCTTGTAACTGGGCGTGAATGTTTGCATTGTCCAGCATTCCGTCCATCAATTTTTTCTTTTGCATATGTCGCCCTAAGTGCGAAGGGTATGCCCAGACGTGGGTCCCTTGCTCACTACACCACTGGATTCAAGCTAGATTGGCTGATGAAGGGTGATGCCCTGAAACGGGTCCCATGATGCTTGTTTCCAGTCCAGGGAGGACCTGGCTTGGCAGTTGGGGCTGGACTGTTCCCACAAGGAACAGGGTCAAGACTGATTTGCATATGGCTGGGACCAAACTGGAGTGGTGTGGTGAGCAAAAGAATGATGGATTTAACCCAGATCCTTGTAACTGGGCGTGAATGTTTGCATTGTCCAGCATTCCGTCCATCAATTGTTTCTTTTGCATACCCACTCAGTTGGGGGCAGAAAGCCCACTAGGCACCAGGGATATGTTTTATGGGCATGTCAGGGAGTGGCCCCATAGTCAAGTGTCTCTACTCTTTTTTAAAGGCACACACTTTAGCCATTTCTGCCCCCCCTGGGGGCATATCAGTGATATTTTTAGGCTCATCTGCTTCCAAGAGGGTAGGGGGGCAGAAAACCACTAGATACCAGAGAAGGTTTCTGTGTGTGTGCGTATGTGTGCGTGAACTGGAGTTCGGCTGACAGTCTGCATGTACTGACATTTGGCTGGCTGTGTGTTTACTGCCATTTTGCTGGCGGTGTGTGTGGATTTAAGCTTGGCTGGTGGTGTGTGTATACTGGTGGTTGCCTGGCAGTGTGTGTATACTGGTGGTTTCCTGGCAGTGTGCGTGGACTGACTTTTGGCTGGCAGTGTATGTGGACTGATGCTTGGCTGGCAGTGTGCATTGGATAGTGCTTGGCTGGCGGTGTGCATGGATGATGCTTGGCTGGCGGTGTGAGTGGATGGCGCTTGGCTGGCGGTGTGCGTGGACTGGCACTTGATTGGTTGTGTGTGTGGACTGTTGCTTGGCTCGCAGTGTGGCTTGTGTAGATCTATCACCATTTTCTTACCCAGAATCCTCTGCAAACCTCAAATTTAGCTAAAAAGTCACTATTTCCTCACAAGTCTGTGTGGGAAAGTTGAGGGATCACAGCACCAGCACAAATGTCCTACCACCAAGCATTCCCCTTGATCTCCTGATGTAAATGATACCTCACTTGTGTGGGTGCCTAAAGCAGAGTCAGACTAAAAACACATAAAAAACTGCCTTTATGGACACGCTTTGGTGCCCCTTCAATCCCTACACATTTTATACCCTCCCTGGTGCAGGCGCTTGGCCCACCCACACAAGTGAGATATCTGTTTAAACGGGAGACCAAGGGGAACGCTAGGTGGTAAGAAATTTGTGTTGGCAGGCTAATCCCACACAGAAATGTGAGGAAAATATTTTAAGCGGAGAGCACAAGCACTTTTTGGAACTTGGTAGTTGTGATAAAGTGCGCAGAGACCTAAGGCCAGCAAAACAGAAGTCAACAAAAACAGGAAGTCTGAAGGCAAAAAGTTAGGGGGAAAACCACACCAAGGATGCCAGGTCTAACAAACTAGTACCTGTTAGAAATGGGGTTTCTGGTTAGCTAGGGTATGCCCCAAAGCCAGGCAGAACCCACCACTCCAGTCAGGGTAAGTGAGTTATACACCTAAGATAACCCCTGCTCACCCCCTTGGTAGCTTGGCAGAGCACTTAGTGACACACTGGGCACACCACAAAAGAGACTGCACACATGGGTATATCAAAAATATCCTTTGTATTATATAAACATAACTCACATTAGACCATAAATCACTGCATAGCATGTCAAACGCATTAGACCACATAACATGAATCACTGCCCCACTAGGCGCTTGTTATAAAGATGCACATAAGGTCATAGATCACTTGGTAGTAGATCCAAACACATTAGACCACAATTACACAGATTACTTGTGCCACTAGGCACTTGTCATCAAAATCCACCTAGATCATAAATCATCATCACTTTTGTCAACTAGGCAATTGTCATATCACATTTAGGGCAATAATCACTTGTGTAATATGTTTAATACATATCAGACCCCATTCACCTAAATCAGCTTGCCAACCAGGAAGTGTTGGGGGCAAGACATGTGGTGCACTTTCTTCAATAGCTAGCAGCTGCACATTTCCAAAGGAAAGCATTGCCTAAGTAACATTGTGCACAATATCATGGTCCCTTGTATATGTCAACTGGGCACCATGCCTAGGACATAACCACACTTACAGGACTTTTAAAAGGACTACAGGAATCTTGCCGGCGTCCCGCAGACGCTGGAAGACAGCAGGTCCCCCTAGGGGGCTTGAGATTTCCCACGCACCCCTTCTCCCCATGGTGTGATTTCAACTGGCACCAGAGGGGTGGGGCACACTTTGTGGAGGATGGTGTGGGGACCTCACCGGGTTCCCCACGGTAGCAACGGGACACAGGGCTGCCACCTGCAACCACGTTGTGGTGCTGCGAGGTGCCCCCAGATACTCCCAAATACAGCACGTTGCTCATGTGAGGCCTGTGTCGTCCGAGGAGAACCTGCGGCTTGCTCCAGGGACGACAGCGAGACACGTCTGTTTGGTCCCGTAGCAGCTGGGGCACACGCACACAGCGTGTAGTTGTTCCCCAGACACCGAGGAGGGGTGCCTCCGCCGCCCACAATTTTGGCTGCTAACCAACACAGAGGAACGTGGCCTCAGCTGCTTCCTATTTTTGTTACACGGTACGGTTTTTCTCGCCGGCCCCGCAGTGCCAAGCTACCATGAGGGAAGCCAGACAATGCCTGGGATTTCTGTCGAACCGCCCTCAGCTGTGGCAGGCGCGGCCACCCTCACCAGGCCCCGCCCACCAGAACTCTGTTACCCGGCAACTTCTCGGCCCCGGCCCCGCTGCAATAGTCTTGCTCACAGCGTGTGTGGCACTTTAGAAGCACTGCACCTCTCGCTTCAGATAGGAGAAGCCTCTCCCCGCTTCTTCATGCTTTCTTGGGCACAGCCCAGAACTCGGGCCCACAGTGGTGCAGCAATGGAATACCCACAGAGCTCCCAGAAGCACACGGGTCTCTGTGCAATGAATAGCCCACTGGGACAGCAGTTGGGAGCTCCCAGGGAGGGCGTAAAGCCTAAGGTAGTTCCCGCACACACAAGGAACTTTCAGTAAAGTAAAAAGCACAAGGAACTTCCAGTAAAGGCAGGGAGTTCCAGAAAAGTAAAAAGCACATGGAAGACTTAGATGTCCCTGAGTCTTCCACAGCAGGAGGCCAGCACACACATGCCCTTGGAGATTCCCATCACAAGCAGGATGTCACAGCAGGGCCATGGAGTCAGTCCTTTCCCTCCACCACAGACAGAAGCAGCAACTGCAGGCCAACCCCACACAGCACACAGCAAAGGGGCAGTACTCCTCCTTACAGCTCTCCAGCTCTTCTTCTTGGCAGGGTCCTCTTGCTCCTGAAAGTAATCTCTAGTCTTAGGGTTTTAGGTGTAATACTTATACCCCAAAATATCTGTGTTCTCTTTGTGGCAAGGGTCTCTGAACCCAGTCCAAACCAGTTCTGCCCTCACTGGTGCAGTATGACCACAGGGGGCAGAGACAGCATTGTGCAAAAGGAGACACAGCCTATTCAGGTGTAATCACAATTCCTCCCACTACTCTAAATGCAGACCAGGTTTATTCAGGCCTGCAATGAGTCACCCAGGCAAGGCAGGGCACACCTCAACCCCCACAGTGACTGTCTAGAGTGAAGGCACATCTCAGCTCCTGTCACTCACACATCAGACGCTGCATACACAAAGAGCCAGAGGCACACAGAATGGTAAATTAAAAAAATGCCCACTTTCTAAAAGTGGCATTTTCAAACACAGGATTTAGAAACCACCTTCACCAAAAGGTGCGTTAATAAATTCAGAGAGTCTAAACTTAATTCTCCTATCTTATCCCTTTTGCAAATTACACATGTGCTACTCCAATGATAAGCCTATGGGACAGATAGCCTTTCAACAGTGAAAAATGAAATACACTATCAGGACATGTCAAATACACTAGTACAAGTCCTACCTTTCACATACACTGCACCCTGCCGATTGTGGTACCTGGGGCCTACCTTAGGGGTGCCGTACATGTAAGGAAAGGCAAGGTTTGGGCCTGGCAAGTGGGTGCACTTGTCAGGACAACATGGCAGTTCACAACTGCGTGTACAGACACTACAGTGGTAGGTCTGAGATACATTTACAGAGCTACTCATGTGGGTGGCACAACCAGTGCTGCAAGCCCACTAGTAGCATTTGATTTACGGGCCCTGACACACACCGTGCACTTTACTAGGGACTTACCAGTAAATCAAATATGCCAATCATGGATAACCAATCATTGTCACAATTTATACAGAGAGCATGTGCACTTTAGCACTGGTCAGCAGTGGTAAAGTGCCCAGAATCCTATAGCCAACAACAACAGGTTCAGAAAAATAGGAGGCAAAAGGCAAAAAGTTTGGGGATGAACCTGTCAAAAGGGCCAGGTCTAACAGTACCCACATCAGTAATTTCTTAGCACCAAGAAGCTTTATAAAAATACAAAAATAATAATAATCAGGGAACTGCAACCATGTTTGATTTTTTTTAGCATTTTATCTTTCTGTTGTTTGAACAATGTTCATTCAAAACTAATTTTCATACTCCTAAAAGTTGGCCCTATGGGATATTTCTTAGTTATACATGTGAATGTAAGCTATTAGCCGATAGAAGTGTATTTTGTTCTGCAGTTTTACGGTATATTTCAATGTGAAGTTGATATACCTATGGACATTTAGTAGTACAAGGGCAGTTCACTTCAGGTTTTCAAAAATTCTGATAAATGTTTAGATTCACTCTACATATTGCCAGTTCATCATGTATGTAACACTGCCATTGTTTTATTGTAGGTTTCCAATGAGGATTATGTTGGATGTGTTCCTCAAAATAACACTACGAAAGATGAGATGAACTTTAAAAAGTGTATTTCTGAAACCCAGGGCCAGTACATAGAATATGAATGGTAACCAAACAGAACGAGAAGATAAATGTAGCAATGCAAGACATGGCAAATAAAAACAATATCAACATTCCTAACAATGCTAGCAAGTACGTGGCATCCTAACACACTATCGCTACATATAGGCGCTTTGATACATTTTAGCAGAAGCAATACATACCAAGCCTATAAATCACATTTCTTAGGATGGATCGCACATGATACCTTTTCTTGGTAAAATATAGCTGTTTAGCTACTCTCTATTGCAGCTTTTGCCCCGGAATGACAAGCAGTTCAAAACTGAAGGACATTTCTTTGCAGTGCTGCCAGAGCCAACTCTGGCTAAGGCTGGTCGTTGCTGCAAACGGGTATGACATCTGGGGGCATATTCTCAAGAACGGGCGATAATTATCGCCAACCTAGGTTAACGCAGCTTTACATAACGCCGTCTATCGCGGGAAACTAACGCCGTGTTAAAGGCGTATTCTCAACACACCGGCAACAGGCGATAGTATCCCGATAATGCGTCAAATGTCCACGTAAAAATTACCGGGACGGCGATAAAAAAGGAAACCCGAACGTGAAAAAAGTGGCGATGGGCCCAACAGCGATAAAAACATCAGTGATAAGCAGCGCCAGGCTTGCTATTCCCACGTCAGGCAGAAAAAATCACCATAAAAACTGCCAAAAAAATAAAAAATACATAAACTACTGAGAAGCACCATGTAGGAAGCTGGAGCAAGTATAGAGGCCAACCAGAACCCCACAAACCCACGGAGGACCAGCCAGGGACCTCGGGGAAGGAGAAGGGCAAGGAGAAGAAGAAGAGGAACCAGCGATTCAGTCCGCAGGAAAACAAGATCCTGATTACGGAGGTGATAGAACACCACCAACAACTGTTCATCACCTCCACTGTGTCATTGGCAACTAAAAATGCAATATGGCAGTCCATCGTGGCCAAGGTGAATGCAGTCGGAGTGAAGAGAAGGGAAGTGGACGACTGCAAGAAGCGCTGGAATGATGTGAAGCGCAAAACCAAGCTGAAACTCGCCAACAACCGGAAAGCAGCAATGCAGACTGGAGGTGGGAGTCCAGCGCCACAGCAGGAGCTGGATGAGATGGAGGAAATGGTGGGCACAGTCATCAGCGGGGAGACGGTGGCAGGAGTTGGGGGACCGGACACTGCTCAACATGACCTGACCCAACAGCAACAGGGTGAGTAACGACCAGGGACTAGGGGGACGGGGGGAGATGGGCACAATGGCACACATGCACAATTAAGTATAGCAGAGTGCACACCCAGAATGACTCTGGATCATGTCCCTGATCTCCTTGGCACATTGCAGCACACATAGAAACAGCAAGTAGGCCCCCGTTGACAATGTGCCCAGAGGGGGCCCTCACCACACATCACTAATCTCACAACAAACCCATGCACATGTGCTGAACCCAGCAAAGCTGCGGGTCCGTGAGCCACACTGACATTGCAAGTGACACTGCATGACGATTAGCATGGCTGCAGTCCAATTATCGCGACATGGTGCACGCCACGACACTGAGGTGGCTGAGTGTGGACCACATCCGTAAAGGAGCTGGTCACACTCTGACACATCCACGTGCACAAACAACCCCTGACGTCAACAAGACATCTGCAGAGAAACCATGCCCAAGAGTCCCAACTCCCACCAAGAGCACATTTTACCCAAGTCTGCAACATCTCAGCACTGCATAAGCACAGAAGTGAAAGGCACACCACCTGAAAGTGATAAGGGCCAGAAAAATCAGACCTGCAGGGGCGACTCTCCCACAATGCAGCACACACACATAAGAAACAGAGCACATCAACATTGACAACAATGTGGTACAGACTGCAACACTTTCACATCAGAACAGAGGACACAACTGCTGCCGCTTGTGTGTAGAAACTGGCCAATCACATTTGGCATAGCAGGAAACTGTGAGATGATAATGTACAAGTACAACCCCACATCCCTGATGGTGTAGAAATGTTCACTGTCCCGCATCAAATAGGCATCTCCTCCCAAACAGTCACAATGTACATTGTCATGCAGTCTGTTTGTAAACTTGTCCAATGCGTGAACATACATGGAACCCACTGTTAAACTGCATCTCCCCTTCACATTGCAGAGCGAGAATCAACACCTCCTGCAGAGCAGACCGTACATCTCTTCACTGATGATGAAGAGGACCTCCACACCATCGACACCGACGCCCTCCAACTGCTCATGGACACCCTCAGCACCCCACCCCCAGGAGCAGGGCAGCCCAGCTGCATCGAGGAGACCCCACCCCCTGCACAGACCACACAGCAGGAAGCACCCCCCACCACTGCTGTCCCCCAGGACCCTCACGACCAACACATGGCATTCCAACGCCGTGTGTTAGAGGGCCAGAAGGAGATGGCTGATCAGGTGTGTGTGGGGTTCGACCTCTTGGCAGCCAAACTAGATGCCATACGTGGGTGTCTAAGTCCCATCAGGGACCACTTACAGTCCCTAACGGACACCCACAGTCCGCTCCATGCTCTCCAACAAGCCATGGCTGACATCGCTGGAGTCATGACTCTGAGACAATAACAACTGTCTAGTCAGAGTGGCTCCAGCGATGTCAGCCGGGAGTTGGGACACATGCGGAGGATCATGGAGAACAGGGAGTGGATGCAGGTGGAAAGAATGGCTGCCATGGCTGCACACCAGCGAGATGTAGCTGGGATCTTCCATGCCCTGCAGATCCTCATCATGGCATTGCTGCCACAAGGCCTGGCGCAGATGAATGCTGCTGCTACTACTCCATCCACATCTCCGCCCCCAGACGTGTCAGTGCCTCACAGTGCGGCACACAATCCACCTCCGTCCCCTGATGTGTCACTGTCACACAGTGCGGCAAACATTCCTCCTCCGGCCCCTGATGTGTCAATACCACACAGTGCGGCAGACATTCCACCTCCGTCCCCTGATGTGCCACTGCCACACTGTGCGGCAGACATTCCACCTCCGGCCCCTGATGTGTCAGTGCCTCACAGTGTGGCAGACATTTCACCTCCGGCCCCTGATGTGTCAGTGCCACACAGTGCTGCTGAGAAAACACCACCACCCACATGTGAGGCACATCACACATCAGAGAACAATGATGTGAATGATTCTGCCTTTGTGGTAAGAAGGAAGCGGTAGCATTTATCTCCACCATATGGGTTGTTTCAACTTGGTTCTGCCCTCTGCATCATGCCCTGGAACAACACCTTCCACTGTCCCCCGAGACACTCTGCGACACTCACCTTGGCCCTCGACATGGACTGCAATATTTGTTTTGGTTACCAATGACACAGCAATCACACTGCGGAGTGCACTCTTCCTCTTCCGATGAACTTGTCAATCCCTAAAGGACTCTGGTTGGCCCTCCACGGGGCAACAATGTCAAGTGAGGTTTGCATGGCCATGTACTGGTCCAGCTTCAACACTCCAACGAATGTGATTAAAACATTCTAATTCACACAGATGTGTCATGTCAATGATCAAGCAAGCATGAAAGTATGGATGAATATAGGGGCAGTGATTCCAAAAAAATGTACTCCCTGTGAACTGATATCAATGCGCATGTTTGACAGTGACCCAGACAGGCAGTGTGATGACTGGGAATGTGTGAACTAGCTGTGGCCTCATTGCTCCTAAACAACAATCTCGCAATTTCCCAACTTAGCCCCACGCCAATGTAGGAAATAGGGCTGTGTGTCAAAAAGTCAAAGTCAAAGTGATGTGGATGCCACAGCTCGGAGCAATGATTTGTTTGAGTGTGCAGCGGTTGGACTCCTGGGATGGTCTGTGCGTAAGTGTGAAGGTCATTCCATGCAAGAGAACTGCGAGCAAGGACTTCTGTGTGTGGGGTGTGTATACGTTGGTCTTTGGTTAGCACTGTGCGTAGTGTGGGAGTCGTCATCAGCTGCTATGGTATCTCTCAGGGGGTGCCGGGCGCATGCAATCCCAAGCTCGGAGGTGCACATGTGCCACCGCCTTCTAGTCCAGACAAAGGAGCTTTCATCCCTAATGTTAGTTTGTCATCTGCTTGCATTCTGGAAATGTGATGTGGATTGGGGGTGGGGGGGGATGTCACTGCTTCGCCTTCCGGCACGGTTGAACCCTTACCAGCCATGTACGTTCCCTCACGGTCAAATTTGCATGCTCTGATGTAGCAGTGTTGTTTTGCTTCAGTCTGACAGTGATGGGTACAGGTAGCTGTGAGGAGGCGCGTGACTTCTCACCTTGCACCTATTAGCTGACACTGCTCACTACTATTGATGGATGACGTCCGTGTACACATGTGATCTGTACATGGCACATATGTCCAGGGGACACCTTGGTGTGTTCTACGCAAGATATTCCTGCTGGCTTTTTGGCTGGTGTGCATCTCCCATGTTGCTGAGGTGTTCACTGTGCCCCCATCCCCCTTACGTCCATGTTGCTCATGTTGTGGGACTTGAGTCACAGGGTGCATCTCTGCATCAGGGTGGTTCATATTTGACCCCAAATGACACCCGCAATTTCATATTTGACCCCAAATGACACCCACAATTTCATATTTGACCCCAAATGACACCCGCAATTTCATATTTGACCCCAAATGACAGCCGTTTGTCTTTTTTTTAACACCAATGACAGCCTTCATGTCATGTTTTTGTACACATGTGATACTCTGATGAGTGGGATTACGTACTACATTTGACACCCTGTGATGGCATTCCGAATACGTGACACCCTGAACAGCCTCTCTGTACAGAGGTGACATACCCACCATCTATTTGCTATTTGTGAGATTGTTAGAACTTAATGTTGCACTTACACCTGTCAGAGTGATGTGCTAATGCAGAGGAATGACATGCACACAGGGAATGTGTGTTGCAATGAATTTATATGCACATGCTGTTCATGTGGTCATTTCGTACTGTTCCATCATTGCCAAGGACTGTCACAATGTGACGTGCTCATGCGAAGAAATTGTCAATGATTGTGTTCCTTCGGGCTATTCTTGCTGCAGCTGCAGTGGGGTGTGGTCCACCTGCCTCATCTTCCTCATCATCGTCCGGTGCATCTGGCACTTAGATCCATGGGGCATTGGTGCATACACATATGTTGTGCAATACACAACATGCAATGATCATCTTGCACACTACTTCTGGGCTGTACAGGAGTCTTCCACCTGTGATATCCAGGCACCTGAAACGTGACTTTAACACGCCAAATGTGTGCTCAACAATGCCCCTGGTGCGTTTTTGGGCCACATTGTACTGCCTCTGGGCCGAGGTGTTCTGGGCTCGGAGGGGTGTCATCATCCACGGGCAGAGTGCATATCCTTGATCACCTCTGAGAGGTAAGTGAGATTAGTGTAAACTGGTGGTTCTGCATGCTGTGTTGGCAGACTTTGTGGTGTGTGATTTGTGTGACTTTGGGATTCATGTTTGCCATGTATTGCTTCTGGCGAATGTGCAGGGTCAATGTGTACTACATAGCCTCACAGCTGCTCCTCCCTCCCCCCAAACCTATTTACTTGTGTGCGCTGCGCGGTTGCATCACTTGCACTCCTACGGCACACCATTGTCATGCCTGTCTGTGCATGTCCGCAAGCCTGTCAACAACACTGTAATGTTGGCCGTTGAAGGTGGGCGGCCACGTGTGTGTAGGCCTATGGTCAGGATATGGTGGACACAGAGACACACGCAGTAGTTACTTTGGTGGCCATCCCGAAAGTGAACCACGCCCAGAGCCCCGGGCTATTTATTCACACTCCTATGCTGGACTGCCGTACGCCGGCCCAGCCCACTACGCTTACGCTTACATGGAGGGCGACATAGCTACATGTCCGAGGTCTTCCCCACTGCCTGAGGTAACATGGTTGCGTCCACTGTCCACAACACTACACACACCAGCTGTATATGTCCACATGGACATGTCTGTGCTCAGCATACTCATGACTGTCCAGCACATCACCGCCACACTTGGCATTGTGTACATTCTTATTCATGGGTCACTTGCCTCCTTCGTACATTCTTGGTTCCCACCTCTCCCCACATACTGCAATTGTGTGGCAGAGGGGCTATGCCTTTGTGGTGGTTTGTCTACATGTCTGGCCCCTGTTACCACAGTTACTTGTGTTGTCGTGTCTGGTAGGTGGGCATGTTGGTTGGCATGTTGTATGTGATTTTGTTACGTGTGCATTCCCACAGTTGTGAGTTGTATGATTGTGGAGTTGAGGTGTGTGGTGTGTTCCGTTGGTACTTACCAACGAGCAGTCCATTTCCATAGGTGCCATCCTGAAAGCGCTGGTTGATGATGGAAGATGTAGGAATCATGCACACTGCCTGGGAAGTTTGCAACAACATTGGTGAACAGTCTTCGGTGGTCCACTATTGCCTGCACATTGATGGAATGCGTGTGCTTTCTGTTGCGGTAATTGTGTGCAGTGTCGGCAGGGAGCACAAGTAGGACATGTGTGCAGTCAATTGCCCCAACACGTGCGGGAAGCCAGGTATGGCGTAGAAGCCTTGCTTGGTCCCCAGCTGTTCCTGCGCAGTGTGGGGGAAGTGAAGGTGCTGGGGTATGAAGCTGATGATGGCATCCAAGACAGGTGTGAGGAACTTTGATGGAGCTGGCTGTGAGACTCCTCCGACTCTGGCAGTTGTTGGTTGGAAGGTACCAGAGGCCAACAAGTGCAGCACAGCCAGCAGCTTTGTCTGCGGAGGGATGTTGGTTGTCCGCTGTGTTGGTACCGTCAGCCTGTGGGCAATGTGGGTCAGGATGCGGAGGATGGTTGTCCTTTTGAGCCTGTAGTGGGCAATGACTTCCTCTGGCGTTAAGTCTCTGAGGCTGGTGCCTTTTCGGAAGGTCCGCTGTCTTGTTCTGCGCTGCCTCTGTGGTAGTCCGGGGGGTGGTCCAGGGCGTGGGAGTGGTCCTGGTGGTGGTGGCGGTGGGTGTTGTGACCATCTTGGGTCTCCAAGCTGCATGATTAGTAGCTCCATGGCATGTGTTGGTCTTCAGATGTGGCTCTGGGCTGGGCTCCCTTTCTACTGCAGGTTTTTGTCCTACTTAAGACCAGAAAAAAGCAGGCCTTAAGTTCCTGCTGCTAACGCGCCTTATTGCATGTTTTAGGCCCGCATCGCCGATCTGGCTGGTCGTTGTGAATATCGCGAAGTGGTGTTTTCGTGAGTTTTTGCACGGGAACGCCTACTCTGCATATGATTAGCGTTAGTTGTCGCTGTCAGCCTGGGGGATGTTTTTAGCGGCAGCTATCGCAGGAAAACTGACGATATGGGCTGTTAGCGGAGGCTTGTGAATAGGGCGAAAAATCTATAGCCGTGGCTGTAAAGTGCCGCCAAATCGGCGATGAGTCCTTGAGAATATGCCCCCTGGTGTGTTAATCCTAGTGTTAAGCCCCTTCAATTATTGGTCAGGCACCTGGGTTTCTATAGTATCTGACTTCCAAGTTTATCTACAAGACTAAACAAATATGGCAATAAATATGTCATTTCAATTTACATCTAGATAATATGCTCTTATAACTAAAAAAAAAAATGCCATCCTCCACAGGATGCATTAATGATGTTACGAAAGCATCTGCAACTAAAACAATAAAAATGTATCAGCCTAGATAGGAGGCAGGCATGATACGAACACTTCTGCGCATGTCTGAAACTTCACTTTTTCTACTAAAAGAGATAAGCGAATCTTCAAACAACCACATGATGAAACTAGAAGAGGTCTTAACGGGTCTGGCCACAGATTTTTGTATATTTCTTACAATTTCATGTTTAACCTGATTTTGATTAATTTAAGAGGGTTTTGAAATCCACTGTGTCTCTGAGCTCATCTAGAGGCGCTGATCATGGCCAGAAAAAACGTCCTCCACAGTACTGCCCAGTGGGTTGGTTATGGGTCACATTCCAAGTGGATTTCTAATTTGTTTTGGTGCGTTCAACTAAATCCAAGTACCAGGGAGTAGAAATCCAAACCCTGCAGCTCTGCAGGGTGGGGTCCAGATTGTGATACTGTAAGTGTGCACCAATACCCTTTCTAAGTAGTATGGGATGACCACCATTTTGACCGCTTTCCAGTAGTGGTCCTACCAGTGGGTAAAGGTTTTCTGCTAGCAGGCTGGCTGAGATGCCACTGATGAAAACACAGGGGTTTCCCCACCTGTAAATGTGGCAGGAGAACAAGTTTGAAGTGGCAGGAGCACCACTATTTATGGCAGTGCTCTGACTCAATCAAATTCTAAATGACATCCAGATTTTCAATAGTGAACACAGCCACCTTAACTACTTTAAATGTGATTCTTTTTTGCAATGCTATTAGGTAAATTCTTGAATTCACACAGTTGATCTTTCGATATATATGTTTGTATAATAAGGCTCCTTTAATATTGTAGAGCTTGATAAGGTAATACCTATTTGGTCTGTCATATGTTACTAAAATATACTCTCTTCTTTGTTAGTTGTATTTTTGAGTTACTGTATTAGAGGTCTGTGTTTGGAAATGTGCTGCAAGTTGAATATAAATTAAAAGTATCTATTAAATACATTAAGAACACTTCATGACTGCTACCATTGATATAATCCTGGTCAAAGCAAGCAGGCCTGCCGGTAGCCCTTCTGACCCGTGTCCACCACAAACCTTCAAGAGTATTCTTCTAACAACCTCTACTGCCACTCCAGTAAGAAAAATCATCAACGATTCCTTAACTACCGGAAAATTTCCAGAAGATCTCAAAAAATCATACATACGCCCTTTACTGAAGAAAACAAACTTGGACCCACTGAACCCTGACAACTACAGACCCATTACTAATGGACCTTTCCTGGGCAAACTGATAGAAAGAGCAGCATTCGCCCAGATGTCACAATTCATTGAAGAGAATGCCATACTTTCAGACTTCCAAACAGGATTTCGTCTGGTAAGAGGCACAGAATCTGCCCTCCTTGCCATTTGGGATGACCTGAAGAACACAGTTGACCGCAACAGGGTTGCTGCACTACTCCTCTTGGACCTCTCGGCTGCCTGTGACACGGTTGACCATGACACTCTAATACAAAGATTCTCCGAAGCCTGCATAGAGGGGACTGCTTTAGACTGGATCACGTCCTACCTTCAAAACAGAACTAATGTCATCCATACCCCACCTTTCTCGTCCAAACTGTACTCCACAAAAGCTGGGGTCCGTCAAGGCTCTCTCATCTCACCCATGCTTTTCAACATCAACATGAAGTCGTTACTCGTACTGATCAATCAATTTCAACTCACTATTGCAGATGACACGCAAATACTTCTTCAACTGGAATGCCCCAAGGACATTGGAAACTCGCCAATTTTCAGTTGTCTTAGAGCCGTGGATCAATGGATGACTTGGAGCCATCTCAAATTGAATGCTTCCAAAATGGAAATACTCACGTGTGGCGATTGGAAACATTATGTCCCGCTTGCCGCCTGGCCTGATGAACTGGGATCACCGCCTAAAGTATCGAAGGAAGTAAGAAACCTCGGATTGACCATGGACTCCAAGCTATCAATGAATACCCAAGTGGACAAACTAGCAAGATCAAGCTTTGTTACTATAAAAACTCTGCGATGAATCTATCCCTATTTGGGATTCCCACACAAGGTCCAAGCTACCATCTCCCTTGTTCTGTCCAAACTTGATTACGCCAAAAGCCTCTACCACGGATCACCTTTAATGACTATTAAAAGACTACAACAGATTCAGAACTCGGCTGCCAGACTACTCTTGCATATCAAACCGCGAGACCACATCTCCCTTGCCTTGAAAGCCCTGCATTGGTTACCAGTTGCCAGAAGATCCACATTCAAGCTGCTTTGTATCACCCACAAAGCCATACATGGAATGGGACAGCTCTTCATCAGGAATAAAATCACCAAACACATTAATCATAGGAACCTCCGCTCTAGAGTGGCACCTCGCCTCAAAATCCCAAGATACAAGAAAAAAACCATAGGTGGCACATCCTTCTCTGTTCAAGCAGCCAAAATATGGAACTCTTCACCCCCAATCATAAGATCCACCGACAACCACCTTATCTTCAGAAAACTGCTCAAGAATTGGCTCTTCCCCACATAAGCACCATACGCTAACAGAAATATACAGCATATCCCTCTGTATATAAGCATTTATTTGTACTATAGATGTGTACCTATATATGTCTATTGCTTTGTATTAACATGTAGAATAATCATGTTTAAAAAAAATAAAAAAAATTAAGTACTACACTTCAAAACCAGAGTTTATCGAATGCATCTTTAATCTACTTATACTTACTTCCTTTATGCATCTATATACCTTCCATGTATTTGGATCTATATATTTATTACTTTCCTCCCCCAAAAAATAAATATATATAATATGCACTACCCTATTTCTCACCCTATACTTCTATCAATATATTTAATCTACATATACTTACTTCCTTTATGAATCTATAAACGTTCCATTTACTTATGGATCTATATATTTATTATTTCCTTCTAATTCAGCATATCCAATGCACTACCCTATTTTTACCCTATACCTCTCTGAATATATCTTCTACCTCAACTCTCTGACTCATCACAAACCTCTTTCTACTACTCTTTCCAATGCACTAGGCTATTTCTCACCCTATACCTCTATCAATATATCCACTATCTCCACTCCCTCATTCATCCCAAACCCCATACCACTACTATGATCCCAAAATAGCCCTTTCTAGACTCTCCCCTACTCTACCCCTCCTTGCACCACCTGACACCTCTTTTACTATACTGATCCCCCAAAACAAGCCTTTCTAAACTCTTCCCTCTGACTCTTCCCCTCCACATCCCTTTTTACTCATCCCAACCCTCCCACTACTGCTATGACCTCCAAAAAAACAAACAAAAAAAAAAGGTCTAAATCCTTCACTCTTCTATCCCTCCACTATCCTTTTCAATCGAAATAACAGACTAACATGTCCACTTCTCAAATTTCATATTTCACTATACTAATTCACCACTAATCCTTTATGGGTTCCGGAGTAGCGTGCTACTCGCCGAAAAAGCGCTTCAACACCCCATTGCAAACCTTTGTCCCTCTTCTATCCCTCTGGACCCTTCTCAATCCAAATAACTGACTAACATCCACCACTCAAATTACTTTCATATTTCACTATAATAATTCAACACTTATCCTTTAATGGGTTCCGGAGTAGCGTGCTACTCGCCCCAAAAAAAAAAGCGCTTCAACACCCCATCAGGGGTAACAAGCGCTATATAAATGCAAACCTTTTCCCCTCTTCTATCCCTCCGCTATCCTTCTCAATCCAAATAACTGACTAACCTATCCACCACGCAAATTACTTTCATATTTCACCATACTAACTCAACACTAATCCTTTATGGGTTCCGGAGTAGCATGCTCCTCGCTGAAAAAGCGCTTTGACACCTCGTCAGGAGTAGTAAGCGCTATATAAATGCAATTACAATACAATACAATACAATCTTTGCTCCAGAAGGCTTGTAAACAAAACTCTCCCTCAGGTATGGATGGACCATTCTTTAATTCCCTTTCAAATTCAGCTGTCAGCTTCTTTGCGACCCATCGGCCTGCCTAATAACAAGTCTATTTTATCCCGCTCCAGGGCAAAACTATCCTGTGACTCATTATCAGCTGCTCTTTCTTCCACTTCTAAATCTTCAGTTTGCAGTATAGCGGTGCAGGACTCTTAACCCTCCTGTTAACCTCACTGTGGAGGATGTTTCATTTTCCTGTGAAAATCAGATTACACAGGCTCTAGACACTGTTCTTATGATTAAGAAAATTTGACCACCCACGCACTCTTCAATGCCATGATACAACACTCTCAGAGTAGCAAAACTTTGTTTTAGAAAGTTGAGAAATGCTGGGGTGTGAATTACTCTCCAGAACTTAGAACAAATAAAAAACTGCACAAAAAAGCTCACAAACAACTCATTCAATCTACAAAAACTGACTACTATGCCAAATCAATTCTCAAATCCCCTAATGCAACCAAACAACTCTTCTCACTTGTTCAGTCATTAGTAAACCCCTCTGATTCTTCTTATCCTTTAGAACATACACAACTTTGTGTTGACCTTTCACATTACTTCGAGGAAAAAGTTGTAACCATTGTTTCTTTTATTTATTCAACAACTTCTTCATATCATCTGGATATACTTTCCAGTCCAAACTCCACTGACACTCGACAGATTATCGTCCATGATACTACATCACCAACTCTTGTAAATCTTAACTCATTGAACACTAATAAATTCCTGGGCCTGGCTAACTCCATTGCTTTAGGTCACCATTCGTGCTACCAATTGACGTTTTGCCTTCTTACTGGGAAAAAGCAATTGTGGTTTAGCTGCCTAAAACATTCAGCTGACCCTGTAGTTTCAAGTACCTTCAGGCCTATATCATTCCTCCCTTTCCCTGTGAACATTTTGAAGAAATATATCAATAAACGTTTTCTGATTATTTCGAAGGCAATCTTTTACTTAACCCTCTGCAATCAGGCTTCCACCCAGCTCACAGCAGTGATTCTACTCTTGTTACAGCTCTAGACGATTTTAGAAAGGCAGCAGACAATGGTCATTTTATAGCTTTGGCATTACTCAAACTGTCTGCTGCCCTTGACACAGTAAACCAGGGGTCTCCAACCTTTTCTGTAATAAGAGCAATAATAAGAGGAATATGAAAATTCCCCTGAGCTACTAATATTATTTCTGTCGTAATAGACCACATCAGACATTACATCATTAGTGGCAACCTTATGCAAGGTTACCAGCAGCGATCACATCAGTGCATCAGGAATGCTCGCTAGCAGTAATGTGAAAATGCTTTGTCAATGTGGAATTCCTCTACATTGGTAATACATAACAGTCATAGGTGCAATACCCTGCCACCAAGTTATTAATGTTAGTAAAAAATCTCCCGATCACCATTTGATTTTTCTCATTCAATAATCAGCTTAAAATCTATTTTGGAAATTCAACAATTTCCACCACACATCAGTTTATGAGTTCTGAAAATGCACAGAAAGTGGTCATCTAGGCTACTGCCCTACACTCCCCAAACACCCCTAAATTCAGTATTTAGGGAGCCTCCGGCACCATAGAAACAGATCCTGATGACCTAAGAAGAGAATGGCACCGAAGAGCCAGAAAAGCAGGGAAGAGAGAAGCAGCTGACCTGGTACCAACCCTGCCGGCCTGTCTGCATCCCTCCTCAAAAAGTGCACCATAGTGAACTCGTCTGGACTCTGTGGACTCCAGAAACCTGGGAGGACTGCCTGCCTTTGAGAAAAACCCAAAACCTTCCATGAACAGCGGACCTGTTCTGCACCCTGCTGGAATTCTGAAGCAAAGTCTCTGAGACCTCCAGAGCCTCCAAAACCTGACACCTGAAGCAGCCACTGCACACGTTGCCTCTGGCCCGAGTTGAAGTGGGCCACCAGTGTCAACAAGGTTTCCCAGCCTTCCAGAGCTCGCATTCATTGTGGTTTCACCACTCGTGGACTCCCCGACATCGCCTGCAGCCTATGCACTCAGGCCTTCTCAACTGTATTTGCTCTGGGTAAGAAAACCCGACACCTAAATACATCTCTGCGTCCATCACCTCCAGGCCTTGGGGAAGAGGACCGATGGTGTCCCTAAGTCCCTGAGCATCGCAAGCCTTGAACCCACCTGTTGGTACACCTAGACTGGCGTTCCAGCCTCAACCTGCAGCTTCTTTTCTCAATTACCAATCTCCATTGAAACCTATTGAGCTCCCAATGCTGTTTTGCACCCTGCACCCGACCTCCCTCTTGTCGGTGGTGGTGTACTCCTGGTGCTGCCTTGGACCTTGCCCGCCACTCACCTTAACTCCTAGAGATTGGTCTTGTAATTTGCTATTCTATACCTGTTTGTGGAACTTGCTCTTGCTTCCATAGGATAACATTGCACAACTCAGAATTTGCACTGTGTCCACTTTGAAAAGGGAAAAGAATTTATATTTAAAAACTTACTTAGCTGAATGATTTTCCTCTGATGCCTTAACATATGTAAAGATACTTGCTATTTTTATAAATTTGTGTGGATCTCCTTCTTGAGTCGTATGTGTAATTTATTGATCATTGGGTGTATTTGCAAATGTCTTCCATTCCTCTGTGTTAAGCCTAAGGCTGCTCGATCACACTACCCCCTAATAGAGCACTTTAGGATTGCATAGCAAGCCCTGTCCACTCATAAGTGAACCTCTTGACTCCTTACATGGTATATCAGATATTTGATATATCACACAATGAGCTAGCTTCCTGCATAGGTGGTGCAGCGGTGGGATACAAGACTTGACATTTGCTGTACCACTTGGTTGATAAGGGATTCCACAGAGGAATCCAAAATTGTCTCTAGTTAAAAACATTTTTTCCAATTTTCAATTTTTCTAAATTGTTTTGAACTAGCCGTAGTGCCTTGGTTAAGTCTGTCTGCAAAACTGTTTGGAATTTAAAAAGTAGTAAAGTAAGTTAGGCCTGTAGTATTATTTAGATTTTTTTAAGGCTTAAAAAGGTCCCAACTACTTTAACAACCATATCTGAACAAGGGCCTTCCCAGGATCTCAGCCTGGAACCCTATGAGCACCTTAGGCTACCCCAACTCAAGGAGCTCTGCTAAGCATGGAACCTTGCCATGTGACCTAAACCCGCAAAAGGTCATCTGCAGCAGTTGCTGACAGAAAATCACAAGACCTTGACAAGTAAATGATCCTCCATTTGGGAAGGTGAAGAGGAGCCCGAAGTGGATGATGTTGAGGCTAACTCCATCACTAGTCCCTCAGACAGCCATACCACTGTGAGCACTCCTAGTAGTGTCTCAGAAGAAATAGAAACTGAAGATGCAGATCTTCAGAAACTAGCCAAGAGGATAGCTGTAGAGGCTCAATTCCTGGCTATGGAGAAAGAAAGAATTGAGATAGACCTAGGACCTATCTCTGGTGGCAGCAAAATTATAAATAGGAAAGAAGGTTTTGACCCTAAAATCTCCAAAGGGATTGTTCCAAAATAATCAGAGGGTGATGATATCACCAAATGGTTTACAGCCTTTGAGAGGGCCTATAAAATGAGAAGTATTGGGGCTCTCTTCTTTGGGAGCTGTTCTCAGGAAAGTGTAGGGATAGTCTCCTGATACTGAATGAGGCAGATGCTGAGTCTTATGACCTCATGAAGAACACCCTGATACAGGATAAGGTTCAGGGAGATTCGAAAAACCCAGAGTCAGACCTGGGTAGATTTTGTAGACTTTTCAGCAAAAACACTAGGTGGCTGGTTGAAAGGTAACAGTGTGCATGATTATAATGGGCTTTACAATTTAGTGATGAAAGAGCATCTGTTAAGTAATTGTTATCAAGAGAAATTACATCAGTACCTGGTAGACCTAGGACTGCTTTCTCGTCAAGAGTTCAGGGAAGAAGGCTGCTTACTGGGTCAAAACAAGGGTGACCAAAACTACCATTGGTGGGGGTGAGCAAAAGAAAGGGGTTGCTAAGCCCCCCCAGAGAAAGATGGTAAGCAAAACAAAGTTAAGAAACATAGGACCCGATTCACAAAAGTAATCTGAGACAAAATCCTATCTTTACGACTTTCGGTATTCACAGAAGGCATTTAGGAGTACTAAAGTTAGGATTTTGTCTCAGTTAAACTTAAGTTTTGGTCATAAGTTAAACTTAAGACAAACTTAAGTTTAACTGAGACAAAATCCTAGTCGTAAAGTTAGGATTTTGTCTCAGTTAAACTTAAGTTTGTCTTAAGTTTAACTTAAGACCACAATTTAAGATTGACGGAGAAAAAATCCTAACTTTAGTACTCCTAAATGCCTTCTGTGAACACCGAAAGTCGTAAAGTTAGGATTTTGTCTCAGATTACTTTTGTGAATTGGGCCCAAAGAGTCTTCAAAAGGCCCCCAAAAACCTGCTCAGACGTGCAGGCATAGAAACACTACAAGGTCTAAGCGTGGGTACCAAGGTAAGAACAGGGGTCCCAAAAAGGTTTGGTGTCATGATGGTATGGCTCTTGGACAGCGAACTGGAGACCCTAGCAATCCCAAACAAAAGAATGCCTCTGGTGCACCTGTAGTAAATGCAGTGGTAAGTCTCCAGATGAGATCACAGGTCAGCTCTGACCATGTCAGAGAGCTCATTGAGGCAACTCTGGACTCAGATGGTGGGGTGGATGTAGTTCCATGGCTGTCTGGCTCAGTAACCTGAAGAGATACAGAAAACAGCCACGTATCAATGGGGTTAGAGTTGAAGCACTGAGAGACACTATTGCTAGTGTCACCATGGTGGCTGTGCAACTGGTGTTCTCAGAACAATACTTGAGTGGTGAGACATATGCAGTCCTCAATGCTAATAATCAGGCCATGGCGATGGTATCCTTAGAATGGGGAGGGGTTACTGGCCAAAAGAGGGTGTTGTATCCTCAGCTATTCCTGTACATTGTCTGCTAGGCAATGATCTGGAGTCCTCAGCATAGGCTGAGGTTGAAAGAAAGACCCATGCAGCTATTCTGGGTATACCTGAATGGATGTGTGTGAAAACCAGAGCACAGGGTGAAGTAGAAGAGTTGGAGCCTAGGATAATGGCCCAACCTTCCACGAGAAAAGGCAAGAAGACTGGGAAACCAGCTTTTATACAGATACTAGATCAGGTCCCTTCTCCTCAGGGAAAAGACCTGTCACCCCCAGAGGAAACTGAGTCACAGGAGCTTGGGCTTTACACAACAGAGCTCTTGGGCCCAGGGAGACCCTCTAGGGAAGATCTGTGCCAGGGTCAGAGGACCTGTCCCACTCTTGAAAGCCTGAGACAGCAAGCTGCTGATCAGGAAAAGGGAGATGCCAGTGGCTCCCACAGGACCTATTGGAAGGGGGAACTGCTTTACACTGAGGCCGCAAACCTGGTGCCACTAGAAGAGTGGTAGTGTCTCAGCAGTTTAGAGTGTTCTCCTAACAGTGGCTCATGACATCCTCCTGGCTGGGCATCTTGTCCAGGCCAAAACTTGGAGTAGGTTAGTGAACCACTTCTACTAGCCAGGTATGTCCCAGAAGGTGAAGGAGTTTTGTAACACCTGTGCCACCTTTCAAGCCAGTGGCAAGACGGGTAGCCACCCAAATGCCCCCTTAATTCCACTTCCAGTGGTTGGGGTTCCCTTTGAAAGGGTAGGGATTGATATTGTTGGTCCCCTCGACCCTCCAACAGCATCAGAAAACTGATTTATACTGATAGTAGTGGATCATGCTGCCAGGTATCCTGAAGCAATTCCCCTAAGTACTGCTACTGCTCCTGCAACAGCCAGGGCCCTCATTGTTATTTTTACCGGAGTGGGTTTTCCAAATAAGGTGGTGTCAGACAAAGGTACAAACTTCATGTCTGGTTACCTGAAACACGTGTGGGCAGAATGTGGAGTGATCTACAAGTACTATCCATAAACAAATGGCCTTGTTGAGAGATTCAACAAGACCATGAAAGGTATGATTGGTGTACTCCTTGAAAAACTCAGAAGGAGATGGGATGTCTTACTGCCATGCCTGCTTTTCACCTACAGGGTAGTGCCATAGAAGGGAGTAGGGTTTCCCCCTTCGAACTTCTGTTTGGTCATTCTGCAAGGGAACCATTGTGTCTTGTGAAGGAAAGCTGGGAGAGGCCTCTCAAACAGCCTAAACAGGACATTGTGGATTAAGTGTTTGGCCTTTGTTCCAGAATGGCTGAGTACATGAAAAAAGCAACTAAAAACCTTGAGGCCAGCCTGGAGCTCCAGAAGCTCTGATATGACCAAAACGCTGCACAGGTAGAGTTCCAACCAGGGCAGACGGCATAGATTGTGGAGCCTCTGGCTCCTAGGGCCCTCCAGGACAAATGGAGTGGATCCTACCCTATCCTAGAGAGAAAAGGGGAGGTCACCTATCTGGTGGACCTTGGCAGTTGCAGGAGCCCCATGAGGGTCAACCATATCATTACAGGGCTGAAATGACCATTCTCATGGTCACAGATGTGGATCAGGAAGCAGAGAGTGAATCTCTCCCTGACCTTCTCTTGAACAACACTAAAGATGGGTCAGTTGAAGGAGTGGTCTTCTCAGACACCCTCACTGCCCAACAGCAGACTTATTGCAGGCAAGGTCTACATCAGTATGCTGAGCTCTTCTCTTTCATCCCTAGTCAGACCAACTGGTGCACACATGATGTGGACACTGGGGACAGCCTAACTATCAAAAACAACATTTACAGTCAGTCTTATCATGTCAAAGAGAGCATCACAGCTAAAATAAGCAAGATGCTGTAATTGGGAGTCATTGAACCATCTGAGAGCGCCTGGGCGAGCCCAGTTGCCTTAGTCCCCAAACCTCACACCCAGGATGGAAAGAAAGAGGTTTAGTGTGGACTATGGGGGCCTCAATGCTGTGAGAAAGACTGATGCACACTCAGTTCCTTGGGCTGATGAACTAATTGTCAGGTGAGGGCAGCCAAATATCTCAGTACTTTTGATCTAACATTAGGGTACTGGCAGATAGGACAAGAGAAATATGCTTTCTCCACCCCAGATGGGCATTATTAGTTTACTGTTATAAGCTTTGCACTAAAGAAAGCCCCTGCCACCTTCCTAAGGTTGGTGAATTTAGTCCTTGCTGGGTTGGAATCCTTTAGTGCAGCTTATCTTGACGATATTGCTATCTTTAGTTCCACCTGGCAGGATCACCTGATCGACCTTGGCAAGGTCCTTGAGGCTCTGAGAAGTGCAGGCCTCACTATCAAGGCAAGCAAGTGCCAGATAGGGCAGGGCTCAGTTTTATACTTGGTCCACCTTGTAGGTGGAGGCCAAGTTCAACCCCTACAACCCAAGATTCAGACAATTCTGGACTGGGTAGCTCCAGCCACCGAGACTCAAGTCAGGGCATTCCTTGGCTTGACTGGATATTATAGGAGGTTTGTTAAGTCCCTTGTGGCCCCCCCTCACAGAATTGACCTACAAGAAGATGCCAAAGAAAGTGAACTGGACAGTGAGTTATCAAAAGGCTTTTGACACTTTTAAGGAAGCAATGTGCTCAGCACCCATTATAAAAGATCCAGATTATACAAAGCAATTCATAGTGTAGACAGATGCCTCTGAACATGGGAAAGGAGTGGTTCTATCCCAAACAAATGATGATGGCCAGGATCAACCTGTTGCTTTCATTAGCAGGAGGCTACTTCCCAGAGAGGAGCATTGGAGTGCCATTGAGAGGGACGCCTTTGCGGTGGTTTGGTCCCTGAAGAAGCTGAGTCAATATTTGTTTGGCTCTCACTTCCTTGTTCAAACTGACCCCTGGCCTCTCAGACGGCTAATGCAAATGAAAGGTAAATACCCCAAACTGTTGAGGTGGTCCATATCCCTACAGGGAATGGACTTTACAATGGAACACGGACCTGGGGACTGACCATGACAATGCAGATGGCTTTTCCAGGTTCCTCCACTTTTTAGGTCTCGCCTAGCGTTGCAGCGCGAATGCGCTGCCATCGCTTTGCGAGGCATGCAGTATACACTATAGTGTGGAAGCTTCGTGGAAGCTCCGCCCACTCTCCGGCCCATCTTCTTCATTGGCTTAGGTTATAAATGCTGCCTTCTGATTGGTTTTAAGCTTGTTAGTCCCTCCCCATGACAGCCATGTCAGTCATTTGTATCCTTCCATGGCTACTGGCCCCTTTACTGCACAGACTACTTTCTTCCCGTCCCTTCCCACCCCCCTCCCGCAGTCCGTGACTTCTTGGGGCCCCCACCCCTCTCCCGCGCACTCCCGTTCGTGCTCGTGCCTTCCCGCACTCCTGTTTTCAATGCAATAGGTCTTGCGTAAATGCGAGTCCTATTGCATTGCCAATGCTTGTTTATTATTCCTGCTGCCAGAGCCCCGGGACACACTTGAAACGGAGACGGCTCATCCCATGTGGTCCATCTCGCTGACCAAAATTTAAACAAATAAAAGTTGCGACCTTGAGCTTTTCCTTTTATTTTTTGAGTTTTTGAGAAGCAGCAGCGCCGAGCACTGCATGGAAACAAGCTAATTGAAAATGGATGCACTGGCAAGACGAAGGTTTCCAAGCTCCACGGAGAAGGACTGGCGTTTTGTACAGGGGGGCTGGCAGCGACGGATTACGTAAAACCCCTGTTCCAAACCATTAGAACGCGCCTTCCTGATGATACCTTTTAAGGAGCTAATAGAGTGAGCTCAAAGTCAGGGAGCGCGTGCAGTTAACGGTCTCTGCTTTGATCGTCTATGCCTTCATTTGATTTGTGAACACAGAGCAGATTTCAAACTGTTATTGAATCTTGCAGTAATATGACGTGCTTTTTCTACAGTGACCCGACATCAAAAAGTAAATCTGTACGTAGTCTGTGCTCTACCAGCCCTCACCCGAGTACAGATGTTAAATTGTCGAATCTTTCAATTTGAATAACAAACATAATAGTGTAAACGAGAATTACCGATTTCATTTTTTCCAGACACCCTATCATAGACGCGTGCGATTGCTCTTGAAACGCGCATACATTTAACTCGGAATTTCTCTGAGTCTGTGAATGAACTGCACACAGCACATAACAGCATACAGAGAAACAAAAGCTGCTTACTTTTCTAAACTTATTAGAAATATATTTGCTAGGTAGGGTGTTTTTATTTTGTATATAAGGCTGGGCTGGAATAAATGTACTACTATTTTGTCACCTTTAGGGCAGTAGTAACTTTAAAACTGTAGTTTGTAAATAGCAATGGTCTTATATTTTTAAGGGTGAGTGTTTGTAGTAGCAAATCCCTCCCTAAACCCCTTTATCCCTCCTTAAACCCCTTCTAGTCATTTTCCCACCACTCTACCTAGTCCCTCCCACATTTAATGCTTGGCAGTAAACTTACATGTGCAGAAATATTCCTGTAGAAAATATAGGCGCTGTGAAGGTGGATATTCCCACTATGGACTTGCAAATGGCATTATTTAGTAAGTGAGTATTATTACCGTAGTACTTACTACTTCACATACTACAGAATACAGTTTGTGAAGATCCTGTATGTTAGTGATGGTCTTTGACTTTTCAGAAAAAAGTAGGGTTCATACATATACAAATTTACCCTGCTGAGTCTCTGAAAGGTCTGAAGTAGTTTCATACAAGTGCATCCTTGTACATTGGACCCAACAGATGGTTGATTAGACCCATGTCTCTTATCGCCACGCAAGATAGTCACTTTCCGGGAAGTCACATTCCCTTGTGGGGCAAAGCCGCAAGCTAGGGCTCCACATCTTCATGTTGGTTGATTTTATGGCGTGCTGCAGAAAAGTGCAAATGAGACCACACTGGAAATTCCAATTCCCAAGGTCACATCATCATTGGACCTTCTTTGATGCATTTTCTTATTCTTTCGGCTCACCTTACTTAAAAGCTATTATAGAGATCTAAATGTATCAGCGACCCATGGTTGGGACCTGCTTCCACGCAGAGTTCGGGCAGCTGAATGCCTTATTTTTGAGGTCCACTGGAGACTTTATTTTTGTTGAAAATTGCTCACAGTAGGACAAACATTTGCCTTACCAGGCTCACTTCATCAGATAGCTTCTGCACTTTGCCCTGATCCTTTAGAGATGAAAAATACAATGTCTTAAACCAAAATTTTCTCAACTGGTAGTAAATGTTTTATAATTTCTTCTATGGTGAACCAAACATTTTTAAACTTTCAGGGAGTGCTCCTTTGATAACAGGCAATAAGTTCAAGGAGAAGAACATTTCCCCCCATTCCAGCAGCAAAAAGGCAAGTTGCCACTGGTCATGCTGTTTCTCCCAAGGTTGAAGCAGCTTTTCTGCCTCTTACATCTTTCATGGTTTGCAGCCACATTAGAATAAAGTTCATAGTGGACAATCTTCTTCTGAACAGACATTCATCTTCTCAACCTTGTGAGTAACCAAGAGCCCCAGCTCAGAATAACATATCAGATGAAGCAGGGGTCATCCTCCTAAGTTCACTGCCGAAACTTGAGATATCTACCTTTTGAAGGAACCCAGTGGTATGGCTTTTTTTTAACCTTAGCTTTAAAAACAGAATGTTGGTGTCAGGTAGGATGACATTTGATGTAGCTATATTTTAATCAGTATCAAAAAAACCTTCGATAGGCGGTTGTTAAAACAGAAATCAGTGACAGGCTGGTAGACCATAGTCTAAGCAGAGCATTTAGAAGGTTCAAACTTCCCTTGAAAGGTGGTTGTTAAGACAGAAGACATTGGCTTATAGGGTTCTATTTTTCTGGGAAAGCTATAGATCACTTTGGAAAAAGCACCTATTTCATAAAGGTGTGGAAGATGCACACCTGGTGTGCTTTACAGAGCCATGCTAGAGGCATTAAATGAATGTTATTTGGCCATACTGGTTTTCTGAAAGTGTCAAGTGCTGGATATAAGAGTCAGTCCTTCAAAGATTTTTTAGAGGCTCTGAGAAATATATGACCAGTTTTGATGCTGCTCTCTCTGTTGTGGGAGCAAAATGAATTACAGATAGGATACCTTCTGGAGTATAGTACCTGAGAGCACCAGGAAGAAAAGCACAGAGGCACACATATCTTTCAGCTTGCTGGATCCCATTTGCTGGATATTTCTTGAAAGTATGACGTTTTGGATCTGGGTAAGACTAGCACTGGAGTAGAACTGGAGCTGACATGACTGAGAACAACTATAGTTGGCAGGGCTGGAGTAGGGGTGGAGTCCAAGGACTTGAGCAGGACTGGGGGTGGTATGAATAGACAAGAGCTGAAGCTAGAGCCGGTAGTGTTGGAGCAGAGCTGGAGAAGGACTGAAGAACCTAAATGCAGGCTTAAGGTAGAGAAGCTACAGTATACAGGCACACAAATTAGAGGCCCTTTTTAGGTCGAGCATTCAAGACCTCTTGAATACACTTTAGTATAGACTTATATGTGTATGTCATCATCATCACAAGCTTTATTTCGACATAAAAGTCATAAAAGCAACAAGAGCAAGGGTAACATAACTAATAAAATGAGTATAGGTGAAAGAAGATACAATAATAAACATACACTTAATCATCCTAAAATCTAATTAAAAGACAAACAGTATTTCATCATTTTGTTTAAACGCAGTGCAATACATGGGGAGACTTTTCATTTACTTGCGCTAGTTATCAAGAATTAAAAAAATAAAAAATAAAATGCTTGTGCATGGTGTATTTAACGGGGTTGCTGTTGTGGCTTTGAGGTCTTGGTTGTTTGTCTGTACAATGGAAGGTATGTCTTTCTCGCAAGCGCTTTCCACCGTATCAGCCAAGCTTGCCCCAAGTACTTTGCTACACAACAGGATAAAAAAGGTCTAGAATCTGACTTAAGAATGCGGAGTGCAACATGGTGCTCCCGTGTACCAAGTTGCCGGCAAATCGGGCTCAGCCATTTTCTCCGTGATGTTTTGTACGCCGGGCAGACAAACAGTAAGTGGGCAACGCTTTCCACAGGGGCTTGGCAACTTGGGCAGTGTTTTCCATTATTTACGGACCATTTTGCTATCGCTTCACCCACTTGAAGGGAGCCATACCTAAAATGCATGTAGAGTATTCTGTCTCTAGGTACTTTGATTAGGTTAAGGTAAGGCTCGTAGTATCTGCTTTGTTTGTGGGAATAAAACTCAGTTGTCAATTTACCCACATTGGGTCTGCTGATCTCTCGTTGGTCAACCCATTCCCAGTACAGGCGTTTGAGATCCTCTCTCCTTGGGGGCTCCTGGCTAGCCCAACAGCCACAAAGCCCGATTGCAGATAACATTTTCTTAATGTCACATATCCAGCCTATTACCCCCCCAGTGTCGAGGCTGATAACCTCAGTAAGGGCCTCTGCGTAGGGAGAAAGCTCTGGGGTCCTCCTAATGCAGGCCCAGAAGAGCAGGGGACGCAACCTAGCTACATCACTTATTGATCGCCTGCCCATATCCATTAGTAGCGGCGTGAGGGGGGTGTATTTTGGTGCTGTAACCAGATCTCTTAGGAATTTATATTCTGATCTCCGGAGCTCGTCAAGATTATCGAATCCCCAGACTTCAGCTCCATAGAGGGAAGCGCTAACAGCCTTGGTGTCATATATCTGGAAGGCTGGAGCAACAGGCCTAGTATGGGAAAGGCGATGTTCTCTTGCTATTGCACCAGCCATGCACTTGTGGGCCATCAACATCTTACCTAGGTGGGGTTTCCATGACATTTTATCAGAGAATCTTACACCTAGGTAATCAAAGGTGACGACCTTTGCAAGGGGAGTCCCACCTAGGAGAGGGCCATTCCTGCATGTTCTATGGGGATTAAAAGCCATACATTTGGTTTTGTTGGCATTTATAATCAAACCCCGGTTCTCGCAAAAAAGATGGAATCTGTCAATTAGACGCTGTAGCCCAGCTGGGGTCTTAGATATCAACAAAGTGTCATCCGCGAACAACAGAGTTGGTATCTTTTCCCCCCAGAACAGGTGAGTCAGCCGGCTCCTCCAGAAGGAAGTCCACTACTCCGTTCACATATAGGGAGAAGAGGGTTGGTGCCAGAACGCATCCCTGCCTTACTCCTCTCTTGACAGGGATGCGCTCTGTAAGTTGACCCTGCTCACCCCATCTGACCTGGGCAAAGTTCCCCTCGTGCAGCCGGACTAGTAAGTTAAGAATAAAATGGGGTATGCCCATCTCACCAAGCGTATCCCATAGCCTGGACCTAGGAACCAGGTCAAAGGCAGTCTTCAGATCAATAAATGCTAGATAAAGACTGCCTCTGCCTATCACCACAACCTTCCAGTAAATTAGAAGGAATCTGAATACTTGGTCCATTGTCCCTGTCTTTGTTCTGAAGCCTGCCTGGAACTGTGAAAGGATATCCCCGTCCTCAGACCATGTCTGGATCCTGTGCAGAAGCATCCGGCCAAAGACCTTCTGCACAGCATCAATCAGACTTATTGGTCTGTAATTGGCGGGGTCATCTCTTGCTCCCTTTTTAGGTCTCGGCCTGCACCAGCGCTTGTGCTGGTCTGGCCGAGAGTTTTAGTAAGCGGGTTTTGGAAGTGCAAACACTGGCTTTCGGCTGGCGACCAGCTTGAGTTCACGATGGTGTGCACGCGCAGCTGCCATCTGTTGTTTCCTATCTCTTCCTCATTTCCTCGTCATGGCTCATTAACTCTCTGGACTCTGATGTTTCAATCGCAGCAGCAGCTCACATTACCAACTGAGGGCCCTGGACTACAGTCACATGAAAAACAACAGCGATTAGCATTGAAATGCAAGCTTTTTTTTGTCGTTAGAAATATTGCTTCGGTGGGTTGATTTCACCTTATATCGCTATTTGTTTTATATTGGGAGTCACAGCCTAATTACCAGTATTTTTGTCTCTCACTGTTTTTAAAAAAAATATTTATTCGCGCAAAGCACAAAGCTATATTTAAGGTTACTTTTTCCGAGTCACTTCTTCACTCTATTTAAACTCCACCCCCACTCTTATTGTCTCTCTCCTTCTCTCTCTCTCCCCCTCTCTAATTCTCTCTCTACTTAATTAACTCTCCCCTCTCTATCTTTTTTAGCCTTTCATTCTCTCACCCCTTTATCTGTTTCTCTTTCAAACTCCTTCATTCACTCTCTCTCCCCTTCTTTCTCTCTCTCTATCCTGCTCCACTCTTTATTCTATGTACACCCTTTCTCTCTCTTTCTCTCTCACCACCCTCTCTAATTGGGCATTATATCTTCACTCTATCTCTCACTCGGCAACACCACAGCATCACTCAGCGCAACCACAGCATCAATCAGAGCCAGCACAGCATCAATCAGAGCCAGCACAGCATCACTCAGCACCAACACAACATCTCTCAACGCCATCACAGCATCACTCAACGCCATCACAGCATCACTCAGTGCAACCACAGCATCACTCAGTGCAACCACAGCATCACTCAGTGCAACCACAGCATCACTCAGTGCAACCACAGCATCACTCAGTGCAACCACAGCATCACTCAGTGGAACCACAGCATCACTCAGCACAACCACAGCATCACTCAGCGCAACCACAGCATCACTCAGCACAACCACAGCATCACTCAGCGCCACAACAACATCACTCAGCACCACCACAACATCACTCCGCGCCACCACAGCATCGCTCAGCGCCACCACAGCATCGCTCAGTGCTACCACAGCATCGCTCAGCGCCACCACAGCATCGCTCAGCGTCACCACAGCATCGCTCAGCGCCACCACAGCATCGCTCAGCGCCGCAACAGCATCGCTCAGCGCCGCCACAGCATCGCTCAGCACCGCCACTGCATCGCTCAGCACCGCCACTGCATCGCTCAGCACCGCCACAGCATCGCTCACCGCCACCACAGCATCACTCAGGGCCACCACAACCTCACTCAGCGCCACCACAGCATCACTCAGCGCCGCCACAGCATCACTCAGCGCCGCCACAGCATCACTCAGCGCCAAGACAATATCACTCAGCACCACCACAGCATCACTCAGCGCCAAGACAATATCACTCAGCACCACCACAGCATCACTCAGCAACACCTGAGTATCATTCAGCATCACCTCAGCATCGTCTCCGCAACAGTCACCACCACCACCACTACCCCCTCAGCATCACTCAGCACCACCTCAGCCTGCTCTCGGAATCTGGCATCTGTTGATTCTCCCCTAGCGTCTGGCCGCTGCTAGTGTTATAATACAGGTACTAGTTCCCAACCTTCACCCTCCGATTGTTTATGCCCCCTCAAAAAAAAAGCTTTAACAAACAACCATTGCCAGCATTGCAAGAACAAAAGAAAACTGAGGACATTTGTTATTGTAAATACTTTTTTTAATATGGTCGTTCAGTTTTACATAATGCCTTCTTGGTCATGTATAAAGTAACAAAAATGCTTCTGACACTTTTTTATTATAACTTTTCAGCATGCCGCACAGCAGCCACACTTCTCTACAGCACAGCTTGAAGACATTGGCAAAGTCAGTAGCTCTGGCTAAACACTTATAAGGCCCCAAAGGCGAGACCTATTGGCTATGCCAATGCTTGTTGTGTTTGGGGACTATTTCAGCAGATTTCCATGACATTGGGACTGGTGCTCCTTCGGCTATGGCATTTGTTAATTGTAAGATGTAACGTGCCCATTGAGTGCGGTCGGCTACAAATAGATCACCGGGCAGGCCGTCCGGGCCTGCAGCTTTCGCGGGGACTATTTTATTAATTGCAGCTTCTACCTCCAAAATTGTAAAGTACTCCTCCTCTTGCAGGTGCCCACAATACTCTACTGGTTCCCCCTCTTGACTGTCCCTTTCAACAGAATAAAACCCTTTAAAATGGTTAAACCAAGCTTGGCTAGTGATATGACTCGGGGGTGGGCATGGACCTGACCTACTGCCCCAAGTGTATGTACTTTGTGGGCTCTGGAGATCAGCCCTAGGACTTGTCTGCTTCCGTTTAGGGACATTTGTTTCTGTTCAACTGCCTCTATTTAACTGTCTTAATAGAAAACGACCAGCAGAGGTCAGTAAAATACCAGAATTGCTTTCTGCTTAGGGACTTTCTTTTTTAATTTTTCTGGCAACTGCCTCTATTTAATTTTTTTGATAGAAAATGACAGGGAGAGGTCAGTAAAATACCAGAATCACTTTAGCATTCTCTAGATTCCAGTCCATAGAAATTGTCTTCCATCAGCACTGGTAGACAATAATATTTTTTTCAAATCTTGTATTTTCAGTGATATGACCACCGAAAACCCTGATTTTATATTAAAAACAGAGCTTTGGACTATACCATTTCCCGCTGAAAGGCAATATTTCTCTCTATGTGTTCCCATACCTGGCATGTCACGCAGTTTGGTGCTTATTTTCCCTCCATGTTAAAGAACAGTAGATGTTTCAGCACCCAGGCTAATGTGCTGCATAGCTAAATACATATAAGGTTCCAAAGGCGAGAACGATTGCATTGCAAATGCTTGTTTTTATTATTAAGACTTTATTACATGATTTGTTAAAAACCTTTGCAACTGTAGGCAGTGCCAAAAAGTCACAGCATACATATTTCATAAATACATTAAAATACAAGCTTAAAACATTGAGTTAAAAAATCCTTACGTCGTAAAAGCCTCTTTTACAAGCTGCTCAGTTATAAGGCAAAAGAGGGTTTGGCATCATTCCTGAAGGAAACGGGGCGTAGTTATATAAAAAAAAATGTAATTTGAACAAATAATCTCCAATTGTGCTTGGCTAGATTTGGAGGACAGAAGCATGTTTGTTATTCGGTAGGCCGATATCTCCAGTATCAGTGAAGGGGAGGGGTCGATGGCGAGGGCCCAATAGCAGTCGGGTTGTCAGTCTGCCTGTCCCATTCACATATCACCCCCTCTATCTTCTTAGAGAAGCGGTTCACAAATCTGACCAAAGCACAATTCAGAGTGGTGTTCGAGGGATCCAAGCAGGCCAGGACCGCTCCTCTGCAAGATCTTATGTCTTTTGCAATCCAACCCCTCCTTAGGAGAGCCCTTCTTTCCTCTAAGAGGGAGGGGCACAGGCACAGTCAGTACGTGTATTATGTCCTCCTTGTGTTGATTAGAGAGTTGACACATTTCCTGAGCATTGTCTCTTTTCCATATTGGGAGGTGACAGGAAATCAGGATGACCCCCATTCTCAGCTTTAAGAACTTTAGCTTAGTTCAGATAGCACTGGGGTTTCAATTGTTTGTAAGTGCTTAGGGTCATCCAACCATGGTTCCGTACGGAGAGGCTAGCCCTGTCTTCTATTGAAGAGAGTCGTTTCAAACTAATTTTTGCTAGACTTTTAAATTCCTGTTGGCTGATATGAAGGTCCCAAGAGGGTTTCAAGCCAAGTGTGGTGAGGGCTCGGGTCAGATAGAGATATCCCGCTGGTCTGTGATTTGTTTTCAAATTGATCCATAAGTTATGGGCCAGAGTGCCTTCTTTGGAAACCCTTAGTTTGTGGCAGCTTATCACAAAGGCTGCCCTGCGAGCCAGCGCCTGTCTGCTGATTCCAAATTCCAGTCTTATTTGTGCTGGAGATGTGTGGGATGGGAGCTGGAAGACCATTATGTAGATTTTTGAAAGTATTTTATCCAATGACCCACTGTCCCGTCCTTTCAAAGCCTCACACCTGTATGTTAGGGCTGGGATAACCTTCGCCTGAGCCACCTGAAGGATTGGTGCAAAAGAGGGACTATTTAATTTTTTGTATACGGATCTAAGAGCGAAAAACATTGCGGTACCTTTCTTTTTTAGTTCCGCCAACTGGCTCGCATCTCTGCCGTTATTGTTGAAGAGGAGGCCTAGTTACTTATGGCAGCTGGTGGCATCTATTTTTTCCTGGTGTAGAGACCATGTTGGCTTTTTGGTCCCGGTTGTTCGAACCGCAAGGATCTTGGTTATCTTTTTGTTTATCTGCAGACCGTTCCTATCAGAATATGTGGCGGTCGCATCCAGAAGGTGTTGTAGACCAACCTTTGTGTGGCTGAGAAGAACCAGATCATCTGTGTAGAGTAAGTCAGAGAGGTGGAGGCCACCCAGGTTAGGTGGGTGCGAGTTTACTGAGTTGAGGACTGGAGACAAGTCGGACAGAAATAAGTTAGAAAGCGTGGGTGCAAGAATGAGCCTTGCTTGCGGCCTTGCTTGTTGATTATGGGCCGTGACAGGCGCGATCCTTCCCCGATTTTAATCCTGACCCATGTGTCATAGTGCAAAAGCTGCAAGGCCCTGAGCAAGGTGTTGGGTATGTTGAGCAGGGCAAGTTTCTCCCAAAGCCTCCCTCTATCGACTCTGTCGAAGGCAGATTTATAATCTATAAACCCCATATATACTGGACTGATATTGGATTCGGCCTGGTCGATCAGAAGAGAGAGTGCAATGAGATTCACTGTTGTACCTGTGTGTCTTGTGAATCCAGTCTGGTTTGGTGGTATGATTTGATTTGTCTCAGCCCATGATCGTAAGGAGTCTAGCAGCACACCTGTGAAATACTTCGCTTCATTATCGATTATGGCAATCATGTGGTTATTCCCGGGAAATTTTTTGTCATCACCGTTAAAAATCGGAGCGAGAGTCGAGCCGCGCCATGAGGCCAGGATGGAGTTCTTTTCTAGTATAGATTGATAGAGCGGGGCTAGTTGGGTGGCCCAGAAAGCTGGATCCTCCTTGTATAGGACAGGTGGTATTCTGTCCCTTCATCCCTTTACAATTTGTTTTTTAAATGAGGACTCAGAGAAAAAGAGCCTGAGGGTTAACTGGTTGTGGATAGTAGTTTGAACTTCCCGGACAGTGCTACCCACAGAGTCTTTGGCCTGCTCAAGATTTCGATCTAACGATGGTTGGACACTAAAATGATCATATAGAAAGTGGTACCACTCCGGCTCTGAGATGTTGGAGGAGGCCACCTTGGGAAGAGCGCCCCTAGACCATTTATGGTGCGCCAGAACTTAGCTGAGTTGTTGGTCCTTATATCATTCAGTAGTTTAGCCCAGAATGAGTTCCAGGTGTTCCTTTGGTGTTCGAGTTTAGCCTCCTTCAGATGTCTTCGAGCCGCTCTTAATTTACTTATTATTTTTGAGTCCACGGGTGGCATTTTGAGTTTTCTCCACAACCGATTGATGCTTTTTTTTTGCAGACCTTATTTTATAACTAGAACCTTTTGCTTGAGAGTCCGGCATCCTGGCTTTGCTCTGTGCCAGTGGTGCGAACCGAGCTGCCAGTTTTTCAGAGAAGAGTGACCAGGATCTCCCTCAGTTCTGTAGACGTTAACTATTAGTTGCTTGGCTTCTGCAACCAAAGTCGGGAGGCTGTTGATGGTACACTTAATGCATTTTAAATTGACGGTGTGGATTTCGAAACCTTGGTCCGCTGCTATATTGTGTTGCAACAGCCGAATATCGAGGGAAAGCTCTTGGGGACGGTGGTCGCTGTCCATTTTTTCACCAAAGCTGAATGCAGAGATTTGGTTCCATAAAGGAAGGCTAGCAAATGAATAATCTATCAAGGAGGCCCCGATGTTAGTTAAATAGGAGAGGCCAGGTGGCTTATCAGGATGAAATCGCCCATTGAGGGCTCTTAATCCAAGGTGTTCCAAGTTCCCTCAAATGAGCTGTCCCCTTGGATCATCTTTGGTCCACCCGGGGCGATCCTTCGATGGTATGGCCCCAGCGCCTTCATGTTTCTGCGTTATCTCGTTAGCAGGAAAATCTGTCATTAGCCACATGTTGAAGTCTCCTGAGATTAAGATATCTATGCTAGGATTTTCAGATCTAAAATTTAGCACCATGGAAGTCAGCTCCTTGGTAACCGCTGACCTTGAGCCCGAGTTTGGGCGAATGTAGACATTTATCAGGGTTAGGCTCCTTAACTGGCTATTGGCGGTTCTGAGTGAGGTACCGGTTGCCTGTAGCCCTTGGGTGTCGCTCGCTTGATCCCAAGAGCGAATTGCACTGTTGGCTGATACATAGATTGCAAGACCTCAGCTACTGCGACCAAAGTTCCTTTGTTTGGTTGCGGGAGTATGATGGTTTATATACCCTTGTAGGTGGTATGGCTTCTCAAGCCAGGTCTCTTGCAACAGAATGATTTCAAAGGAGTGTAAATAGGATACGGTACCCTGATCGCTCAGTTTGTTTGCCAGGCCATTGATGTTCCAAGAGCATATCTTGAGTGGCCTTCCTGCATGGTCGTTGTTAATGTTGCTTTGTCACCTGAGCAAACTAGTTGAGTTCAAGGTCCCAGGCAGCCAAGCCCAGGTATCTACTCCTGCCGGGCCTGCAAACTGAATATTGTGGCCACCATTTGGGTTCCTTGAGCTGGAAACCGTGGTATTACTTAGGGCACCTCTCAGGACCGAGTAAACTAATCTTGGCAACACCCTTGAACGCGCTACGTCCGGCGGACTGTTGAGGATGTGTGCATAGCCCGATTCCTTCCCAGGAGTGATGGAGATGCCCCACTGCTTGAAGATGTCCATGCATCTCAGGATGTTGTTGGCTAACTCCGTCGATCGCCAGGTGACCTTGGTTGATTCATTGATCTGCCCATGGCCTGGTGCGATAAACTCAACAGAAAGAATCTCATGCGATGTGACTTCTTCCCTCAATCCTGTAGCTTGAATTAGCTTCAGGATATTACTCCAGTTTAGAATATCAAACATGCCTTTCGACTTGTATTCTGGGTAGAATAGTGTGTTGGTAGATGATGCTTGGGCTTGCCTTGTATGTGGGTGGCCGAAATGAGAGTTTGCAGATAAGTTGTTTCCTGGCTTTGGGGGAGGGTGATGGCTTAGTCTGGGTTCCAAAGGAGGGCCGGGCCACTCAGAGGCTACTCCTGCTAAGCCAAAGGTTGAGACAGTCCGATTGCTGGAGTGCGTAGGAACGCTTCCTACAAGCATGTTAGAGTCTAAAATGAAATGAAATGAAATGAAATTAATGAAATGAAATGAAAAATACATTTATTAAGCGAATGGCTACCCTAGGGCGACCCAGTCTAAAACAGAATTTGAGGTTTTAGGAGGAGGGTTAAGTGCGATACAGGGCTCCTTTGGACTCGTTGAGGCTGTGGCAGGGATGTTATGCATGCCGCTAGCTTGTGCATGTTCTTCGATGTGAGTTGTTTGTTGACTAACAGCTCTATTTTCGCTGGCTGACGGGATGTTGACCAAGTGCTGTTTCACCCCGCCACTTAGCTCAGAGTTTCAAGAGCAGTATCTTGCCGTTGGTTTTTGGCGTGATCCACAGAGGGGACTCTAAATGATGTTGTTGCGGAGTCTGTGCCATCTGCTGAAGCCCTCATGTCAGTAGATACTAGGATGATACTCTGTTGCTTATCAACCTGATTAGAAATTAAGGTTTGATCGTCGGTCACTGTTGCTGGTCCATTAGACTGGGTTTGATCCTTGTACTGGATACAGTCTTCACGATTACGTGTTTTAAATAGGCCTGGGCATAGTTCGCAGAGTTTTGCTACGCGGAACTCCGCGAAGTTACAAAAAACTCTGCGAAGTTCCACGAGTGGCGGAGTGCAGTGCGAACTGCAGTTTGTGCTGGTATTCCTGCCGCTCGGGTAGAAATTCTACCCGAGCGGCAGCTCGCGGTTGCGAACTTACCGTTCGCGGTCACAAACTTACCGTTCGCGAGCGGGGAAAAAACTCTCCTGCACAGCGCGAAGCGGAGTTTTCTACACTCCGCGAGCTCCGCGGAGTGCGGAGTGCAGAAAACTCCGCAAACTCCGCGAACGGAGCGAAGTTCACCGCCCAGGCCTAGTTTTAAATAGGGGATAGAGCGCCAAGTTGTGCTTTGTGGGGTGTATTTTGTTGCGGCCTTTTCTCCTTTTTGCTCGTTTTCTGGTCTGTCTCTTCCATGTTTTGTCCGGGTGACAGTGTGGGAGTAGGCCCAAGGCTTGCGGCCACAGCGGTTCCTTCCAGACAGTTACTATTTGCACTGCAGACTGTTTTGGCCAAAAGCTGCAGTGGATCGACTTCAGAGGCCCCCCTTGCCCCATGTGATGGCACCTCTTGCAAGATTTTTGTTGGGTGATCGCCTGCAGACAGGCTCTTTCACTTGGGTTTGGAGGCTTTGCATTGATTAATTCTTTTAAGTACCCCACATGCTTTGCCATCACTTCCAGAAGTACACTTAGTTTGCCTATGATTGGTGAGCAAGTTGCAACTCTGGCGCTGGTGATCGGCATCCACCTGGGCCCGTTTTATCAGATTATTTAAATGTGTAATCTTTTCATCAATGCTGGCAACATATAAGGCCAGGGTGTTTAGTAGACTTATTTGTATATCCATTTTATTGGCTTGGAATGACATAGCATCCACCCATCTCTGCAGGATGTCTAAGGCTGTAGACCAGGCTGACTCTTGTTTGTTTTCCTCATTTGGAGTAGGTGGGAGAACGGTATTATGGGGAGCTTCTTTTCTGTAGGATGAAAGCATAATTTCCCATGCCTTAGATTAAAGATAGGAAAGATCTTTTTCAGGGTCGGAGAGGTCTTCATCATTGGTAGACAGTTGAAATCGTCCTTTTCCCTGTGGTGTTCTTCTGTCGGGCTTAATCAGGGCATCCCTTAGTAGTGGTAAATGCACTATTGGTTCCTTTGGTTGTTCAGTTGTTATAGCAAGGCTTTCCTTCTCGACATGGGTCGCCCACTTCTTTGCTTCTACTTCCTCTTCTATCCTAGAAGTTAGGTGGGGTAGATCGTCTCTACCCGTAGAGGAGTTTAGTAGAGGCTGCACGGGGTCCCTTTCTGGCGAATTGTTAAGGATATCGTTACTGCCCGAGATGTAAGTAAGTTTGTTTTCTTACAGTACTGATCCTACTTTGCTCCAAGGTTTGGGGCATGGGTCGTCGGTAGATCACCCGGCTTGCCCAAGGGAGGGGGAGCCATCCCCAATTCCTTATGGAACAGCCCCCTGTCCAGCTCAGTGGGTCCAAGGAGTTCACTTGTATGCGGGTGAGGGTGAATTCCCGAGTTAGTGGAGAAGATGGCAGAGCCCACGTTTTTTAAGGTAAGCAAATTTGGATGTAATTTTTGGTTGAGAGAGGATGGTTTTGAGACCCATGAGGCTAGTTTCCGGGTTATGTGGGTTTGAATTAGACGACAGGCTACTCGAAAGTGTGTTCAATGCTAGATTGAGTATCTGTTCAGGTGCTTCTACGGGCTCTAGTCGGTCGGCCCTCCACTTCCGTTTCTTGAGAGGAGCCGCTGTACCTCTGTTTACTGGAATGCATGGTTTGGTTGAATTACTGTGATTCCAATAAGTTTGCGCCACGTGCTTCGCCCCCCCAGCGCCTGCTTGGAATACCATACTATCACCTGCTTGGAGGACCCTAGGATGTGTAATCGTGTCTTCTGACGACCGCTGTGCCACTTTTCAGTTTAATCCGGTTTGAGCCGGGTGCGGCAGACTGCCAAGTGAGCGGGTAAAGAAGCTTCCTCGATAACTGGTGGACTGTTATTGATGAGGCACCGCGTTAGTGCTTCCACTTCACTGCTGCACTTAATGCACTTGTGCTACTTAAGCTAGGGCTGCTGCTTCTTTTGTTAGCTGTCCCACCTCTACCCTCACTTTCCTGCCATGTGGGGGCAGAAATGCAGGACTGGTCTGGTAGGGTGAGGTCAATGGCTGGCGTGCTACCCCCGTACCAAGGGGGGAGAGGGATGCTTCACCCGCTTCTTCTGAGCATCCGGACTACAGTTCAACATCTGCCTCCGCCTCCGCCTCTACCACTACCACTGCCTATGCCCAGTTAGTACTGAGGGTGGGTGGGTCAGAAGATGCTAAAATCCCTTTGTCCGACTGACCATACTGGAAGGGGGTAGGTGGGAGCGATAGTGAGTGGGGCCTCCAGGAGTATCGCAGGGTGCACCCGAACTAGTTTCGAGCCGCCTCCGCAGTCCACCTGGCGCCACTCTCTGCGGCCGCCGACTAGCGCTGCTGCACTCACAGGGTCCGATGTTAACTGGTTTTGACTACTTCTTCTCTGCCAAGAGAGGGGGGAAAGGAGAGCGGGTGGCTTAGGTGGACTGGGCTGGGGCTAAGGCTGTGGCTTGAGCTTGAGCTTGGGCTAGGGCTAAAATCGGCTAAAGCTGAGGAGGGGGGTGGGCCGTGACCCCCTCTGGCTTTCCCCCCTTTCCCCTCTTACCCCACACCTCCTTGCTTCCTCTTCCTCAGCACCCCCCTGCTCCAGGCGGGGGTAGTGGCTGGCTCTCCCTACCTTCTTGCCGCTGCACCCCTGTACCCTGAGACTCCTGTCTCAGGTGGGAACGAGGGCAGAGAGGCTGATGCTGAAAGAGACTCTCCGCCGGGCTAGATGCTGGAACTCTGGCCTGGGGCTCAAGCTGGACTCAGGTGGGGCTCAAGCGGTTCCCTGAGAGAGCAAATCAGTGGGCCCGCAAGCTGCTGGGTGCTGCTGGGAGCTGAGAGCCACCCAGTCCAGACGCGGAAAACGTTGGAGGCGTAGGAGGCGTAGTTCACTCAATGGCCAGAATAATACGGTAACCTCCAACTACTCTACTAGCAATAGAAAAAAACAGATGTGATTTTTTCATGCTTGCACTGTGAAATACAAATGTATCAAAACCATCCTTGCATTTTCTCACTGACTATGCTTCTTACTCCCACAGAAACCTCCGGTAGCACTGACCTCCACATGTGACACCACACTGATGCGCATGCACAATGTAGTTCACATACGCAAAATCCCCTTAAAAGATGAAGACTCTCGGGGGCGTGGCCAAGATGGCGTCACACTAGGACGCTTCTTCGGAGCTCTCCACTCCCTTCAGGCCTGCTGTAGCGTTCCTAGCGGAGCGGGGGTGCCGTGTTTGGCGAGAGGGCACCCTGCGACAGCGCTACTCGTTGGGGTGGGTGCGGGAGCAGCGATTTCGCCACAAAACGAGCCCGGACTCGGCGGCAGGGCCGCCCCAGCGCACTGCAGAGGACCGGCAGGGAGCTGAACAGTGCCTGCGGGAGCCCGGTGACATCTGACGCCCCGACGTGCCCCCGGGGGCTACCGTGCCACATAAGTGGTGTGCCGACCCCCCCTGGCGACAAGAGGACCGGCCTGGCCTGATTGGCGGAAGAGGACCAGGGCTGCGACAGCTATGCGAGGTCCCGGCGTCGCAGCTGCACACAGGCCTCATCGTTGCGGACTCGGCGGGGGAGGGGCACCCACGTTGCGGGCTGAGAGGAGTGTCCTGTCGCCGGCGAGATCGCCTGCCCCTGCAGCATCTGAGGAGCCTGAGGAGAGGACACTGAGGCGCAGGAGGTGCTATCAACTCACGGCTGGTGGGCCCCGGAGGTAGGGAGACGACTGGAGGGTGCGCACTCTTGGGAGAATGCTGCGGACGGCCCTGGACTGGGCCTAGCTTCTGGCGGCCCCCCCCCAACGGCAGGCATAAGCAGCGGAGGCAGCAAGTCCGTACCCACCGCACTTTAACCACCGAGCAAGGCCACCAGGCTCGCACCCACAGAGATCTGTGCTCCCCCTTGCCAGGGCCCTCCTGCTGGACGTGGTGAATCGCTGGGTGACCTGCTGGACCGGGGGGAGATGTCACTCACTGCGCGAAGGCCTGTTGGTGGAGCTGCAGTAAAGACCTGTGCCCCAAGACTAGATCTGACCTCAACACACCCCACGAGAGCGGCGCTTTTGGTGAGGTCACATTGTGGCACCCAGGCGAGACCACAGGAGGCTGAGCACTAGTGCCCACCCCACTCTTAGCGCCTCCATAGGGCTCCCCCCTATCGTGGACTGTGACAGAACTGGCCCCAGTCAGGACGAAGACCCCAGAGGACACAGCAGAGATGACAGCCCCCAAGAGCAAGAAAGACTGATCGGTCAGGGAGCTGTTACTCAGGTCCTCACAGCAGCCTGACAGCCGGAAGGGCCCGGGGAGCGCAGACGACACCTCGGGAGGCGAGGACCCAGAGGGCCTGGTCAGTCGTTCCTACCTGGAGTCCCTCTTCTCCTCCCTTCAGAATGACCTCGCCACAATGAAGCACGACCTCCAGGCGGACCTCCGGGAAGTGCGCTGAGATGTTGACTCCCTAGGGGAGCGAGTCAATACTCTGGAGGAACATGACTCAGGGCGGGATGAAGAAATTGAACATCTCCAACAAGAGGTTCTCCGACTGCAGGAGCAGCACCTGGACCTGCAGGCCCAAACCTTGGAGAACAGGTCCCGCCGCAATAACATCCGCATCCGGGGTCTAGTGCACGCGGACAATGCGGGTGATCTTGAGGCCTATGTAGCGGACCATTTTCAATCCATCCTGGGGGAGCCCCCGGAATTCTCGATCAAAGTAGATCGTACACACAAGGTGGGCCCTCGTAGGTCGGCCACTGCACCCCCAGCAGACATCCTGACCTGCGTTCATGACTTCCAGCTTAAAGAACGGATCCTCAGCAAATCAAGGCGCAACCCGGACTTTGTTCACCAAGGTCAGAAACCCTCATTATTTCAAGACCTGGCCGCCTCCACGTTGCTCAAACGCAAGTCCTTCACCACTCCACCTTTGCGAAGCAGGTATAAAATACTCCTGGGGTCATCCGTTTCGGCTGATCTTCACCTATAAAGGGGAACTGAGGCAAATCCACTCACTCCAGGCGGCCTACAAACTCTTGGGCCTCGATGGGCCTGCGCCGGAGCAACCCGATCAGAGTCGGCACCCGCGCCGGCATCGCAGCGGCCATGGATGGACCACTATCAAGCCCCCGAGTCCAGCGATACGCCCTGATTCAGACACCATGGCCAAAGAACGGCAAGCGGTACTGTCGACCCTCGCCGGGACATCCTCGGAGTGAAGCATGTTCTCTCTGGACTGCACCTTGGTATGGTATGGTCGCACCCTCGTCTCCGGGGGATGATGTTGTGAACATTCCCATTTGCTTGTCCGGTGGGAGCGGGGAGCTCTGGGCCACAGGTACCTCTCTCTTGCTTTTCTAGGAGCAAGACGCTCTGGACATTGATTTTGCCTTGTTGTGCTATTTCTTCTGTTATTGTCAAGTACAGGTTTTTCCTTTTTGTATATGTTGTTGGGTTCCGTGGGATTGTTGCTTTTTATAATGTTGGGTTCTCCTCCCCTCGCCGAATCCCTGCTGCATCTATACTGGTTAACAGCCCATGCATAACGCCACCACCTAGCTTAGATTGCCCTCTCTCTACGGTGTCTATAGACCGCCCAGCATGCTGGCCCCTACAAAGCGTAGCCTTCCCCACCTCCAGAGCATGAGTATCAAGATTCTCACATTGAACGTGAAAGGGCTCAACAACCCCATCAAGCGCAGAGCTATCTTGTCATACTTGGAGAACTCTGGGGCCCACATCTGTCTACTCCAAGAGACTCATTTGAAATCCAGTGACACCTATAGAATGTGCTCCAAGGCTTTCCCACACCAATATTACTCCTCTCTCCCTACTAAAAAGGCTGGGGTAGCTATCTTAGTCGCACACACATTCCCTGGGAGGGTGGGGACCAAGGAGATGGAGGTCAAAGGCCGCCTCCTGGCACATTCGGTGACTGTAGGGGGACATAACTTCACATTGGCCGCTCTCTACGCTCCCAACGATGGCCAGGAAGCCTTCTTGCACAAAACGATAGGAGACCTGACCTCCATGCACGACCGACAAATTCTTCTGGGGGGCAATTTGAACATAGTCTTTGACGGTCAGCTCGAACGTTCTGCGCAGCAACAGGGAGCAACAGGGGCTCTCTCAGATACCCACTGCCGGTGGCTCCACGACCTAGGTTTGGCAGACAGGTGGAGACACCTCCATCCCTACACGTGCGACTACACCTTTTATTCCCACGCCAGGGGGACTTACGCACGCCTCGACCACTTCCTGCTAGCTCGCTCCCTCCTTCCATGGGTGCAATCATCGACCATTGAGCCCCAAACACTCTCCGATCACGCGGCCCTTACCGTGACCCTACTGTTCCCCCCCACTCATAGACTCATGGCGACTTAGGGATGCACTCCTACACCGCCCTGAGGTTGTGACCCGCCTTACGAAGACGCTAAAGGACTTCCTGGTCATAAATGACACACAAGACACCTCTACCATATCCCTCTGGGAAACACTTAAGTTAGTGGCCCATGGGGACTTCATAGCCATCTCTGCCGCAGACAACAAGGCCCGCCGAGAAAAAAGGGACGAGCTAACTGAGCAGGTACTGGAACTGGAAGGGATTCATAAGAGGACGGGGGCCCCCGGGTATGGCGTAAACTAAAAGCGGTCAGGGCACAGCTGGCCAGCCTCGACCTAGATAGGGCGGAATATGCCGCGCTTCGCCTAAAGCATGCATTTTATACTGGTGGGGACAGATGTGGCCGTCTTTTAGCTCATAAACTGCGCACGCAGCGACAAGCAGCGATGGTCCCCCTCATCCAGACCATCGATGGTGCGGAACGCATACGTGGTGAAGACATAGCCGATGCATTCCGAGATTTTTACGCCACCCTGTACTTCACACAGTCACTGCCTGACCAAAATCCTTCTAGGTATTGTCAGGACATAACGCTCACCAAATTGACAGAACATCAGGCCGCCACCCTGGATAGCCCTATCAGACTTGAGGAGGTTATCTCAGCTATATCCCGACTTAAACTTCTTTAAATCCCCCGGCCCGGATGGGTTCTCTGCCCTTTTTTATAAAACTTTCTGTTCCCTCGTGGCCCCCATACTAATGCGACTCTTCAATTCGGTCGCCGACACCGGGGAACTGCCACCAGCAATGCTCCTAGCGTCAGTAGCGGTAATACCCAAACCCGGGAAAGATAATCGATACTGTGCCTCGTACAGGCCGACATCACTCCTCAACATTGATTTTAAGATATTTACGGGGATCCTGGTGGTGAGATTAGGGCCCATGAGGCCAGGCCTGATCAACCCAGACCAGGCGGGCTTTGTCGCTACCAGACAGTGCAGTGATAACACCAGAAGGTTGCTACACCTCTTAGACAAGTCCCATAGGCAGTCCGAGGAACGCATTTTTCTCTCCATAGATGCCGAGAAGGCGTTTGATAGGGTGCATTGGCCCTTCTTGGAGACTGTCCTGGAGAAATTTGGGATTGGCAGTCGCTTCTGACGGTGGGTGTTTAGCGGCTACGGTCACCCGTCGGCCACTGTCAGAGTGAATGGTTTCACCTCCACACCTTTCCCCATCGCCAGAGGCACCCGACAGGGCTGCCTGCTCTCCCCTTTACTATTCGCTCTTTATATGGAGCCACTAGCCCAGCGAATACAGGAGAACCGGCTAATCAAGGGAATCCTCTTTGCCACACGGCTAGCCTCTATGCGGATGACGTGGTTGCCACACTCGAGTCCCCCCACACCTCCGTCCAAGCATTTCTGGCCGAATTGGAGGAGTTTGCAGAGGCCTCTGGTTTCAAGGTCAATGTAGCTAAATCCCAAGCATTGAGTTTCTCGTTGACGCAGACTACTATAACTGCGCTGGTCCAGGCATCCCTTATTCAATGGAACCAAAAAGCTATACCATACCTGGGCATTCTGCTATCTTTATCCATAGCAGCGACTAACTCTCTCAACTATACTCGGCTAGTGCGCCAAATTAAACAAGAGCTCCAGCGGTGGCGACCATTCAACCTTTCCTGGCTGGGCAGAATAGCGGCCCTAAAAATGAGTATACTCCCCAAAATCCTATATGTTTTTCAAACTCTCCCGGTGGAGCCCCCCCCAGGTGCTCTAAAACTACTGCAGTCTGAATTCATCTCCTTTGCTTGGGCAGACAAGAGGCCACGACTGAAAAGGGAACTAAGCTATAGGCCCCATGAAGAGGGGGGGTTGGGGATTCCTGACCTTGGCCGCTACTACAAAGCGACGCAACTGAGGGCCCTTCTGGAGTGGGCCCAGCCGGAGTTGGAGAAACACTGGCTATTCATGGAGCGAGCGCTCGCGAAAATGGCTCTCTGGAAGATTCCCTTCCTCCGCAAGGTCAATAGACCCTCGGGGCTCTATGGCTCTCCAGTGGCTCGCGCCACACTGGCGGCTTGGGTCGCGACAGCCACCCGCAATGGTTTGACGACCTTCCCATCGCCCCTCACCCCCATTACCGAAAATCAGGATTTCTCTCCAGGCGTTGACCGAGACGCGTTTAGCCATTGGATTGCGGAGGGACACAGGTCTGTGGGACATTTCTTCGATGTTGAATGCCCCCGTCCCTTTGAAGATTTTTAAACTAGCTTCCAAGTACCAGAAACAGAGCGCTACCTCTACCTACAAATACGACATTGGGTCACACAGCCCCAGGTCCGCCCGGGTGCGGGGAGGTTCCTCACCAGGTATGAGAGATGGCTGCTCTCCAAAAATTCCCCCAAGCGACTCATCACGGAACTCTACCGCTTCCTACGGCCCCTGGAACAGCCGGTCAAGTCAGCCGGCCAAAGACGTTGGGAGACTGAACTGGGTAGGGAGCCGACTCCCAGAGAATGGTCGGACGTTTGCTACTGCGCCAGACACTCAGCGCATAATATCAACAGCATTGAGACGGCCACTAAGGTCATGACCTATTGGTACCTCACACCCTCCCGACTCCATAAGAGCGATCCTGACCGCTCCCCCACTTGCTGGAGAGGGTGTGATGCTGACGGCACACTTTTACACCTGCTGTGGGAATGCCCTGCGCTTACTACGTACTGGTCGCAGGTAACCCTGGGCGTAATTCGCGTAGTAGCGCTACGCGTAGCTATGCGAAGTGCACTTCGCACTACGCGAGCTACGCGTAGCACTACGTGAACTGCGTAGTGCGGTAGGAAATGCTGTTCGCAATGATTGCACAGTGCCGGATGCTTGTCCGCACTGTGCAATCATTGCAAACGGCATCTTGCACAGTGCAAGCGGTCGTTTTCTGCCGCTCGAGTAGATTTGTACTCGAGCAGCAGTTTTCTCAACGCGGACTGGTAGTTTCTCATCGCGAGCGGTCACGAGCATACGCTACCACTCGCAATGAGAAACCTGACCTCCCCGCATTGAGAATCTCGCCGGGAGGTTTATTTTCCACACTCGCGATCGGCAACTTGATGTTGCTGATCGCGAACGAGGAAAAAGTCTCGCAGGGATGTCATTTTGCTCGCTCGCGGTCGCCAACTTGACGTTGAGGACCGCGAGCAAGCAAAAAATGCCAGCTACGCTACGTGTTTTTGCACTGTGCTACGTGCAATTCGCGTAGCGCGTAGTTGCGCAAACTACGCGAGCGTAGCGTAGTTTTCCGCCCAGGCATAGTCGCAGGTGCTGGACGAGATAGGCCACCATTTGACACTACACTCCTTCGATTCCCTGCGCACATAATCCTAGGGGTCTCGGACAGACTTACTTACCTCCTCAAATTCCATAAAGGCAAACAAATAGGCATAGCCCTGGGGGCGGCTCTACAAAATATCCTATCGCACTGGGGCACAGACACTACTCCAAACATACAGGGTTGGCTCCACCGCCTGTGGTATGTACTGGGCATGGAGTGCATCACCTTCTCGCTGCAAGGCGACGGGGCCTCCTTCGCTGATGTGTGGCGCCCTTTCGTAACCTGCGGCTACTTCGCCTTCCCGACTTGGGTCAAAATGCCACTTAGACAATGTCCCAGATGCTATGGAGGGCTGGGACTGCTTCTCATTCTATTTTTCGGCTGTCAGGGGAGGAGAGGGGAGGGGGAGGGAGGAAAGGGAGGGAGGTGGGGAAGTTGTCTTTTTTTTTTCTTCTATTTGTGTCGCTATGTTTGTCATTCAGATGCTCTGTGAAGCACAATGATAGCTAGAGGCCCACGACGTGGCCACATAGCATACTGCATCTTGTTATTGAAACTCAATAAAAATGATTTCAAACTAAAAGATGAAGACTCTCTTGGGAAAGGTTAGTTTCATCCTCCTTTGGGGGGGATATGTTGGAAAGTGCCCCATTTTCACATGGTCACTCCCACTTTTTGCCTAGTAAATGATGTGATTTAGACTGAATGTGTACTGGGTTCCTGCTAACCAGGTCCCCGGTGCCATAGCTATTTCCCCAAACTGTACAATTGTTCTCCCAATTGGCAAAACCGTTAGCACCCTCTCTAAGTCCCTAGTAAATGATACCCTAGTACCTAGGGTCAGAGGTACTAAAGAGGGCCCCTAAGGGCTGCAGAACGAATTGTACTACCTCAAGGGACCCCTCACCAAGCACATGCAAGACTGCCATTGCAGGCTGCGTGTCTTGGTGCCGACTAAAGTGAAAACACGACATGTCACACATCCCTCTGTGCTATGTCCTCTACCACCAGTATGTAATATTTGTAAGTCACCACTACAGCAGGCCTAACAGCTGTAAGGCACAGTACTGAATATTACATGTGAGGGCATACCTGCATGACTTGATATGCCACTGTGCTGGTCAGTCCTAGTACTGCCAGTGCAAGTGACCAATGAAGACATCTTAAGACGTGCTGGACACTGGTTTTGAGAAAACATGGTGTGGCTACATGTTTAGTATTCAAACATCTCATATTGATAAACTCACACTGATACCAGTGTTGGGTTTATCAATACATGCACACAGAGGGCACCTTAGAGGTGCCCTCTGAAAACCTGTTAGCCTCTGGTGTCCTTGCTGACTGGTTTCTGCCAGCCTGCCACTCGAGGCGCTGTTCTGACCTTCTAGGGGGAGAGCCTTTTGCTCTCAGGAGACCCAGAACAAAAGCCTGCCCGAGAAGAGGGTGCAACACCGACTTCCACAGGTTGACCTGCTGATTAGCCTTCCTTGGGCAGCAAGCCTCAAAGGGCTGCCGCCTTTGAAATGCAAATCTGGCTCACCCTCACAGGAGAGGAAGCCACCCCCTTTGTCCAGGTCCCCCTTGGCACCTGGACAGGCAGGAAAATTAGCTTGTCAGGTAGGCGTACCACCTCCAGGCTAGTACCACCGCTAAGATCGGCTACTGTGAGGTTGACACGATTTTTTAGAAGTAGCTATCTTTGAGATGGCATACTTAGGAATTCTGGTACAGAGTTATGCCCACTTCCAATAGGAAGTGGTCATATAGGGGGTGTAGTATCCCCCAGGGTCAGTAGCCCATTGACTACTACCCTACACTCCCTTAAAGCCCCTAGATTCAGTATTTAGGAGAGCCCCAGGCACCAGAGAAACAGATCCTGATGATCTAAGAAGAGAGAGAACCCCAAAGAGCCACAAAAGCAGAGAAGAGAGAAGAAGCAGCTGACCTGGCACCAACCCTGCCAGCCTGTCTACATACCTCCCCACAAACTGCACCAAACTCGACTCGTCCAGCAGCTGTGGACTCCAGAAACCTGCCTGCCTTCAATAAAGACCCAAGACTTCCAGTAAACAGTGGACCTGTTCTCCTGCACTCTGCAAGAATTATGAAGAAAAGACTCTGGGGCCTAAGGAATTGTCAAAAGCTGACACCTGAAGCAACCACTGCCCGCCGAGTTGAAGTGGGTACTCTTGTCAACAAGGTCCCCCAGCCCTCCAGAGCACGAGTGTATCATGGTTTCACCACTTGTGGACTCCCCGACGTTACCTGCAACCTCTGCAAGCAGGCCCCCTTGACAGTAACTGCTCCTGGTAAGAAAACCTGACACCTAAAGACACCTCTGCATCCGTCGCCACCCAGCCATGGAGAAGAGGACCCCTGGTACCCCTACTTCCCTGACCATCACAAGCCTTGAACTCCTCTGTTGGTTCACCTCGACTGCCCTTCCAGCCTGAGACTGCAGCCTCTCTTCGCAGTGACCAATCTCCATTGAAACCTATTGGGCTCCCAAAGCTGTTTGCACCCTGCACCCAGCCGCCCTTGTGCCACTGGTGGTGTACTGCTGGTGCTGCCTTGAACCTTGCCCACCACTCACCTTAACTCCTAGAGATTTGTCTTGTAAGTTCACTATCTGTTTGCCAAACTTATTCTTCCTTCTATAGGATAATATTGCAGAACCCAGAATTTGCACTCTGTCCAATTTTTAAAGTGAAAAGAATTTATATTTACAAACGTACTTGCCTGAACAATTTTTCTCTGATGCCTAAACATATATAAAGCTACTTGTTATTTTTATAAATTGGTGTGGATCTCCTTCTTGAGTCATGTGTGTCATTTACTGATCATTGTGTGTATTTGCAAATTTCTTGCACTCTTCTGTGTTAAGTCTAAGGCTGCTCGACCACACTACCCACTAATAGAGCACTATGGGATTGCATAGCAAGCCCTGTCCACTAATAAGGGGACCCCTGGACTCTTTACACGGTATATCAGATTTTTTGATGTATCACATAAAGAGTCATCTTCCTACAGCTGGCAAGAATGGCTGGCAGATTTTGAAGACTTCATGAAAGGGTCACAGGTCACTAACCCAGCTCAACTGTTCATTGCACTACGCAATCTCATCGGTAAAGAGGTTGGTCAGATCCTCAAGGAACTTCTGACAGATGTGATGTCATCCTATCAAGATGTCCATGAGGCACTTAACAGGAGATTTCTTCACAAAAGGAACATTGACTATGAATGCTACACCTTCAATTTAGCCTCCCAGGAGAAGGATGAATCCATGGGGGAATTTATCTTGCGAACCAAATGTTTCGCACGCTACAGCGCTTTTCACACCTTCACAAGTGAAGATGCTCTTCATCTGTGGATTATTGAGGGATGTCAATCAGAGTCCCTGTGTAGACGTCTCTTAACGAAAAGCTACTCTCTGGATGAAGTAGAAGAAATGATGAGAGTCAGTGATCAGGCTGAAGAACATGCAAAGAAATTGGAAGCAGGAAAGTTCTAAAAAAGTGAACAGGATTTCCAGCTTCAAGCTTGTCATAAGGAACGACATTCATCTGAACGCCGGCAGACACCTAGATTCCATGGATTATCCTCAATGAGCAGGTCGTCCTCACAGTGCCAATCAGGCTGACAAGAGAAGGGAGCGCCAACTGAAATGCTATCTCTGTGGACAAGACTACCCGCATGTTGACTCATGCCCTGCTATTGGTCAGAAATGTTGTTGTGCAGAAAAGATAATCACTTTGAGAAGGTATGCTGAGCTTTGCGAAAAAACATTCAAAGAAAGTCAAGGGTATCCAATTCTTGTCATCAGGAAAAGGCTGTATGTGACCGACAAGAACCCTCCACCCTCTCATCGTGATCGTCTCTCTTTGCATGTCACATACAGATCTCGACACTGTGAGTCCTGTGAGTCAAAATCCCTCACATCAATCTCCCAAGACAGCAAGGAATATGTTTGCATGGTTGCCGATCATGATAGACTAAAGAAATAACTAAATCTGCACATTCAAATGGGTGAACACGCCCCTAAATTTATACTAGACAGTGGGGCATCCCTCAACTACATCTTTGTTGCAGAGTACAACAAAATGAACCCGAAACTCAAATTGCACAAAGCCGCTGTGCTAGTCTGCACGTGGATGTCTAAGGAACCCATTCCATGTCTAGGACAATTTCAAGCATCTCTCACCTGCAAAAACAGAACTGTATAAACACACATTCACATTATTGATGGACTGGAAGCAGACTGAATCCTCAACTTGCCTACTGCCGAATTGTTAAAATTGGTAGAAATACTGTACCGGGTGAATGATGAACCAGACATTGTACACAAGTTTCCAAAATTGTTCACAGGACTTGGTAAAATTACTCATTTTCAAGTCTGTCTGCACATAAATTAACAAGTGACACCCGTGGCTCAGCATCGTAGGAAGGTGCCAGGAGGATAAACTACGGGATCTCCTTCGGGCAGGCATTATTCAGAGAAGATCCGGACCTATTTCCTGGGTGTCTCCAGTGGTTGTGGTGCCCAAACGAGGATCAGATGGTAAAATGCATCTATGCGTGGACATGAGAGCCCCAAATACTGCCATTGGAAGGGAAAGGCACCCGGATCCCCACATCCGTGATATGATCACGCTGTGGAATGGGGTGAAAAGCTTCTGTAAGCTGGACCTTAACAAGGGTTACCACCAGCTGGAACTCCAAGGGGGTTCACGTTATATCACCCCGTTTTCAATGCATCAAGGCTTATTTAGGAATAAACAGCTCAGTTTTGGCATTTCATCTGCAGCTGAGATAATCCAAGAAGCAATCAGAAGAGTGATTTGTCATATTCCCAACACCCTTAATTACAGTGATGACATCCTTGTGTTTGGCGCCACTGTCAAATAACATGACAGAGCTCTGGATTGGGTATGTCATGCACTCCTGGAAGCAAACCTGACTCTTAACAAAGGCAAATGCGAATTTCACAGATGGACACATTTTTTTGGATGAAGGGATGAGGCCGGACCCTGAAAGGGTCACAGCTCTGAATGACACCACTCGCCCCGAGATGCTGGTGATGTTTGGTCTGTTCTAGGAATGGCCATCTATTGCGCTTGGCAAGGACTATGCCACCATCAGCTATCCTCTTCATGAACTGACAAAGCAAGGTCAGCCATTCAAATGGTCAGCAAGATATGATTAAGAGTTTAACACAATCAAGGTCACAGTTGACTACTTTAACCCTCGCAGGTAGACTGAAATCACTGTGGATGCTAGCTCTGTTTGACTTGGAGCCATTCTAGCACAGTATGGCAAAGACAGTGATCAAAGACACATAGTGGCATATGCTAGCCACAGGCTGACAGACACTGAGAGGGCATACTCACAGCCAGAGAAGGAAAGCCTGGCGGTAGTCTGAGCCTGTGAGCATTTTCGCATCTTCATGTATAGGAAGCATTTCACACTTATTACAGACCATCAGACACTAATAACCATATTTGGAAACCCCTGAGCAAAGATGCCACCCAGGATCGAGCGATGGCAAATCTGTCTTTAAGAATCCACATATACAATCATTCACAAACCAAGAAAATCAGCAAATCCTATAGACTACATGTCAAGGCACCCTAGGGCATCTTCCAAAATGAAACACTTACTAGCTGAGGAATACATCCATTTCATCATCGATCAAGCAAGACCACCTGCAGTCCCCCTTGAAGCCATCATTGAGGTCACTGCATCAGATGTCACCCTGTAGGATGTGACATGTCGCATTCGAAAAAAAATGTGGAAACACTTAGAAGAGCCCAAAGTAACTGACACATTGACACCGAAGAACTGGCTTCTTTTCGGCATGTAAAGGATGAATTGTCCATTGCCAAAGATGGACTACTGCTAAGGGACAAAAGGATCATCATACCGAAAAACCTGCTTCAAGGAGTGGTTAATACACGAAGGACACAGGGGCATTGTGGCCACTAAAAGGGCTTTACGAGAACATGTCTGGTTCCCCTCTCTTGATTTGATGGTTGAAGCCACGCTAAAAGACAATGTCAATGTCAACTTGTCAGTTGAGAAGAGACACCCTCGTTTTTGCAAATGTCTGAACTGCCGGAAAGTGTTTGGCTACAAGTGGCGGTCGACTTCTTTGGCCCTTTGCAGTCAGGCAAATACATCCTGGCTATAATCTTGATCACAAAGATCCGTGCAACTATCGACCAATTACCAGCTAAAATAGTGGAAAACATTTTGAACGAACAATTGGTTTCCTTTAATGAGACAAACAAACTTTTGGACAGCACACAATTCGGATTCCGGACAGGCCACAATACAGGGACAGCACTGCTCAAGGCAACCAAAGAGATCAGGCAGGTTTTAGATCAAGGAAAAGGGGCTGCCCTGATCCTCCTTTATCTCTCGGTGGCTTTCGACACTGTCAACCACCAACTACTATTAAACCGCCTAATGACATGTGGAGTCACAGGTCAGGCGTGGAGCCTGCTAAAATCCTACCTAGCAGGTTGGGAGCAAGTAGTGAAGTTAGAGAATTTCACCTCTCACTCGTTCTCCCTGCCTTGTGGAGTTTCACAGGGATCATCACTGAGCCCTACTCTTTTTAAAACATTTATGTTTCCCCATTAGCAGCCCTGATAAGAAAATTTGGATTTTTGCTCACGTCCTATGCTGACGACACCCAAATTGTCGTCTCCATAGAGAAAAATGATGGTAGCACTAGAAACAGATTTAAGAACTGCATGATAGCTGTCCATAATTGGATGGACAGAAATTGCCTTAAATTGAACTCGGAAAAAAACGAGGTCCTACTGTTTGGACCTAAATTACATTTTTGGGGCCCTGCAGTCTGGCCAACTCCTATGGGTCCAGTTCCCCCTCCAGTGGAAAAGGCACGAAACTTAGGAGTGATTATTGATACCAAACTTAATTTTACAGATCAAGTAAATACACTCACCTCCTCCACGTTCAACACTCTCAGAATAATTAAAAAGGTCCTACCTTTCATACCGGCTAACCTGCAAAAAACCCTAGTTACAGCGTAAGTGCTGTCTAAAATAGATTACTGCAACAGTTTGCTTCTGCCCACTCCAAAATATAATTTAAACAAACTCCAGGTCCTACAAAACGCTGCGGCCAGACTCCTACTAAAAATCCCCAAATTCTGTTCAGTGGCTCAAAATCTAAAAGATCTACACTGGCTCCCCAATAAACAGAGAATAACCTTTAAGGTACTTTGCTTAACCAACAAAGCAATCCACAATCTGGCCCGGCCTTTCTGAGCCACAGTTTCAAGCAGTATGTTCCAGTTAGGAAACTCCGTTCAGCCACTGCCAACCTATTGATACAGCCCTGATTTCAAAAAGCACAATGGGGTGGAAAGAGCATTGTGATGGAAGCAACCAAAATATGGAATACACTTCCTTTGTGCATACAAAATTAACCCAGTCTTCTTTCTTTCAGAAAGGCTGTAAAGACCTGGTTATTTAAATCTTGGTAACTCTTCCGGCAGTCTTGATTACACTCACAGCTGAAACAAACAGCGCTTATATGCCTCAGAGTATTAATGTGCTACATAAATAAAATTAACTTAACATACTGGATGAATATTCCCGATTCCCATTGGGTCAACAAGTATCATCCACCAAAGTGGCCATCACCATACCCATATTGGATGAAGTCTTTGAAGCATGGGAAATTTCTAAAGTGGTAAAAAAACATGATTGGTCCTCCATTTAGTGGACACAAGTTTGCTGACTTTGCTTGTCACCTCAATTTCCGACATCGGAAGATCACTCCCATGTGGCCTCAGACCAATGAGTTGGAGGAGAGGTTTATGGCCACATTAAAGAAAACCATACAGCAAGCCCAACTGTCAAGGCGAGATGTCAAGATGGCTCTTAATGAGGTACTGCAAGCTTACAGAACCATGCCTTACAGCACCACCGACAAGTGTCCAACCACCCTGATGTTGGGCCACAACTTGCACACGAGAATTTCCATCTGGGTAAACTCAGCCAGCTGTGTTCTTCAAGCTCCAGATCATGAAGAGCTGGCAGAGTTAGACAGAACTAAGAAGGCCAAAATGAAGGAATATGTGGACGTTTCTCGGAGGGCCTAGCCATGAACTGTCCAGGAAGGAGACTGGGTGCTCATCAGGCAAGAACAAAAGAGAAAGTCTGACAGTCGATACCATGAACATCCATTGCAAGTAACAAATCTAAAAGGTACCATGGTCACAGCTGCCTCTGATGACAAGAGGATAACCCAGGACATCCCTCACTTCAGAAAGTGCAATCCAATGACCAAAGAGTCAGTAGCTGGGTTGGAAAGTGACGTCATTGAGTACCAGCCACTGGTTCTGTTCTTCACTTCTCCTAGGCTGTGGGGGAGCCGACAGAGCTGAACTCGGCAAGTCAGCAATGTCTTATTGAAGAAATCTAACTACCCCAGATTGAGACTCATTTGTGCAAGTGGGGGGAAGATGTAATGTTGTAGTAGCATGATAACAGGAGGGCACTAGGACCTCATTGGTAGAGAGAAGCCAGGGAAGAAGGCAAGAAACTGGAAAGGGAGGAGTCAAGTAGATAGGAGTAGAGATACAATCAGGGAAGGTTGGAGCAGCTTAAGCTCCAGAGTAGAAAGCATTAATAAAGCATTTGCCTACTTTATTTGAGAGTGGCTCTTCATTGGGTCATACCGACATTACAACTGGGAGCCAGTGAAGATGCTGTAGGTGTCCTGACATTCTGCCCCGGGGGGAAATCCTTTTAGTTAGATGGGCAGCAGCATTCTGAATGATTTGAAGATGCTGGATCAGGAAGGCAGGCAGCCCCAAGTACAGACTGCTGGCATAGTCCAACCTGGATGAAAGCAAGGCATGGACTAACATTTTTACAAAACTCCATGGGGATGAGATACAGCATCCTTCATAAGGACCTACAGGTGGAGAAACAGGTGGAGGATAATGCCTTGATTTGTGGATCAAAAGTCAAGTCGGAATAAATTGTTAATCCCAGGTTTCTTACCACTGGGGCCCGATTGGGGGGGAGCACCCATTTCAGCCAGCCACCAGATACTGGGGTTGGGGGATGATTTGATGCCAAAGAAAAGAATCTCATTCTTATCTGAGTTGAGCTTTAAACAGCTTGCATTCATCCAGTCTACAACTGCTTTGAGACAAAGTTTAAAGAGACACAGTGTTGAAGGCACATTTTCCTGAAAAGCTAGGAGGAGTTGGGTGTCATCTCCGCATAACACAGCTCTAACTCTCCAGGATTCGACTAGTTTAGCCAGTGGCTCCAGGTATATATTGAAGAGGGTGGGACGCAGGGCAGAGCCCTGATGTACACCACTTTCTAACAGTTTTGAAGAAGAGGTGAAAGGTGGGAGAAAAACAGCCTGGGAGCGATCAGTGTTAAATGATTTCAGCCACAACAGGACTTGGTCTCTAATGTCAATATTTTTTAGTCTCTCAAGCAAAATGGCATGTGAGACCATATCGAACACCAAGGATAGGTCCAGTAGCATTAACATAACAGGTGTGTTTAAATCCAAATTTTCTTTGATGTATTCTGAGACCTCAAGCAGGGCAGACTCGGTGCTGTAGCCTGCACGAAAACCTGATTGGGAGTCATGCAACAGATGATTAGACTCAAAGAACTGTGATATCTGCTTGTTTGCCCTTTTCTCCAGTAGTTTAGCTACTAAAGGAAGTGAGATGAGTCTAATATTACTGAGAACTTTAGAGTCCGCTGATGGCGTCTTAAGCAGGGGAAGCAGCACAGCTTGTTTCCAGCTGAAAGGTACCAGCACCTTGTCTAAAGAGGTGTTTAGCAGTTTATTTAAGATTTGATTCACCACAGGGGCAGTAAGTTTAAAGATGGCAGAGGGGCAAAGATCAAGGGGGGAGCCAGACTTACAGCAGGCATGTTCAGCAGCAGATTCCTCTAGGCTTATAGTAAAACTGGATAGCACCGTACCAGGATATAAATTGGTCATCTTTCCTTGATTAGAGAGGTTCTGTGCAGGGAAAAGTTCATAAATGGATTTAATTATCTTGAAGTAGAATTCAGAATGGTCCTTGCATATCACCAAGGAGGGCGAGAGAATGTTTCTTTTTGTCATGGGAGATTGAAAAGAGTTGACAATTTTAAACAATTCTCTGGGTTTATTTGCTGCCTTAGAGATGGAAACAGCAAAAAAAGTTTTTGGGGGCTGACCGTATCGGAGTATGATGTCTTTTTCAGATCGGCCTGGTACGTTACTTTAGCGCCCAGATCGTTCTTAGATCTTCATTGCCTTTCTCATTTTTAGGTCGAGCATTTGAGACCTATTGTAATTCCTTATGTTGGGTTAAAGCCATCCCGCAGCTTTTAATTTGTTTGTTTCAGTGTCCTTCAAAATTCCTTGCTTGCCAGTGGTCAGTCATGCCTCTTTGTCCCTCCTTTCTCTCTTCCGTTCTTCCAATGCAGCAGGGACTAAGTACTGTCTCATCACACTACAGTTCTTTGTGTGTTCTCTGGGGGACTACTTTTTTTCTTGGTTTCCTGCTCTGTTTCTGTTTGCCAGTGTGCAGTTTCGGCACCATAGCTGATTACATTTAAATATAGTTTTCTTCCATCCCACCTCCTCCTAATTCCACAGTTGTATTGGGGGTAGTCGTTCACCATGCCTCCTTCTTCGTTGGTTATATTTTTTAGGCTTTTAGCAATTTTCGATGTCGACTGTCGTTTGGGCTGTTTTTAGTAGGATGTTAGTTGGTTTTGGGCTTTGATTTAAGGAGGATTGGGCTTGTTCCTCTTGTGAAAGCTGCTGCACTGGGCACCTGGTGATCTGTAACTTTCAATTACTTAAAAATAAACTTTAACTTTTAATTACTCCCTGCGGCGCCCGCTTTCACTTTTAAATATTCAACATGAGGGCAGCCTTCATTTTAAAATGCTGTCTGACGCCTGCCTTCACTTCTACATTTAAGCATGCCGTTCGCCTTCACTTAGCCCACATTCACTTTTATATGTAAGCGTCACAGCCGCCTTCACTTTTAAATAATAAGAGCGATGCCCGCCTTGACTTTTAAAATCTAAAAGCGTCCGAGGCATTCCGCGTTTTAACTCACATTCCATTCAAAATGGCTGTGAGCTTTGCTGCCTCTTAATCACGCCCCCGTCGTTTCCAGCTCCCCGTCTGCATGTGCTTCCCCCCTCGTTTGTGAGTATGCTTAATATCAAACGCCTCATAGGAATGGCTGGACCAACCCCTGAAGATGCTTGGATCCGGGTGATAGTTTGCTGGCTCGCGCACGCTGACCCCGCGGTTTTTGCGCGTTGTTCGGAGCTTTGTGGCGCCTGTGGTAGCTAGCGCTGCTCCTCTTCAGTACGCTGCCTCCTCGTAGCCCTGGATATCGTTCTCCCCGGTAGGTGAAGCCAGGGCCTGGGCCATAGACTGTGCGTCCTACCAGGAGAGCGGGGTGGTGGGGCGACGGCTCAGAGTCTCCCATGTCTATCTAGGAGGGCGGAGGCGGCAACGCTGAGTTTTTGAAAGTGTGGTTAACGCTGTGCAACCAAAAAAGACCATTGTGTACTTTGCTTAAAAGAATTCACGCGCACTCATGGCAGTCTTTGAGGTTTGAAGCAGAATGTTGCTGTTTAACATGCAGTCTGCTGCATGTCAGCAGAGTGGCATCATGGAATGTTCGGAATGTTAATGAGGCTGATGTCACTGCGTCCGCCTTCAGCACCACGCTGCGGGAGGCAACAAAAGTTGTGAAAGAATGCATGCCCGCTCAGTTCCCGGCCAAAGGACACATACGCGAATGTCGCCATCAAGGTACCACATCAGCATGCCTGGAAGGTGACCGAGTGCATTACTTTTTAGTCCAATGACGCAAGTTGCTTTTGAATCTTTCATACTCTTTCCCTAACAAAGACATCACAGCAGAAAGTACTCTGAAAATTTTCAAATAAAGCAGTTGAATCCTACTGCTTTTTTGAGATTAGATGAAAAACGAAACAGCACAAAATAACTTGGTTACTCTGCGATAAGCTACATATATTTTTGCAAACTATTGTCTGACAAATGCAATCTTATCTGCATGCAAGTAAGTGTAACGTTTGAGCTACAATGTATTCATAATATCATGGCTGGCAAATTACATGTACAATATTATGATTAGAAGCTAACTGTTTTAGGGTATTCATTATTTATACATTTCCATCTGTATTTACCCATATATTTTTTTGGGTCCGAACGAAGCTCTGCAGTGCAGTGCTGCTCACAACCACGGCTGGGCCCCCGCTGTGGGGGCTATTATGTAAATGCTGGCTGCCAGTGAATATTAATTAATTTCCAAGCTCTGCCGGCCAAAGGGAGAGAGTCAGGCCCTCCTCCCATCTGGCTATTGCAGGTCAGGCGTTTTTTTTTTTTAGTTTTATTAGCGTGAACCGGACCAGAACGTCACCAGTTCCGTTACACAGGGACACATTTATTATTTGGTAGGCAAGGGGAGATTGAGGGGCAGATTTACAAGCCCCCTGTGCCAGCAGTATGTCACTTTTCGTGACGTACTGGTGGCGTATTTCTCTGCCCCATATTTACAAGGACAGGAAAAGCCAACCTGTGTGGCTTTTCCTGTCCTTGTAAATATGGCCCCTTTACACGCAGGACTTTGCGTGAAAGGGGCATTCCATGGGTGTTGCTGTGGGTGTTCCCACGCAACAGACATGGAACAATACACATTTCCTGATTTACGAGGAATTGTAAATCTGGAAATGCGTGTGAATGCGAGGCGTAGGGAGGCGCAACGAGGAGAAATGTTTTCATTTCTTCTCGTTTTTTCCTCTTTCAATGCGTGCTGCATTCTACAGCACGCATTGAAAGAGGAAAATGCCTGTAGTGATTGTTTTTGTGCAGGAAGGTGCCCCTTCCTGCACAAAAACAATCTCCTCATGACGCAGGCATCCTTGCACCATGGTGCAAGGGTGCCTGCGCCGGCGCATGGCAGCTGTTTTGCGCCAGCGCAGGGGAGAGCACAGGAATGCGACATATTATTGTAAATATGTCTCATTCCTAGCTTTGGAAGTGCCGCAGCGTGGCGCAGCCAAAGGGCTTGCGTTGCCTCGCTGCGGCATTTCCTCGTAAATCTGCCCCTAAGTGCTTTGCCCAGAATCAACCATGTGCTTGATGCATTTTGGGCCTTGTTTAGTGTGGCACTACTAATCTCTGCATCACCCAGATCTCGAGAACACGAGATAGGAAAGAGGGCAGATAAACACATTTTCAAAAGCGTGACGACCCCTTTCTGGGCACTTTCACATCACTCTTTCACTAAACACACCTAATTCAACCTGCCAACTCTGCAGAGCTAGGAAGCCTTGGATGCTACTTCCTGATGTTCAACATCACGTTAAGTCTGCTCTGTTTAGTTTTAGCACAAATGTGATAATGCTGAAAGTGACCCTAAAAAAAAAACAGGCTCACAGTTTTACTTCTTTGTTTACCCTGCATAGGCATGTTCCTCACCGTACCCAACCGGTCCTGTGCATGCTTCCTTTGCCCTTTGTGTGCTCCCCGGCCGGCTCTGCGCATGCTTTTCTCGTTTCATTTGTTCACACTGCCTTCTCCCCTCTGTACCACCCTCCACCTCCTGCCCAATGTCGATGCAGTCTGGGAGTGCCCTGTGTCTTCTCGATGCTCTCACTGGCATCCAGTGCTTCCCCTCCGGTGTGCGTGCTGCCCTCGCATAGCTGTCAGCTGAGATCTCCTTAAATAACCGATAGATAGCGCCATTGCTGGACCAATTTAGGAGGGTCTGACAGATTTAGGTCTCTGCATGATCTTCTAATTAAAAAAAAAAAAAACACAAAAAGTCTTACATATGCATACTTAGATTGTTTTGGGACATCACTGTTTTAACTTTGGTCTGTTCATGTGTCACTCACATTCTACTTCCTCCAGTAACAGCATGAAGCATTGGGAAATGGGTCAGTCCACTACAGCCATTGCCCGGTCGGTACCAACATTTTGCCTGATCACATGTGCATATCTGCCATAAAATTAGTGCACTTCTGTTCCAGGGCTGGATGGCGAGTTTTGTAGTTTTCATGTTCTTTTTTCATAGGCCCCCATTGGCTACTACTTCTAAATAGGGTGGCCATCTTAGAATGGCATTGTCCATAGTATCTCATTGTGTTACCACTCCAAGATGGCCATCATATTTAAAAGCATTTTGTCAGCCAAATTGCATAAGTACAACGATGATACACTATGCACATACACTGTGTACATTAACATTGAACGATGGCCACCAAGTGCAGTGTTTACCCACAGGCCACCATGAAATGGTATTGTGATTAGTGTGCCATTGCTGTATTGTGCAAGATGGACAACACCTTGCTTCTAAATAGAGCACTTACCCAGCTGCTCTGGCTCTAAATGCCATTTACGTTTCCACTTTCCCTCTTTAGGCCTCTCAAATTTCATGCAGGCAGAATTAAATCTACCCTTCGCTGCTATCGCTATTGCAATATATATGAGTCTGTTTTCTATCACTATCAATGTTTTCATTTGCTGCTGTCATCAACTCCATCATTTCATATGACTTGTGTATTGAGACAATTGAAAGATGTCTCATGGTTGTTGTTTGCAGATCTAATGCAAGTGGTCTTTAATAACTTCGTGGGGTATTGGCATTTCCCTTTGTCTTTCTTTTAAGTCCTAGATTACACTTATTGTTGTTACTCCCTTTTCAATCCCATTGTACATTTTTGAGATACTCAACTGCTTTTACTTGATAATGTGACCAATGTTTGTAGCACCCTGACCCGATGAGCAATGATAGAAAACATAGTCAAGGCACAAATGCATCAAAAATACTTGAAGATCATCGGTACATAGATAAACAAGCACTGGCATAGCCAATAGGTCTCGCCTTTGGGACATTATAAGTATTTAGCCATGCAGCACATTATACTGGGTCAATCAATCAATCAATCAGGGGTTTAAAAGCGTGCTACTCACCCATGAGGGTCTCAAGGCGCAGTGGGGGGTGCAGCTCTGGTTCAGCCGAAGAGCCAGGTCTTGAGGCTCTTCCTGAAGGAGTGCAGAGTAGGGGAGCATCTGATATTGACTGGAGCTCGTTCTAGGCTTTAGCTGCGATGTAGGAGAAGGCTCTTCCACCTGCTCTGGTTCTGCAGATGTGCGGGTTTTTGCCAGGGCGAGGTCGGCGAAGCGGAGGTTCCTTATGGGTACGTGGAAGGAGACTCTTTCGTTGAAGTATTTGGGTCCGGTGTTGTGGAAGGATTTGTAGGCGTGGGTGAGTAGCTTGAAGGTTACTCTCTTCTCGACGGGGAGCCAGTGGAGGTCTTGCAGATCTTGGGTGATGTGCTCATATTGTGGGATGCAGAGGACGGGTCTGGCCGCGGTGTTTTGGATGGTCTGGAGTTTGTGTAGCAGGGATTTGTTGACTCCAGTGTAGAGGGAGTTTCTGTAGTCCAGTCTGCTAATTATGAGTGCGTGGGTGACGGTCTTTTCTTGCTTCGGGGGGATCCACTTGAAGGTCTTGCGGAGGGTGTTGAAGCAGGTGGATGAGACGGCGTTGATCTGTTGGGTCATGGTGAGGGAGGAGTTGAGTATGATGCCGAGGTTCCGGGCGTGGTCCGTGGGGGTGGGTGGGGTGGGTGCTATAATATCTACTGTAGCAGTCAGGTGACAACTCCAAACACTGTTTTCAGAATAGTGCAGGAAGCCCTCCCAATAATAGAATAACTTTCACCTGATGCCGTGTCGTAAGGGTGAACATCGGACAGTTCAGGTTTTACAGCCAAAAGTACAACAAATTCAAGAATTCATGTGCCATCTGTGGCCTTCCATGGAACAGCCCATAGACTATCCATACCCAGTAGTTCACAGTGCCTGCCTAGGCTCGACCTGAAAAATACTGCAGTAAATAGGAAAGGATCCGCTCATCACACAGTAGAGTGAGAGAAGGGCAAGCCTCCTCATAGCCTCCCCATTCAGCAGAGCACAACAGTTATCAAATGTATCTCCCCTTGGACCACCTAAAAGGCAAGGGCCAAAGACTTGGCATTTGAGGATGTGCAAGATTTATAAGTCACCACAGTTGGCGGATAAAAGTGATAAAGTGAGTGCCCTCTCGATGGGCTTTCCCAACCTATGCGCACTCACAGGCCAACAGGGTCAGCAAGCAACCTGTACATTCTTGTACTGTGCAAGCCAGACTAGCACACAGGGCACAGGAAATGGCATGCAACATTCACCTTGGTCATCTGTGGCAAATGAGGACACCAAGTGATATACAGCCTTCTGCGCCTCCATTCATGTTAACATATGACAGACTTTGACATATGGCCCTCCGACTTAATCCTATCCATAATTAGCAGCAAAGCGCCACGAGTGATGCACAACCCTTACCCTGGCCATCGCTGGCAGCAGAGCACTGCCCCTGATGTACAATCCTCACTTTTCCTGGTAGGAGGGCACTGCAAGCGGCAATACAAAAATCAACCTGACCACTTCCTGTAATTAGAGCGCAAGTGAAATGTACCCCTCACCCAGGCCCTTCCCAGAGCGCAAAACACAGAGAAATATTTTTAAAGCACCTAGCATGCCTGCAGAGGAGCTTCCTCCAAATAGGCCTGTTACAGGGGGAGCTGGGAGTGCACAGAGCCTACCCCCTCTCTGATCGCCGCTCTCTGGGGACATCCTGTCTGTGCGAGGAGGGGCAGCAGGGGTATTGCTGTACGCCAAACACTATTTTGAAGAGGGTGACACATTTGCTTAGGAACACCGGAAATGAACAGATCACCAGAAGCCTCGCACACACAAAGAGGTGTTGTGGTGAATAACACAGGAAAGTCTAGCTGGGTGGAAGAGGGGGCGGGGTAGCATATGTTGTGTGAACGGGTTGGGGAACTGAAATGCCGTCAGCTGATCTGAGTGCGTTCAGATGGAAATGCCTAACATCCAGAGCTGCCGACTCTGCCGAGCTGAGATTTTAAAAAATAGAGTGCTGATTCTGGAAAATCAGAGACAGGGGAAAAGAAAAGCCAAATTTGAGTCTAACGGAAAGAACCTACCATGCCTGTAGCGGAGACTCCTCCAATAAGCCTGTGACATGGGAGCTTAGAGTGCACGGAGTGCCCCCTCAATGATGGCTGCTCCCTGGGGACATCCTGTCTGTGCAAGGAGGGGTGAAAGTACAAACAGTATTTTGAAGAGGGTGGGGCATTTGCTTACGATCAATGGAAGTCTTGCGCACACAAAGAGGTGTAGTGGTGAATAAATAAATAAAAAAAATACATGACACGGGGAAGCCTTGCTGAATGGATGAGGGGGCAGGGTAGCTCCCGTTGTGTGAAGGCTTTGGGGAGTTGAAATGTCATCAGCAGAGTATGTTTAGACTAGAAGCAGCGCCGTGTGCCAGCGAGCGTGTGAGGATGGGGGAAAGCAAAAATATGTGCACTAAAACCAAGCATATGGCCCATAATGTAAGGTTTCATGTAGCAGAGGTAGTCGCCAGGGTGGAAACAAAACAGCCACAAGGCGGGACAAATTTACACTATTCACCAACGAAAGCAATGGATTTTGTAAAGGAAAACCAAGCAACCAATGAAAACGCTGTGGGCATGTTCAAACCCCCCAGAGGTATTACTGCATGTCTCGCAGGGCAAGGGCACTGCCGCTAGGCTCGACCTAAAAAAGAGGCCAGTGCAGTGCTGTCTCCCTCTGACCCTCAAATTGCACAGCAAATGCTTTCATCCAAAGTTTCACCAGTTTACAGCTCTGTATTTATACACATTTTCAGCAATATGACTCTCTCTAAACAACAGCCAGTAGTAAGATTAGGTGAACTGGGCCAGTCTGGTTATGAAAACACAATATATGGTCTGTCGACTGTCACCAACAGGGTCAAATCAGAGTCCTATCAACTAGAGCAAAACCCACCCACACAGAGGGCCATTAGTTAAATGGGCCAAGCAGCATGTTCTTTGATAAATCTGTCAGGGAGAACTCCAAGCAGGAATACGGGGCTCAGTAAAATACACAGGAGAAACAGACTATCAGGTTGTTAAGAGAGGCTCAAAAATGGCGAGAACCAGCTCTTGGGGGCTGGGGTACACACACACACGCAAAAACATTCTCTACCAAATTAGGACACACAGAAGCAGCACGGCACTCACAGGGGTTCCGGCTTCCTATAAGGAGAGTCAGAACTACCAAGTAAGTGCCTGGTAAATTTCCACTTGTTGTAGGGCTCCTTCTCTTGCTTAGTTCATCACCAGCTTTGCGTCCACCAGCTTGTTATTTTGTGTTCCTTTCTTTGGTTTAAATATGTCTCTCTCTTTCTTTCCCCATTTCAGAGACTTTAAGAACTTCCTCATCTGTTTACTCATGTATAAAGATTTTTAATCTCCGAACTGCCTGACAGTGGTCTGCTGTTATTCACAATGCTGGTTCCTTCAGGGTCCTGGGGCGCTTCCTGTTATCTGCAGGGGCTCACTATTGTATACTCTTCCTGACGAACATCAGAGTCACTTAACAGACTTGGTTTGTATATATGTTGTGTTCTGAGCAAATTTAATTAATAATGGTGTTATGTTCTCGTTATCTTTAGGCTCACCGAAGACACCGACGTTACCAGGAGACTGCCACTATCTGTAGAAGTGATATGATGCTCCTCCTGTGAAAGAAGACTGCACGGCTATTATGTTTTCATTTCCTTCCCTCACTCCGTGCCCGTTTTTCCCATGCAGGGATCTCTGTTAGCGCTGTATGCAATCACTTAACTCTGAAGACATACATTTAGCAAGATTGTGGGATTATCCTTCAAATCCATAGAAGTAATAAAGGTCTGTCTGAGTCTAAGTGAGGCGTGTGGACCTTCAGTTGGTGGAGAGAGTACTCCATCACCATAGCAACAGAGTACCCTTTCTGCCATACTATAAATCAGGCCCTTAGTCAAATTTTTTAGAGCTCAGATTCTTCCAGTAGACCAAAGCTGCAGGCTGTAGCCAAAGAGGGCTCCACAAGGCTGGACATCTTCTCCAGCTGAATCTGATTTGTGGAAGAACGTACAAGGAGCTCTCTGTTTCTGAACCCCTGGACCAGTGGCAATGCAGCGTCATCAGATCGACTTGATAGAGTGGTCCTGATCCCCCATTACGTCTCAGAGCAAAAAGTTGGCAAACGTTTTTACTCCCTAGTTTCAGGAAAGTTCAGAAGGAGTACACTTTGACACCTGCAAGGACCCATGACCCCTGGACAGCACTTGGTGGGGTCAATACTCACTCCACCAAAGGCCAGGAAAAAGGCCTCTTGGAACGTGTTGTGTCCCTATTGTACAAACAGGAGTCAGCCTTATGACACTTGGAGTCCACTTCTCTTACAAGAGAGAGAAGATGTCCAGTCTTCAAGGCTCTTCTCAAGTCCCAGTAGGCAGGTCCAGTCGTCCTGTTCTTCCTCAGGTCCAGAAGTGATCTGAGGAGGGTACTGGGGTGCCACATTTATGCCCAGTGCCAGCTTGTGGGTAGAGAAAACTCCTGACCACTCCCTAACCAATGGGGAAAACGTTCCCAGTGCTAAACCTGCCCTCTCTCGCAGCACTTCCTGTGTGTTTTACAGTAAACTACTTAAAAGTGCCCTCCTCTACCTAAAGCCAACATGACAGAACCTTTCTTCCCCTGTGCAGAAATCCTATTAAATCGAGTGCTTGAACCATATTTCTACCTGCTCCCAAACTGACATTAAGCACTATAAGTGGTTATAATGTAACCTAGCGTTTTGCTATGGAAGGATCATCCTTGCCACAGCGAAAAATGACTTTAGAGGTTTTTTGCTGCCAGAACATGTAAAATATTAAATATACATGTCTATACTTTTTAAAAATCAAGCACCCTGCCCTATCAAGCACACTGCCCTATGGGCATTTAGGGCCTATCCTAGGAGTGGCTATAAGTAATAAAAAGGAGCCTTTAGGCGGGGCAAAAGCTTTATTTTGCCAGGGCAAAACTACAGGGGCAGGCCTTGAGACATGTTTTAAAGAGTGACTTTAGTGGGTGACACAATGAGTGCTGTAGCCACTTTTACCATTTAATTACAGACCATAGGAAAATGTAGCACCATGGTCCATGCCTGCCCATTAGTTTTTGGTGGTAGGTGGATTGCTGACGCTATTACATAACAAGGCGTTGGCAGCCGACAGTCTGCAGTGTGAGAGCCGTGGAGGTAGCACAGACGTGGACACCAGAACATGGAAGCAGGGAACCCCGAAAAACGTCTGAATCCTACCCATCCTTCACCCTTCATCTTCTGTCACGTTCTCGACCCAATCCCCATCCAGGATAGTCCTACCTGCTCTTTGAGCCTCCTACCCCTCACCCCAATTTCAACCCTGCCTCACCTGCTTCCGTCTGTGCCAGCTCGCTGCAGGAGGTCAGAGGCTTCTACTCTGCAGCTTCGCACCATTTTTTTGAACACTGTGGGGTCGATTCCGATTTGGGCCGGAAAAAGCACCGACCGACTCGGATTCGGAAATTATACCGACCGACACGTACCTGTGGCGCCCGACACGCCAAGTACGATGCAATGCGTGCAAAATCCGACCGACACGTACCGAACCCAAGTCGAACGACCGAGCCGCACGGAAAACAGCAATCCGGTCGGAAAAACAGGCGAATCCAACCGACCGACACGCACCCGGAACAAATCCGACCGAAACGTACACGCGAACTCCAAAGTACGATGCAAGGCGCGAAAACCACGAGCGAGTCGGACGGAGGCCAAGCCGTACGACCGGCACGCATACAAAACCGAGCCGAAGCAACACAAAACACCGCGACCGACGCGTACGCAGCATAGAAAACTGCACAAACACAGCGTGAACGAAACGGAGAAGACCGTACGAGACAAATGCAGGGTCCGACTCGGTCACAAGAACGTTTCCAACATACACAGACAGTACAAAGGAAAAATCACAAAAAAAAAGGCCAAACAAGCAATTACTAAGCCAATAAATACTGGGGGGGTGGGGACAGAGAACAAAGACACACCCACAACTCCACCCATATAAAGGACACAAATCACAACCATGATCCTTTGCAAATGCCATTCCACTGCCAGCACCCAAGAGAAAGCAACCACACACCCACAGCTCATCCCTCACACAAGCCACACACCATCAGCACACCAACAAATACCTACCTCACATACACCCAGCAAAACACACACTCACACACCCTCACCTGCACACCAACACACACATCACTCACCATCACCACCCATCACCATGCCCCCCAAGAAGAATCACAAGTTCCTAGATTGTGAATTGGAAGTCATGGTAGACGAGATCCTCAGGGTAGAGCCACAGCTGTTTGGCACACTGGTCCAACAGACCCCATCTCCCAGAAAACCAAGATGTGGTAGAGGATCATCAACAGGGTGAACGCACTATCACCATGTCGGTGCACAAAGAGCGACATCCAGAACAGGTGGTATGACGTGCGCAGGAGGGTTCGGGACCTGCTCAAGAAAGACTACATCAACAGCCAATACACCGGCAGTGGCCCTCCTGCCAAGCCAATATACCTCAGGTCCTGGGAGGAGAAGGTGCGGGCCATCCTTCCGCCAGTGAGCGTATATGGACTAGAGAACATCCCAGAGCCTGGTAAGTACACAACAAATGTACACAATATACTGCCACAAAAACACACACACATCACTGTCAAGGGGAGAGTCAAACCATGCACTCATAGCAATTACACAGCAACCAGAACAGAATCATCCCAAAATGTGTATGTCAGTCTGATAAACACAACACATGCCATCAAAAAAGTCACATCCAACTGTGCCATCACATGTACAAACACAACTACAACTACAGCTAGGCAGTGGCACAAATAGAACTAACAAACACATCCAGACATGTAGCCACCACAACAACACCAACACACAGTGAAGACCACTCAAAGGAAGGAATTCTGTGTATGCTGGCCAAGTCAGTGTAGCCAATAGCATCATGGGAGTCGCAGTCACACATATTGCCCCCCCACAACTGTCCCATCAACACCACCATGAACCATGCGCACATCACAGGGAGTGGAGAAGGACTCACAAGATGGCTGACACTGGCAACTGCTGTGGGGAGCACAAGGCCCTGCTGGCAACTGTGCACCAACAAACAGCAGGACACCACTGACTGACATCCTGAGAGACAACTTCCACTCCCTGCAATGCAAGCACGTTCCATGGTGGGATAACTGGCTGGCTGGGTGGGTGGGAAGGAGGACTTTCAGCACTGACCATAGTCACAAGCACCTCCCCTCACACACCCCCCAACACAAACTCCACAGAACCCACCTGGTAGAATGCAATGCCCCCCATCCTAACACAAGATCCCACAAAGACCACCACCCTGGGTTATGTTGTGTGAAGCACAGGGACACTCTTGGGACTCTTAGCCAAACAACTGCCAGGACAACACTCCCAGCCATCCTGTCAGCACAGCCAGCTCACCCCACAGGGAAGCAGAGTCAAAAGGAAGGAAGCATGGGCATGCTGGGAAGGGGGTGGAGGCAATAGCATGATGGGAGTCGTAGTCACTGATATTGGTCACCCCCACAACTGTCCCATCAACACCACCCTGAACCATGCTCACATCACAGGGAGTGGAGAAGGACTCACAAGATGGCTGACACTGGCTACTGATGTGGGGAGCACAAGGCCCTGCTGGCAACTGTGCACCAACAAACAGCAGGACACCACTGACTGACATCCTGAGAGACAACTTCCACTCCCTGCAATGCAAGCATGTTCCATGGTGGGATAACTGGCTGGCTGGGTGGGTGGGAAGGAGGACTTGCAGCACTGACCATAGTCACAAGCACCTCCCCTCACACACCCCCCAACACAAACTCCACAGAACCCACCTGGTAGAATGCAATGCCCCCATCCTAACACAAGATCCCACAAAGAACCACCACCCTGGGTTATGTTGTGTGAAGCACAGGGACACTCTTGGGACTCTTAGCCAAACAACTGCCAGGACAACACTCCCAGCCATCCTGTCAGCACAGCCAGCCCACCCCACAGGGAAGCAGAGTCAAAGGAAGGAAGCATGGGCATGCTGGGAAGGGGGTGGAGGCAATAGCATGATGGGAGTCGCAGTCACACATATTGTCACCCCCACAACTGTCCCATCAACACCACCATGAACCATGCGCACATCACAGGGAGTGGAGAAGGACTCACAAGATGGCTGACACTGGCAACTGCTGTGGGGAGCACAAGGCCCTGCTGGCAACTGTGCACCAACAAACAGCAGGACACCACTGACTGACATCCTGAGAGACAACTTCCACTCCCTGCAATGCAAGCACGTTCCATGGTGGGATAACTGGCTGGCTGGGTGGGTGGGAAGGAGGACTTTCAGCACTGACCATAGTCACAAGCACCTCCCCTCACACACCCCCCAACACAAACTCCACAGAACCCACCTGGTAGAATGCAATGCCCCCCATCCTAACACAAGATCCCACAAAGACCACCACCCTGGGTTATGTTGTGTGAAGCACAGGGACACTCTTGGGACTTTTAGCCAAACAACTGCCAGGACAACACTCCCAGCCATCCTGTCAGCACAGCCAGCCCACCCCACAGGGAAGCAGAGTCAAAAGGAAGGAAGCATGGGCATGCTGGGAAGGGGGGTGGAGGCAATAGCATGATGGGAGTCGTAGTCACTGATATTGGTCACCCCCACAACTGTCCCATCAACACCACCCTGAACCATGCTCACATCACAGGGAGTGGAGAAGGACTCACAAGATGGCTGACACTGGCTACTGATGTGGGGAGCACAAGGCCCTGCTGGCAACTGTGCACCAACAAACAGCAGTACACCACTGACTGACATCCTGAGAGACAACTTCCACTCCCTGCAATGCAAGCATGTTCCATGGTGGGATAACTGGCTGGCTGGGTGGGTGGGAAGGAGGACTTGCAGCACTGACCATAGTCACAAGCACCTCCCCTCACACACCCCCCAACACAAACTCCACAGAACCCACCTGGTAGAATGCAATGCCCCCCATCCTAACACAAGATCCCACAAAGAACCACCACCCTGGGTTATGTTGTGTGAAGCACAAGGACACTCTTGGGACTCTTAGCCAAACAACTGCCAGGACAACACTCCCAGCCATCCTGTCAGCACAGCCAGCCCACCCCACAGGGAAGCAGAGTCAAAAGGAAGGAAGCATGGGCATGCTGGGAAGGGGGTGGAGGCAATAGCATGATGGGAGTCGTAGTCACTGATATTGGTCACCCCCACAACTGTCCCATCAACACCACCCTGAACCATGCTCACATCACAGGGAGTGGAGAAGGACTCACAAGATGGCTGACACTGGCTACTGCTGTGGGGAGCACAAGGCCCTGCTGGCAACTGTGCACCAACAAACAGCAGGACACCACTGACTGACATCCTGAGAGACAACTTCCACTCCCTGCAATGCAAGCACGTTCCATGGTGGGATAACTGGCTGGCTGGGTGGGTGGGAAGGAGGACTTGCAGCACTGACCATAGTCACAAGCACCTCCCCTCACACACCCCCAAACACAAACTCCACAGAACCCACCTGGTAGAATGCAATGCCCCCCATCCTAACACAAGATCCCACAAAGAACCACCACCCTGGGTTATGTTGTGTGAAGCACAGGGACACTCTTGGGACTTTTAGCCAAACAACTGCCAGGACAACACTCCCAGCCATCCTGTCAGCACAGCCAGCCCACCCCACAGGGAAGCAGAGTCAAAAGGAAGGAAGCATGGGCATGCTGGGAAGGGGGTGGAGGCAATAGCATGATGGGAGTCGTAGTCACAGCTCTACATCCCCCACCACATGGCCCAGCAAGCTCACACTCACGCATGCACATCCCACAGAGAGTGGAAAGGCCCATCAAAGATGTCTGACACTGTTGCTGTGTCGTGGGGAGCACAAGGGCATGCTGGGAACTGCACACCAACCAACAGCAGGACACCACTGTCAGCCATCTTGCCATTGCACACACACCCACACATACTGAACTCCCCACAAAAGCAAGTAAGTTTGGGAATGCTGGCAAGTGGGGTGGAGGCAATAGCATGATGGGAGTGGCAGTCACTGATATTGGTCACCCCCACAACTGTCCCATCAACACCACCCTGAACCATGCTCACATCACAGGGAGTGGAGAAGGACTCACAAGATGGCTGACACTGGCTACTGCTGTGGGGAGCACAAGGCCCTGCTGGCAACTGTGCACCAACAAACAGCAGTACACCACTGACTGACATCCTGAGAGACAACTTCCACTCCCTGCAATGCAAGCACGTTCCATGATGGGATAACTGGCTGGCTGGGTGGGTGGGAAGGAGGACTTGCAGCACTGACCATAGTCACAAGCACCTCCCCTCACACACACCCCAACACAAACTCCACAGAACCCACCTGGTAGAATGCAATGCCCCCCATCCTAACACAAGATCCCACAAAGAACCACCACCCTGGGTTATGTTGTGTGAAGCACAAGGACACTCTTGGGACTCTTAGCCAAACAACTGCCAGGACAACACTCCCAGCCATCCTGTCAGCACAGCCAGCCCACCCCACAGGGAAGCAGAGTCAAAAGGAAGGAAGCATGGGCATGCTGGGAAGGGGGTGGAGGCAATAGCATGATGGGAGTCGTAGTCACTGATATTGGTCACCCCCACAACTGTCCCATCAACACCACCCTGAACCATGCTCACATCACAGGGAGTGGAGAAGGACTCACAAGATGGCTGACACTGGCTACTGCTGTGGGGAGCACAAGGCCCTGCTGGCAACTGTGCACCAACAAACAGCAGGACACCACTGACTGACATCCTGAGAGACAACTTCCACTCCCTGCAATGCAAGCACGTTCCATGGTGGGATAACTGGCTGGCTGGGTGGGTGGGAAGGAGGACTTGCAGCACTGACCATAGTCACAAGCACCTCCCCTCACACACCCCCAAACACAAACTCCACAGAACCCACCTGGTAGAATGCAATGCCCCCATCCTAACACAAGATCCCACAAAGAACCACCACCCTGGGTTATGTTGTGTGAAGCACAGGGACACTCTTGGGACTTTTAGCCAAACAACTGCCAGGACAACACTCCCAGCCATCCTGTCAGCACAGCCAGCCCACCCCACAGGGAAGCAGAGTCAAAAGGAAGGAAGCATGGGCATGCTGGGAAGGGGGTGGAGGCAATAGCATGATGGGAGTCGTAGTCACTGATATTGGTCACCCCCACAACTGTCCCATCAACACCACCCTGAACCATGCTCACATCACAGGGAGTGGAGAAGGACTCACAAGATGGCTGACACTGGCTACTGCTGTGGGGAGCACAAGGCCCTGCTGGAAACTGTGCACCAACAAACAGCAGGACACCACTGACTGACATCCTGAGAGACAACTTCCACTCCCTGCAATGCAAGCACAGTCCATGGTGGGATAACTGACTGGCTGGGTAGGTGGGAAGGAGGGCCGGCTGTCAACCAAACACAACCAATGCAGACCATGTTCACACCCCAAAAAATACATAGAAATGCCCAAATAATGCAGGACAATGTGCCACACCAATATCAACCCCTGACTGTGACGACTTAGGACAATGCAATGTACAGGCCCGCACCCAGAGGCACAGTCACAACTGTCATGTGTGTCAACCATTGATGCCTGCAGAAACATAACATACATTGTGTGTGTCTCCCAAAAACAGGTGATGATGGGGACACAGCAGCAGACGCTGAGGAGTCCCAGTCCCAGGCTCAAGAGGATGCGGAGCTCACTGGCGTCGTACAGCCTCTGCCCTCTTCGGACGAAGAAGACCAACTTGGCACATCCGGTGCAAGTCTACATGCAGCACCAGCAGGACCACCAGCTGCAGCACCAGCAGGACCACCAGCTGCACCCCTGCACCCACCCCTCCAACGACTGTCACCACAAATACCATCCCTGCCGACATGGACAGAACAAGGAGCAACACCAGCACAGGGACCCTGGACCAACCTGGGGCCATGGACACCACCACCACCACCAACCCCCAAGGTGGACCAGGGTCATCTGTGCGTGCCACTGCACGCACTGCACATGTCAGCAGGGGTGGTGGGAGGGGTGGGAGACAGAGGTCGCTGCTTGCAGAGGTTGCTGGTGTGCATGATGACCCACAACTGGTACGCATAGCTGATGCGTACCAGTCCAGCACCGGAGACCTCAGCCAGGTAGTGGGGCTCCTCAGAGACATGAAACAGCAGCAGGCTGCCCATCATGCCCGCTTGGACTCTCACATGTCCCACGTGGAGTCACACATGTCCCGCGTGGACTCACACATGTCCCGCGTGGAGTCCAAGTGGGATGCACTGCATGAGATGACGGCGGTGCACAGGGACATTTTACAATGCCTCCGCCAGATGAACAGCAACCAGTCCACACCTCCCTGTGTGCCAACAACATCTGGTGCTGCCCAAACTGCAACTGCCACAGGGAGGGAGGATGACTCTGGCGGAGAATCCCCTGCACCGCAGCAGCCTGTACTTGAGGGGCCCCCCAAGAAGAGGGGTCGTCCGAAGAGGGGCAAGTGAGAGGCCGATGGCCAAGCGCAACTCCCAGGAAGCCTGAACCTGTTCTGGATGTTCACCTTTGTGCACAGACTGTTCACCCTGTTGACGGCAACACTACTCCCACACATTGCATGGGGAGTACAAGTTGGACCAATGTGTCAGACAACTGTGGCCCCGATACTGGGGATTCTGTCTACCAGGACTTTCAATTCACCTAGGAACTTCTGATTGCAAGATTTATGTACAGCACTACCCATCCTATGCACTATTCACACAAATGTATCACAATAAACACACTAATACACCATACTTGCCTCTGTTGTGATTCCAACGTGGGTGCTGTTATGGGGATGATGAACTGCAAAATTACACTGTGTATGCGAACTGCAACAGCAAGTACAACACAGGCATGTGAGTAAAGGCAACGTGACACATATGAGGGAGACACACCACCAGGGCTACACAACACATACACACCTAGGCCATCTGACTCATTGCCTACACTGATGTTGCCAGGGAAGATGGTGCAATGCACAGACACCACACCCATTCCCAGTTGTAGTCAAGTAGCCCACAGGTGCAGTAAGCAAATGGCAGTCAAATGTGTGACCACAGACAACGCACATCACAAAGTGAAGCACAGGTTTATTACACAGTTGCAACATGTCGTAACCACTACAGATGCAAGGTAATCCCACCTGGCAGCGGGCACACAGTCAACAACTGTAGACGGAAGGAAGTCCATGGGTGTGGCGCACATCACCTGTAGGGACACAACAGCTACCAGCCTGGAAGTGCAATCACGTCGTCGGTGGACACAGTTGACCAAACGAATCTGAAAGTACCCTGTGAAGGACAGAAATGACACACAGTCAAAAGCAATGGAGTACAGGACAGAACAGCAAAACTCATGCACAATACATGTTACAAGATACCCACCCAGAACCAAGTTAGCATGTCAACACTGTTGGGGAGTACAGCCCACCTGTAAGCACACATCGCAACACACATCCAGTCAAGTAGCCCATGGACACACTCCAACAGCACCAGAGCACCACCTACACATATCATGCCAACTCACATCATTGACATGACACCTCAGGATACTCACATTCAGCTAAAGAAGTTGGTGATGAGCTGTGTGCGGACATCACCCTCATCATCATCATCATCATCGTCACTGGCATCGTGGTCCAGGCCAGGATCCTCCACAGGTGGCGGATGTTGGTCATTGTCATCCTGGATGAGAGGCAACTCCTTCCGCACTGCCAGGTTGTGGAGCATGCAGCAGACGATGATAATCTTGCACACTTTCGCAGGGGCATATGGGAGGGACCCTCCGGTCTTGTCCAGGCAGCGGAAGCGGCTCTTCAGGAGACCAAATGTCCGCTCAATCACTCTCCTGGTCCGACCATGTGCCTCATTGTAGCGCATCTGGGCTGGTGTCACAGGGTTCCTGAGGGGTGTCAGCAACCACAGCATGTTGGGGTATCCAGAGTCACCTACGGACAGACAAGTGCACATTAGCTGACTTGGAAAAGTGGGCGGAATACTACAGATCAGATCACACACAATGGCACAAAGTCAGTACACACCGACAAGCCAGGCACGCTGGTTCTGCATCTGTGCCATCATCCTGGGGATGCGACTACTCCTCATCACAAAGGCATCGTGTGCTGAACCAGGGAAACGGGCACACACGTGTGTGATGGTCATGTCTGCAAGACACACCACCAGTGCATTGACCGAGTGGTAGTGCTTGCGGTTCCTGTAGGCCTGCTCCTGGGCCTGTGGTGGTACCAAAGCCACATGTGTCCCATCAATGGAGCCAATGACATGCGGCATCCTCCCCAGGGCATAAAAGTCACTCTTCACGTCAGTGAGTCGTCGCAGTCTAGGGAAATAGATGTACCGGTTCAGGAATAGCAACATTGCCGCCAAAACATCGCGGAGCACACGGCTCAACATGGTCTGTGACATCCCACCAGCAGTCGCCACAGTATGTTGGAAGGTACCGGTGGCAAAGAAGTGTAGGTCTGCCATCACCTTCACATTGGGGGTCAGCGCTGTAGGATACGGCCGGCCAGGCTGCAAATGTGGGGACAACTGCACTGCCAAATCCTCAATCAGCTGCCTGGTGAAGCGGTACCGTCGGATGCTGTCCCGTTCCACCATCGTTGCCAGGTCTGGGAATGGTCGATGGACAGCAGGAGCCCTGCAGTGCAGAGGAGAAGTAAGCAAGATTGTCAGTCACCCCACATATGCGACATTGAACACACTCAATATCCCAACATACATCATTATGAGGCACAACTACATGAAGTGTGCAGTTCCGTAAGGACATGTATGGTACATACATGGCCAACATCTGTCAACACGGTCCAACAGGTGGCATCAATTAGTCCCAGGTGTGCCCATTGGATATCATGAGGCCGTGTCACAGTTCCCATCTCCTGCTGCTGTGTCACAATCACCCCCCACAGTGACATGTGAGGACAGATGTGCCCCAGGCACCACAGCTCAACGACAGGTACATTCCCAGGGACCCTGTATTGCCACATGGACACTGGCATTACATGGAGTATCATGTATACACCACAGCAAAACAACCATGACCCCCACAGGTAGTGGTCCCACTTGCCACGGCAGGACAGACATGGACGTCTGTGACACACACACGCACAACATCAAAGTCCATGCACACACAACGTGGATGTGGAGACTGTCTCCCATTGTGCACATGAAATCAGAGACATTGTAAACACTACATGCACAAAGACTGTGGAGGACCATCACTATTGTGCCACTGGGACACCCTGGCTCAAACATACCGTCCCACATGGGACTCACGGGGTATGTGACATGACATACACATACACCACCGTGAAATGTGACCATGGCACATGCACAGATATGAACAGTTGCACATCACAGTGGTCATGTACACGTAACACCCAGGATCCTGTCCCCATGAACACGTGCACAGCCTGGGGGTGGCTGCCCACAGGTGACACCCACAGGACAACATGTACACCAACATACACACAATAGGAAATGCAGCCTTACATGCCTTATGATAAAGTTTGGACAGGCTGTCGTGATGTAGGTGTGCCCCTCGCTCCCTGGGAGCTATCTGTGGCTGGCATATGTCCATCTGAGACAGGCATGCTGACATATGCCAGTCACATGTACAGTGATGCGTTGAACAGCAATGGACCGATCGGTGCCCCCGGCCGGCCCATTGCATTCAATGTGTGCGGGTACGCGTTGTACCCCTGTACGCGTTGTACTGCAATGGACCGATCGGTGCCCCCGGCCGGCCCATTGCATTCAATGTGTGCGGGTACGCGTTGTACCCCTGTACGCGTTGTACCCCTGTACGCGTTGAACTGCAATGGACCGATCGGTGCCCCCGGCCGGCCCATTGCATTCAATGTGTGCGGGCACGCGTTGTACCCCTGTACGCGTTGTACCGCAATGGACCGATCGGTGCCCCCGGCCGGCCCATTGCATTCAATGTGTGCGGGTACGCGTTGTACCCCTGTACGCGTTGTACTGCAATGGACCGATCGGTGCCCCCGGCCGGCCCATTGCATTCAATGTGTGCGGGTGCAGCGTTGTACCCCTATGCGCGTTGTACCGCAATGGACCGATCGGTGCCCACGGCCGGCCCATTGCATTCAATGTGTGCGGGTACGCGTTGTACCCCTGTACGCGTTGTACCCCTGTACGCGTTGAACTGCAATGGACCGATCGGTGCCCCGGCCGGCCCATTGCATTCAATGTGTGCGGGTACGCGTTGTACCCCTGTGCAGCGTTGTACCGCAATGGACCGATCGGTGCCCCGGCCGGCCCATTGCATTCAATGTGTCGTGGTACGCGTTATACCCCTGTGCAGCGTTGTACTGCAATGGACCGATCGGTGCCCCGGCCGGCCCATTGCATTCAATGTGTGCGGTGCACGCGTTATACCCCTGTAGCGTTGTACTGCAATGGACCGATCGGTGCCCCGGCCGGCCCATTGCATTCAATGTGTGCGGTGCAGCGTTGTACCCCTGTACGCGTTGTACCCTGTACGCGTTGAACTGCAATGGACCGATTGGTGCCCCGGCCGGCCCATTGCATTCAATGTGTCGGGTACGCGTTGTACCCCTGTATGCGTTGTACTGCAATGGACCGATCGGTGCCCCGGCCGGCCCATTGTATTCAATGTGTGTGAGTACGCGTTGTACCCCTGTACGCGTTGTACCGCAATGGACCGATCGGTGCCCCGGCCGGCCCATTGCATTCAATGTGCGCGGTACAGCGTTTTACCCTGTACGCGTTGTACCCCTGTATGCGTTGAACTGCAATGGACCGATCGGTGCCCCCGGCCGGCCCATTGCATTCAATGTGCGGGTACAGCGTTGTACCCCTGTACGCGTTGTACCGCAATGGACCGATCGGTGCCCCCGGCCGGCCCATTGCATTCAATGTGTGCGGGTACGCGTTGTACCCTGTGCGCGTTGTACTGCAATGGACCGATCGGTGCCCCCGGCCGGCCCATTGCATCCAATGTGTCGGGTACGCGTTGTACCCCTGTACGCGTTGTATCGCAATGGACCGATCGGTGCCCCCGGCCGGCCCATTGCATTCAATGTGTGCGGGTACGCGTTGTACCCCTGTACGCGTTGTACTGCAATGGACCGATCGGTGCCCCCGGCTGGCCCATTGCTTTCAATGTATGCGGGTACGCGTTGAACCCCTGTACGCGTTGTACCCCTGTACGCGCTGTACTGCAATGGACCGGTCGGTGCCCCCGGCCGGCCCATTGCATTCAATGTGTGCGGGTACATGTTGTACCCCTGTACGCGTTGTACCGCAATGGACCGATCGGTGCCCCCGGCCGGCCCATTGCATTCAATGTGTGCGGGTACGCATTGTACCCCTGTACGCGTTGTACCCCTGTACGCGTTGAACTGCAATGGACCGATCGGTGCCCCCGGCCGGCCCATTGCATTCAATGTGTGCGGGTACGCGTTGTACCCATGTACGCGTTGTACCGCAATGGACCGATCGGTGCGCACCCATAGACAATGGCCTTGCCTGGCAACGGACGCGTTTTCGAATTTCGAACGAGTCGGTTGCTGGAAAATCAGATGGTCACCCACAACAATGTTGCAAAATCATGTATGTCATGAAGTTGAAGATTTGAAGGATGCTGTGGGCGTGTTTTGGTGCTGCTATTCCATGGATTGGCCAGATTCAGAAGATGCAAACGACTTGGACCTATCACTTTGGACACAAGGGACAGTATCTGCCTCTCCAGCACATATATATTGCTGGCTGTTCCCCTGAGAGCTCACTTGCCTGCACTACATGCTCCAGGACGACATCTGCCACTGCACTGCTGCTGTCTCTGCCCCTCTGGACCCTGCAATGGCATGTACTGTGGAGAGAGCCCCAGCCTTCAGCCTTGAGGAGAACCAGGCCCTGCTGTACAGCCTACTTCCACAGTACAGTAAGCTGTATGGGACACCAGGGGAGCAGGTGAGTGTTCTGTGCACTGCCTTTCTGAATGTGCATATTGTCTGACTAGCAAGGCTGAAAGTCTGCACGCCACTGGCTAGCAGGCTCACTGAGTAGTTGTCACCCCCCATAGTGTGTAGTGACATGCACTGGACAGGTATGGTGCAGTGACAGTGCATTTGAACAAGGTTTTACTTCCCATGCAATGATACCATGTAGTGACGTCTGGCAAACTGTCCATGGGCAGCTTTGCACTGCCTGTGTACATCATGTGCCCCAGTGATTGAGACATGTATATACAACTGTGTCATGCACGGATATGTTGCATGTGTAGTAATGGCCTTTTCACTTTGTCATCCTGACAGGTTAATGCCCATCGGAAGCAGGAGATCTGGAAGGACATCGTCCGGGCTGTCCGGTCCGTGGGGGTCTACAAGTGCCGGATCCGCAACTGCCAGAAGAGGTGGCAGGACCTTCGGGGCTGGACCCGGAGGATTGCACGGGTCCAGCTGAAGCTGTCGCCTCCTCGCAGGAGGGGCAGAACACGGACCCTGACCCCCACATGCTCCAGATCCTGGCGGTGGTGTTTCCAGACCTGGATGGGCAGCTGAAGGCCAGACAGCAGCAAGGAGGGGGTGAGTCAAAGACTGCACTGTGAACTCTGTATTACATGCTGTGTGCCCTCCTCTGGCCTGGTTCAACTGCCACAGTGCAGCAGTCATGTTGTCCAGGAGCCATGTCCCTCTATTGTGCACTGCCCACTGCTCATCTGATACCCAGGTGTGGCCCTTACATTCAGGGAATTGTGTCACTTGGGACTGTGTCCTTGCAGTTTGCTTCACTAAAGGTGGGGGACAGCATCTGTTTCCCTAACTCTGTTGTGGGCATCATGGGTGGGTCCATTGTTCACACTACGCTTGTGTTCGGACATGTAATCTGCGTGTTGCTTTGATATGCGGTCCACTTGCTGTGCTGAGCCACCACAAGTGCCTGGGGTATGTGGCACACGCCCATGCAGCGGGTGGGAACAATGTTTGGGCCCCAGGAGTGTGCAGATTACGTGTGTCACACATACATAGCCAGCTATCCACTGTCCAGGGCTCATCCCTCATTCATGTGGAGCAGGACAGTCATGCCTACTCCAGGCCATGCAATGCACTCTGTACTCCCACTCCCGTGTATCAGCTGACACATTGTGCGCAGTGATTTGACCCCTCAGGTGTCTGCCTCTGTGTCAGTGTGCTGTGGATTAGTTGCCAGCACTGCTGGGGTGTTTCTTGGTAGGGGCTCAGCATGCCCCTGGAGATGTGACCATAGGAGACGATACTTGTGTGTCACATAGGTGTTTGATCAGCTGCCCGTGCAGACTGGGGTATGCGAATGTGAAGTTCAGGCAGCTGTTCCCCATTCACAGCAGATTGTGAGGGGCTCAGGTTCAGAGGGTAGTGTCACAGGTCTCCCATATGTCCAATAGGTATGACCTGGACAGATGAGGGTTAAGATGATGTGTTGTGTGGGGGATGTACATGTGCACTTGTGCAGCTCCAGGACTTGCATTCCCCATGACCTACTATTGTGACACAGTGCATAGTGTTGTTGTCTGGCTGCCAAGTCATACATCACTGAGACAGTGATGTATGACTTAGCAGTCATGCCTCTGCCATGGCATGTGTCTACTTATTGGTGATCCTGCAGGGGAGTGACATGTGCTACATGCACACCATTGTGGCGATGGCTATCAGGACATGGGTGCATCATGGTGTCTGTCGCTGGTATGCATCACATGCATTTCCTATTTGACTCTGGGCATCCCTTTCATCCGGAAACCTGTACTGACTCAGTGGCAAGAGCTGTGATGTGTGCATGTCCACATGCCACACCGTGTCCTCTGCACTGTCCAACTACTGTGTACTTGGTGCATGTGTCCACACTGTGGTGTTGCAATCCAACAGACACCAGACAGATGGGTGCAAGGCCATGTGGGATGTGAGTGCCATGCTTGGCATCAGACTGACAATTGGCTTCTCCTGTTCAGTTAGGGCACTTTTAGCAATGTACAACTAATGATGCCAGGGCTTGCTCTGTAATGTGCTGTGCTCACAGTGGTGTGTGCGTTTGGTGCAGGTGACTGATGTCTGTCTGTTTCCCCATTGTTTGCAGATAGTTGTACAATGGCACCCATAGGCCATTGTCTATGGGTGCGCACCGATCGGTCCATTGCGGTACAACGCGTACATGGGTACAACGCGTACCCGCACACATTGAATGCAATGGGCCGGCCGGGGGCACCGATCGGTCCATTGCAGTTCAACGCGTACAGGGGTACAACGCGTACAGGGGTACAATGCGTACCCGCACACATTGAATGCAATGGGCCGGCCGGGGGCACCGATCGGTCCATTGCGGTACAACACGTACAGGGGTACAACACGTACCCGCACACATTGAATGCAATGGGCCGGCCGGGGGCACCGACCGGTCCATTGCAGTACAGCGCGTACAGGGGTACAACGCGTACAGGGGTTCAACGCGTACCCGCACACATTGAAAGCAATGGGCCAGCCGGGGGCACCGATCGGTCCATTGCAGTACAACGGAAGGGGACAGCTCCACGGACCAGGAGGAGCCAGAGAGCCAGACTGGGTCAGCAGCCGAGGAGTGGTCGGAGGGACCCAGTGACACGGAGGGCGAGGGAGCCACACCGAGGAGTCCTCAGCACCATCCACCTCAGCTGAGGACCAGAGCAACTCGGAGGATGACTCCCTTATGGAGGCGGGTGTCAGCAGCCACCACACCCCAGCTAGTGTTGCTGTCCCCGCCACCACCAGCACCACCACCGCCCTCCCATCGGCTCCCATTCCCCAGGTCCGTGGAGGCTACCATGTTCGGGAGCGTGTCTCCTTTGGGCCAGGCACCGCACCCCCTGCCCCTGTGTCCCCTGCTGCCCTGAGTGAGGAGTCTGTGTACCTCCTTCGCCAGCTCCATGTAGGGCAGACAGCCATGCTGAGTGTCCTCCATGCGCACACCGCTCTGTTGACTCAGCTGGTGTCGTTCATGGAGGGCATCTCATCGGGCATGTCTGACCTACAGAGGGGCAATAGGTCCATGGACTCCTACCTGACGGCAGCAGTGTCCCTCTTCAGACAGTCCCTCACCCCTCCTGCCTCTGCTCCATCCACACTCCCCAGCACCTTACCCGTCCCAAGCACACACACACCGGCACAGGCACACACCAGCACACACACGTCCAGCACACAGACACACACGCCACAAACAAAACGCACACGCACGCACAGTCAGGGGACTGAAACCAGACTCACAGGGGATGGGGCCCTGGTACACACACATGCATCCACGGGCACTGCGCAGTCCTCAGTTGCCTCTCCCTCCAAAACACCCTCCCTTGCCTCACCTGCAACCCCAAAGACCCAGCGCCTCTTCCTCAGTGACCTCGGCCTCTTCCCCTCCGATCCAGCTGCTCCAGCATCCAGGGGAAGAGGAAGCCCCCACATGGAGCAGAGTGCCCCTCGCCCCCGGACACCCTCCCCCAGGCGCAGACAGACTGAGGCCCCCACCCGCAAGTCCCCCCGGAGTGGTAAGAGCAAGACCCCGCCGCCGCCCTGCAGCTCAAGCACCAGGTCTCCTTCCTCCATCCCTCAGGCCCCCACTCCACAGGTGCCCCCACCACACCCTGCCCCAGGTTCCCCCACCCACAGATATACCATCCCCAAGAGGATCCGGCCTTCTCCCACTGCCACTTGCTCTCCTGGCACCACACCCCCGCTGCGCTTGTCTGTGCCACTGATGTGGTGAGGGTGTCCTCCCCCTCTGTCCAGCCCACCTTGCCTGTTCCCCATTCTCCTCCCCTGGTGGTAGGCACTGCAGTGGAGTCCACTACCACCCTGTCTGACTTGGGCACTGCAGTGGCGGACCTGTCCACTCCATCTGCAGGGTCCACTGCAGTTGTGCCGGCACCCACAACATCTGAGTCATGCCCCCAGTTGTGCCGGCACACACCATGTCAGACACCTCCACTGCAGTTGTCAGTGGCTCTCCAGCACCCACCACCCCTTCCCTGCTTCCTCCTGGTGAGCCCTGATCCTGTCCCTGCGGTGCCTGGCCTACCCCCCGGTTGCCCCTCCTAGTGGATTGTCCCTGGTTTTGTGCAGGCATGCGTAGGGTGACATCTGCCACTGTCACCCTGTTTGGACTTTTACAATGGACTGGCCATTGGCCTTTGTGTTTTTTCTGGACTTTGTTTTCATTCCACACATATGCTGAATAAAGCAACTTTCTGTTCTCTAGTGCTTATGCTTCTGATGTACATGTTGTTGATGATGCTAACCATGCCCTTGCTGCAGTGATGGTGATATTTGGTCTCATGATAATGAAGTGTTACTGTGCAGGAACCCATGTGGTCCAGGGGGAATGTGTCCTATCCTGTGGTGTATCCATGTCATCCATAGCAGCATCTGAGGGTGTCATGTGTTCAGTATTTGGCAATGGAATTTCCTACTTAGATTAGCTATTTCACATCTGTGGCTTCCACCCCTGCACATCTGTTGTGCCTGCCATTGTTCAATTCGTCTACTTCCCTGACCGTGTGGCCATCTCCAGTGGACATGCAGGTTTGGGCATCAATGGGGAAGGACTCATCTGTGTTGTCAGTGCAACATTGCTATACAAGTGTGTTGGATCTGTGCTGATGATTCCGTTGGCACTTCCATGACCAGGCTGATGTTACGGGAGCCCTCATTTGGTGCTAATTGTTGATTGTGTGACCAAGTGCTCAGCTGACATGATGGGGCCCTACTGAGGCAACATATGGCACAGCTTTCCTCACACAGGAGTGGAGTCCCCTCATGGCAGTGTGTACTCCTGTGACATTGCCTGCGCCCAAGGTGTGTGTTGTATGTGCATGTCTGTGTGTTCACTTCCGTTTAGCTGTGCATGCTGTGATCCCTAGTGTTGTACCTGTTTGTGATGCTAGCTGAGTTGACCTATGTTCCCCCAAAGTCTTCTCCCTGGGTTCTCTGTGATGTGGGTGCATGGCACATTACTGGTCATCAGGGTGTCACCCATAGGTGTGTTTGCTGTCAGGGCTGAGTTTGTGTGCAGACGCAGATGGGTCACAGTCAGGTGTCCCCTTGGCACTTGTTGTTTGCCCCTGTCATGTGATTTCCAGTTTGTGTTATCTTTCAGTGATTGTGACACGTTGTGTGTGTGACTGCTGGCACTCCTCAGGGTCCGGGCTGCAATGTTGGTTGTTGTCTATGTGTGTTCTTTGTGGGTGACCTTGGCTTCTTCATTGGTGTGTGACTGTGGATGGGATCCCATTGGTTGGTGTGGTATTGCCGTCATGTCCATGTACAGCGTAGTGTGCAGTGTGTCAGACATTCAGGAGTCTTGTTGAGTGGCCATGTGTGATGTGTTTCTGCACCTTGGTTCCCACCCACCACCCTGGAATAGTCATGGGTGCATGTGCAATGTCACCAGTGCATGTGTACTTCACTGCTGCACATTGTTGGAGGTCGAGGGGTGTGGTGTTGAGTGTGTGCAGATGAGAGTTGTTGCCCGGCTAGGCCCCTGCCTCCATGTTGGCCTTGGCTTACTGGCCATGCTGTTTGATTTGTGCTTGTGTAGGTGTGATGGTAGTTAGTTGCTCAGGACACATGACTGTGGTTCACAGTGTGAACCACATTTAGCTTTGTCATCACAGTGGGATTGTAATGCAGCCCAGGGTCACCACATTGTGGGGGCCCTGAGGGTGGTGCTGTGGTGTGTCTGTGTCTTGCTGTGTCAGTTGCTGTCCCTACGTGCCTGTGTGACATGTGTGATTTGTGCTCCCTCTCATCTGACAATGCCTGCTTGCCCACATAGGGGATTTGGATCCATGAGTTACCTTTGTGTGGCACTGTATGCACATCTGTATGATTGGTATTCAGGTCTCCTCATGTGTTGTGTGGTTGCCTGGGGACACTGGCACCCCCCTCACCTGTTGTGTATGATGTGCAGTGTGGGTCTGCCTGTTTGTGTTTGTGCATCTGCACCACTGCATTGGCATATCTTGGGTGTGCCATTGGCTGTATGTAGTTTTGTGTGTTTCCCCTGCTGTCCCTGGGACTCCTAGGTCATCGGTCAGCACAATGATCATGGTTTGTGTGTCCCATTGCTGCCATGGTATGGTATCTGTTCACCTCACATCTGCAGTCTCCACAGGGTATCTGCATTTGTGTGCCCATTGGTGCAAATATGTGGGTCTGCATTCTGATGGTCACTTCTGTCATTGTGTCATTGATGATTGTTGACGGTGTCAGCCCCCATGGGTGTTGTTTGTCTGCACATGGCCAAAGGTATGTCTTATTTGCACTGCAGTATTTGGCTCCCCCAATTTATGTTGCAATGGGACACATACACTACTTTGCCACTGATGTGTTTTTTGTTCTGTGACCAGGAATCATCCATGCAGTTTGGCAGTTGCACCTCTTTCTTTGTCAACACTTACCTTTTGGTCACTGTGGTGATGGGGGTTTAGACCCCATTGCCACAATGTTCAAAATGTGCTTCAGCTATGGACCCCACACTTACATTTTGGTCACTGTGATGATGGGGGTTTGGACCCCATTGCCACAATGTTCAAAATGTGCTTCAGCTATGGACCCCACACTTACCTTTTGGTCACTGTGGTGATGGGGGTTTAGACCCCATTGCCACAATGTTCAAAATGTGCTTCAGCTATGGACCCCACACTTACATTTTGGTCACTGTGATGATGGGGGTTTGGACCCCATTGCCACAATGTTCAAAATGTGCTTCAGCTATGGACCCCACACTTACATTTTGGTCACTGTGATGATGGGGGTTTAGACCCCATTGCCACAATGTTCAAAATGTGCTTCAGCTATGGACCCCACACTTACATTTTGGTCACTGTGATGATGGGGGTTTGGACCCCATTGCCACAATGTTCAAAATGTGCTTCAGCTATGGACCCCACACTTACATTTTGGTCACTGTGATGATGGGGGTTTGGACCCCATTGCCACAATGTTCAAAATGTGCTTCAGCTATGGACCCCACACTTACCTTTTGGTCACTGTGGTGATGGGGGTTTAGACCCCATTGCCACAATGTTCAAAATGTGCTTCAGCTATGGACCCCACACTTACATTTTGGTCACTGTGATGATGGGGGTTTGGACCCCATTGCCACAATGGTCATGGCCTACTTGCATTGTGGGTGCCACACACATATATGTGTGGCACATGTGCTAGGGGGTCACATTGTATGTTCAAAGTCATGTTCGGTGTTGTAGGCATTTGACACAGTCTACACACGCTTGTCATGGTGTTGGGGGATGTCTTCTTCTTGCATTCCCTAGGTTGTGGTGTGCTGGTTGTGTCATGCATTGTCCATCCTATGAGTGGGGGTGGTAGTAGTGGTTGGCATCCAGCCCCCTGGCTGAGGGTGGTAGTAGTGGTAGGCATCCAGCCCCCACTGGGTGTGGGTGGTAGTAGTGGTAGGCATCCAGCCCCCCCGGGTGAGGGTGGTAGTAGTGGTAGGCATCCAGCCCCCCCTGGGTGAGGATGGTAGTAGTGGTAGGCATCCAGCCCCCCTGGGTGTGGGTGGTAGTAGTGGTAGGCATCCAGCCCCCCTGGGTGAGGGTGGTAGTAGTGGTAGGCATCCAGCCCCCCTGGGTGTGGGTGGTAGTAGTGGTAGGCATCCAGCCCCCCTGGGTGAGGGTGGTAGTAGTGGTAGGCATCCAGCCCCCCTGGGTGAGGGTGGTAGTAGTGGTAAGCATCCAGCCCCCCTGGGTGTGGGTGTTAGTAGTGGTAGGCATCCAGCCCCCCCTGGGTGAGGGTGGTAGTAGTGGTAGGCATCCAGCCCCCCCTGGGTGAGGGTGGTAGTAGTGGTAGGCATCCAGCCCCCCTGGGTGAGGGTGGTTGTAGTGGTAGGCATCCAGCCCCCCCTGGCTAAGGGTGGTGGTAGGCATCCAGCCCCCCCTGGCTGAGGGTGGTAGTAGTGGTAGGCATCCAGCCCCCCCTGGCTGAGCGTGGTAGTAGTGGTAGGCATCCAGCCCCCCTGGCTAAGGGTGGTGGTAGGCATCCAGCCCCCCTGGGTGAGGGTGGTAGTGGTGGTAGGCATCCAGCCCCCCTGGGTGAGGGTGGTTGTAGTGGTAGGCATCCAGCCCCCTGGGTGAGGGTGGTAGTAGTGGTAGGCATCCAGCACCCCCTGGGTGAGGGTGGTAGTGGTGGTAGGCATCCAGCCCCCCCTGGCTAAGGGTGGTGGTAGGCATCCAGCCCCCCCTGGCTGAGGGTGGTAGTAGTGGTAGGCATCCAGCCCCCCCTGGGTGTGGGTGGTAGTAGTGGTAGGCATCCAGCCCCCCTGGCTGAGGGTGGTAGTAGTGGTAGGCATCCAGCCCCCCCTGGATAAGGGTGGTGGTAGGCATCCAGCCCCCCTGGCTGAGGGTGGTAGTAGTGGTAGGCATCCAGCCCCCCTGGCTAAGGGTGGTGGTAGGCATCCAGCCCCCTGGCTGAGGGTGGTAGTAGTGGTAGGCATCCAGCCCCCCTGGCTGAGGGTGGTAGTAGTGGTAGGCATCCATCCCCCCTGGCTAAGGGTGGTGGTAGGCATCCAGCCCCCTGGCTGAGGGTGGTAGTAGTGGTAGGCATCCAGCCCCCCTGGCTGAGGGTGGTAGTAGTGGTAGGCATCCAGCCCCCCTGGCTAAGGGTGGTGGTAGGCATCCAGCCCCCCTGGGTGAGGGTGGTAGTGGTGGTAGGCATCCAGCCCCCCTGGGTGAGGGTGGTAGTAGTGGTAGGCATCCAGCCCCCCTGGGTGAGGGTGGTAGTAGTGGTAGGCATCCAGCCCCCCTGGGTGAGGGTGGTAGTAGTGGTAGGCATCCAGCCCCCTGGCTAAGGGTGGTGGTAGGCATCCAGCCCCCCTGGCTGAGGGTGGTAGTAGTGGTAGGCATCCAGCCCCCCTGGCTAAGGGTGGTGGTAGGCATCCAGCCCCCCTGGCTGAGGGTGGTAGTAGTGGTAGGCATCCAGCCCCCTGGGTGTGGGTGGTAGTAGTGTAGGCATCCAGCCCCCTGGCTGAGGGTGGTAGTAGTGGTAGGCATCCAGCCCCCTGGCTAAGGGTGGTGGTAGGCATCCAGCCCCCCTGGCTGAGGGTGGTAGTAGTGGTAGGCATCCAGCCCCCTGGCTGAGGGTGGTAGTAGTGGTAGGCATCCAGCCCCCCTGGCTAAGGGTGGTGGTAGGCATCCAGCCCCCCTGGGTGAGGGTGGTAGTGGTGGTAGGCATCCAGCCCCCCCTGGGTGAGGGTGGTAGTAGTGGTAGGCATCCAGCCCCCCCTGGGTGAGGGTGGTAGTTGTGGTAGGCATCCAGCCCCCCCTGGCTAAGGGTGGTGGTAGGTATCCAGCCCCCCCTGGGTGAGGGTGGTAGTGGTGGTAGGCATCCAGCCCCCCTGGGTGAGGGTGGTAGTAGTGGTGGGCATCCAGCCCCCTGGCTCAGGGTGGTGGTAGGCATCCTGCCCCCTGGGTAGGGGTGGTGGTGCGCATTCAGGCCCCTGTGTGCATATGTGGCATTGGTGATGGGCATCCCGCCCCTATGGTGCTGCTGTTGCTGGTGTAAGTATATTCTGCATCCCTCTGTGTGTGTGTGATGTGTCGTGTACGTGTTGTATGTGTTTTGTGGTTGGTGTCTGACTTACCTTCTGCGCTGTACGCGTCCGTGCCTGTTCCGGTAGTAAATGTAGAATATTGGTATGATCGGGACGAAGGGATTCATGGTTGGTTCGTGTCGTTCGTCCTTCTCGTTGCTTCGCGTCGTCCTCGTCGCTTCGCCTCGTCCTCGTCGCTGGCGTGTTCGTCTCGTAGCCGTGGATCGTGTTGTGGCGCGAATCGGAGTTTATGTGCGCCTCTCCCGGATGCTTTGACGTGCCGTGCGTAGCGACGGGTTCGGCGCGTACGGAAAGCGCATCGTACTCGTTCGGCCGGACGGAGCTGCATTTTTCCTTCCGTGCGACTCGATTCAGCGTTTCCGGATTCGCCTCGGTCGGAGAACAGAACCTGGTTTGGGTGAGTACGGCTCGGCCGGATTCTGTGCTGTTGTGCGCATCGTACTTACTCGTTCGGTGTGCTGTACGGATCGGTCGGGAAACAGGCTTTCGCATGGCTTTTTTCCCGACCGAATGGTATTGGGTGCGCCTCCGACCGAGATCGGAATCGGCCCCTGTGTATACAAGTCCCCAGTCAGGGTATTGCAGGGACAGTGGATATAACGGACACGTGATGAGGCGAGGTGAGGTGCACAAAAGAGCAAATGAAAAAAGAGAGCAAAAGAGCAAGGGAAGAGAGAGGGGGCGGTGGAGAGTCAGAGGAGGAAGGGGAGGAGAAGTGGATAGCCCCGATTCATGAGGTCGAGCCCCCTGACTGTAGAAGCGGCCCGGCTAGGCCTGGGTGCAGTTTGCAGCCAGAAGTGTGCTCACGCCCCCTGCATTTGGTACCCCACCCGCCTTAAGCTGCAGCAGGGGACATTCTTTGACAATCTCCAGCAGCACCAGCACTGGCGCTGGCCTTTGGGTGATACTGGGAGAGTCTGCAGGCCTTGACTATCACAACTATCATGAAGCCAAAGCTGGTCATTTTCTTCACGCCACCGCACATTGCCTCGCACCCTTAAAATAGCCCTCCCTGGGCGTACCACACTCATGCGCAACCTGGCTATCATTGCCTCTGCCCTGCCTTGCTATTTAATTGTTAACCAGCACAACCCACCTCATAAGCAGCGATGGGACATGGGCAATTACGGGTTACAGGCATCGCTTGTTCAATCTTGAACCATACCCAGCAATCCTGAAGGGGCATTCATATAACAGGCAGGAACCTGCCTAGGAAACAAGTCAAACTATGGAAGCCAGGAGAATTTGGAAAACCATTCAAGCAGGACTAGCGCTTAAGCCTGCTCTTAAGTCAGCACAGGAAGACAAGACCTCAAAGCAACAGCTAAACCTGCCTAATTCTTCCCAAGCTTTCATCAAGCTTAGGGGAACCCAGCATCAACCATCTACAGCCTCCATGTCACCTTACATTTAGCACAGTATGCGATCTGGCAAAACAAGAAGTGCCCCGACCACACACCCAAAAAGGAAAGCAGCTCTGACCAGAGGAGCTGAGTGCATACAGTCAACTATTCGGGACAACATGACACCACCACCTTTTGACCCAACTGCAGTAGCTGACTGTACCACAATACCTGTGACCCTGGTCAAGTCTGGCACAACAAAGACCATATCCATCCATGAGGTAATTTCTAAGAAAAAATGCTGGTCCAAAATCCACAGCAAATTCCTCTTCCTCAACGACCAAGCAGCAGCTATTTTTATCTCCAATGCAAACATCCCGGGTCAACCATCCGCGTTAGAGCCAACTGTTATAAGTCAGATAGCTACTTACAACCTTTCCAAGGGCACGTCACAAGATGTGTCACAGAGTGCTCAAGACAGCACAGACACCTTGCAGCTTACATCAAATGGTACTACTCAAGGAGTTGAAGCACCCTCTGATCCTACAGCCGACGACGGCCATCCCGCCAGCGTCATAACAAACGCTCAGGAGCAGGAGTGCAACCCCAATGCCTACCGAATTTTCTCGGCCCAGAGTACCTCATCTGTACAATCAATCAGGCCCAGCAGGCATTACGGTGCTTCTCAGTCCATATTAACCTTTTTCTGCACAATTCCACCTGAGCGCAGACAAGACTGACAGTATACCAAGCCTGTTAGGAAGCAGGGACAAAGGGTACACTGTCATTCTCATGGATACTACTGGAACCCAGGCATGGCAACCGCTCTTGCACTCACCAGTTTCTACCACTTCATCTCAACTGTTGCCACAGGGGCTCATTCCTTGTTGCACAAATGGGGCCCAACTCCACACTAAAAGTGGCAATGCTAAATGTCTCCTACCCAGTTCAGATGAAAACACAACTCGGCCATGCTCCAGGAGCTTACATACTGGCAGTCCTGTCAATCAGGATTCCCCCTGAGATCAGACCCCTGTAGAACCCCTCCTCGCTCACCTCTACAGAGTGGGAAGCTATGATAGCAATGTATAGACAGAATCAACTGGACTACACAAACTCAACCCCGTGATCTCAAGACATGACCTGCACGGGCACAGCCGAGGGGCACAACAAATCTGCAAATGACAATTCAGGGAACCATTCAACAGATGTATGGGCTATCCTGCTAAGTACCTTGCAACTAACAGTTGAAGCCCTTAACTACCAGTATACGAAAATGGGCACTTAGATCAAATTGTTAAACACACTGGCCGTATTCACATCGGGGATCGATGCAAAAATTGCAAACCTCAATAGTCTAATAACTAGTGCTCAAAAAGCATCAGCAGTCTTGGTGCCAGCAGGGCCTTGTGCCTGTACCCCCATTTTGGGCAAACTGATAACTGTAGAAACAGTAAGGAACCCCACAATCCAGAGGGACAGGGTACCACAGCTAGACTGTCAAGTCATATAAAAGAGCTCCCTGTGGAAAAGTCTTATTGAATCTCACACTCTAATCACATTCAGCTCACAGTTATATCATATAATTCCCTAGAGACATCAAAGTCGGACCCTGTGACTGTACATTTCTTTCTTATTGATAAAAGTCACAATATATACGATAAATAAAAAGAGTTTTTTATATAAGTTGTTCAGATTGTTAAAAATAGGCTCTGACAGTTAAAAATTCTTACATATAATAAAAACATTCAATCTTCTCAATGTATAGGCAGGTCAACAATAAGAAAAATTTAAAAAAAATCTATAATTAATCACACTTCTCTTTAGATGCACAATCGTATAAAAAAGAGACTACTAATTTCAACAAATACAAATATACAAACAAAGACCAAGAGAATACAGTTGACAGAACACTTATGTCTATAAGTCACTAATCTATTAGGTCATGGTCCAGAGTAAAGGGGATCTAAACTTTATTAATATCCACTGTTTCACTCATTGCCTTTTAGATTCAGTACAACATATTGCATCAACGTGTTTCGGTGGAATCCCAATGATTCGAGCCACCTTCTTCAGGATGAATTAGTTCTCTCCTGTCGTATCAAAACATTATTTGGTGCCTATACAAAGAACATAAGATAATTACAATCCATCCTTAGGGCCTCTACTTTTATACCCATGGGCCCGCTTATCCCTACCCTTCAGTTCATAAGGTGTCCCATTGATGTCCCAGGATTTACATTCGGTCTCACTTTACCTCTTGATGCATTCTAAGTCTTGTCATTCTTCTAGTCACTCTCGCTCACAGCCACACCTTTTATCCTTATTTAAGAGAAATGCTTATTTATAGCACCTCTTTGCACTTGCGGTTTGGGTTATGTTGGGGAAAGCAGGGAACTGAGGGTTAGAGTCCAAGAACACAAATCAGCCATTAGGAAGGTTAAACAAAATGCCCCACTTGTAGATCATTTTTCCAATAAAGGCCATAGTCACATGGACTTTCAATGGTTCATTATAGAGAAAATGACTATAAGTAGGAAAGGGGGCTGTCTGGATGAAAAGAGAAAACTTAGAGAACAGTGGTATATCTCTGGATTAAACACGGTTAGGAATGGACTAAATCTGAGAGAAGAATGGGGTAAGTTCATCACATGATGTAGTAAACAGGGTATGAAGCCGAGGAGAATAAAATATCCCAATTGCAGGTGTTTGAGTTAGGACTGAGGAAAATGGACTCCAGCATGGACAATGGGATCTGGCAGATGTAGGGTAATCTTGCAATGACCCCCGTAGTAAGTGATAATATTCCTATTACTAAAAGACCCTTCTGACCTGATGGGAGGCTGCATGAGAAGACAATACAGCTGGCCTATTAGTATCTATTAGACAAACTAATAGTGCTCATTATAAAGAATAATAACATTTCATTTACCTAAAGATCTTTAGGACCAGTAGGTAAGTGTATCTAAAAATATGATGGGCTAAGGATGGCCAAGCGCGACCACAAAAATGAGAATGCACTGATATGGCCACCAGTGAGGCAAAGTATATTAATGGCATCTTCTACTGAAGAGTGTGAAGTTAGATCGGAACACTCAAGAAAATTGGAAAATAATATGATATATCCAGGGATCTGTACATACGGTTATCATTAAGGACAATTTAGTAACTTCCAGAAAGTGGAATTCGAAACGTGAGACTTGAGGGCCTTTATTGAGATACCCTTTTGGGTCCACAATAATGAGAATGAACAGCTCCAACATGGCCACCAGAGAGGCATTATATAAAAAGGCTACCTCCTACTGAAGAATATATAGTTGGACAGAAACTCTTAATAAACTAGAAATCAATATGATATATATTGGGATCAGACTAGACGGTCGCCATTAAGTATATTCCAGTAATTTATAGCCAGTGGAATTCCCAACACGGGGCTTGAGTGTTTTATATTAAAACTCCTTCTGGGCTTGGATCAGTAGTAACAGTTCCAACATGGCGCTGCAAATAATATAACCTCTGCCTCCGACATGATTGCATTGGTGACCTATAACCCGGGAAATGCAAACATTTAATCTCAGCGTGGAGACATGGGAAAGATTCTAATGCGCTGGTAAGAAGAGGACGACGTAGACGTCCCGTCTGAGAGAAGTTAAGGCGCTGCCACCTAGACAGTCTCTGCATAATGTAGAATACTGGTGGGAAGGAGTGCCGCACCCATGTACCACAGATGTGAAACAGCGGTCCCTTAATTTATTTTGATTTTCCTTCTTCCGCCTCTTGTTAAGAGTAATTCTGCACCAAGGGACATAGATCCGACGAAAACTATAGGGAAATAGTCACATCAATAACATCCCATCTAAAAGAAAAGTAATGAGCTGCCACCTAGATAGTCTCTGCATAATGTAGAGTACTTACAGGAAGGAGTGCCCCACCCGTGCATAATGGACGGGAAACAGCGGTCTTTTAGTTTATTTGGTCTTCCTTTTCATGAAGATCTTGGTTTTAAAATTAAGTACAAACGAAAATATAATATTCTAAAATTGGTCTGGATCTCCTTCATGAGTCGTGTGTCCATTATTGATCACTGTTGTGCAATAAATGTCTTGCACTCCTCTGTGTAAGGCCTAAGGCTGTTTGCCCACACTACCCCTAATAGAGCACTTTGGGTTTTACATTGAGCCCTGTACACTTTTGGGGAACTCTAGGACTCTGTACACGGTATTACTACCTAGTGGAAATACCATATACAGAGCCAACCTCCTACAGTCGCCCAGTCTCAGGAGACAACACGGACAGGAGCTCAAAATCATGGCACAATAACACTGCCAACGGAAGCCTCAGGTAAAATTAGAGGAATTGAACTGCCTAGCAAAACCCATCCAGCAGGCAGGGCCCCTTTGCCCAGTAGCATTCTCTCTGACAGGCCTAGCTTCATAAATGGGAGTACCGTATCAGTTCCGGTCGCTGATCAGACAAAAATAACCAACGCAATTAGACCAGTGCGAGACATAAATCATCTTGGCCCAGGAAACTCAGCGCCCCAGGACATGTACAAGCATGATGGAACAACAACTGCAGAGAGAACCACAGCTGGACGAGCAACAAGAGTCTAAAACCCCTGCTGCTGAAACAAAGCACTCCTAGGTCATTAACCATGGCCCAATTGATCAAACAACCACCCATTTCAGCTTGAATAGTAGCCAGGCTGCCCTAAAGTATCCTAAATACAAATCAAGATGTCCCTTCGATCTTCTCATCCGAGTTAACATCTTTCGTCTACGGAGTCAAATGCCAGAAACTTCTAACTTGTTCACAGCCAACATTGTTTTTGGTTGAGTTCCTGCCAGCTTGCCCAGGTTACTCACAAACCTCCAAGGTGACTTGGGCCTCTAGTACAGCATTAAATCAGGTCCTAGGGGTCGCTGCTTCCTTCAAAAACTGGTGCATTAGGGTATCACCAAATGTAGATGATCTGTATCTTCACATTTTTCTTACACGAGCAACCAAACAGGTACTTACTTCCCCTAACAATGTACCCATCTCAATCCTAAGAAGTGCATGGAGCACATCGCCCCTGGTTCTGGACCCACAAGGCCTCCCGCAATGGGCAGACGGAGCCAGAGTACTATCCCACACCCATGACTAGAGCTGGCTCTCAGGAGTCTTGAGCCAACCAATAAACCAATTATGAACGAGCCCCTCAGAAACGACCTTTTCTGTGCAAGCCGAGAAGTTTCATGTTTGCTCGTGGAATAACAGCCACCTGCTTAACAAACTAACTGACAAGGAGACATTGGACTACTTACTTTCGTTCCAGATAATTATGCTACAGAAAACATGTTCAGAAAAAGACTTGACGATCTCAAGATACATCAACTACACAGTCACGCCCACAGAAAAGCCCTCTATGGTCTACTCTGTGGAGGACTAGCAATCTATATCCAGGCTGCCATTCGAGGGAGGCATTTTATGAAACTAACAGTCTGGAACAGCCTGTAAACAGTCCTACTCATTCTGAATTAGGGACCTCTGTGGCTTCTGCTAGCCCTTGTGAATATATACATACCAGCAAAAAAGAAACACAAATTGGCAGCTAGAGGACACCTGGACAACAAAATCCTTGAGCTGCAGGAAGGTCCCTCGCCCTTTGAAATAATACTCTCAGGGGATTTCAACATGAATTTGCTGGGTACATGTCAGGAGAAAGAGGCACAGGCGGCTCAGAACGCCTTCTGGTAGATCCCGGACCAAGCTCCAAACCTAATATTCAAACATGATAAACAGCGCAGAGCTCTGATCAGCGAATTAGAGTCTATGAACCTGTGAGCTGTTAATGGTTGCTTTCACACAGACTGCCCCTCATCAATTTCTTTGCACAACCACAAGGCACGCACACTAATAGACTTTACAGTGCTTAAAGCTCCCTTTTTCACTTGGTTTCCCGTTTTTAAATCACCCCGCAGAACAAAATTGACCATCTACTACAAGAGCTACTCCTTGCCCTGACCCTGGACAATCACAAATCAACAGACACATTTCAAGGCAGTGTCTATACAGTTAACTGAAATAAAGCTTAGATGGTCATCAGGCACAATCACTGACCTGTCTGAGGAAGCTAAAGGCATGTGGATCTCCAAACAGGATGGACTGAGCACAGTCCTTACGGCTTGGGAGCATTTTACAAAATAACTAATACCTAGATGACAATTCCAGACGTGATTGCAACATCTGCCGACCATCAGCAAATAAGAAAACTAAAGCACTGAGATGGAGCCGGTATCAAGCTCTACGACTACATCAAAGAAACCCCAGGGATGAAACGTCAAGAGCAAATCTGACCAAGTTCAGGTCAGCATACAGGCAGCACCTGTGGGCTTTAGGGAGCAAAACATCAACCAATCTATATGCAAGCTCCTGTGTGACATTAAGGCAAATAGGTACGCAAAGTTTTGGAAGCTGGTGAATAATTTAAATAAGGTGTTGCAAACAAGAGCTATATTCAACGTCACAGAAGAGACTTGGTATCAATACCTTGGAGATCATTTTGGTAACTCAAGTTCTAAATTAAGCCAGATGACGAGCTTCACTAGATCAACGATTCTCCCTGGCCACACAGCTGCTCTAACGAACCAATGATATCACGTCCGTCGCCCACTCAAGCTGTAATACTCGAGCAGTGGATTGTTAAAAGCCCAAGAGAAGGGGCACCAGGACCAAATAGAATCCCTGCAGCCCTGTTTAAAGAAGATACATCGTTCTGGGAAGAGCACTTGGAATCAGTGTTTGAGAGCATAATCACATTTAACACCATTCCTCGCTCATGAAAAGGCTCAACAATCATGGCGATTTACAAAGAAGGCATGGATAAGGATCCACAAGTTACTGACTTATAGCCCTTCTGGACATGGAATCCAAGGGGCATATGTACAATAACTGCCGCTAACTAACGCTAATGCTAACACAACAAAAAAGACAGAAGGTCAAGGCACTCAAGACCAGCACTAGTCAGTATAGTTTTTCTATATTCATAGCAAAGATATGGTGCAAAGAGCCAGGAACGTGACCTTCCTACGTCCCTAATTTTTTGGTAAACCAAAACCACATAGAACAGACTAGCTCAGCACACAACTATGATCAAGTACAGTTTCCAAAAATATATATATATGCATTAATATCCAATCGTCAGTGTTTAAGAATCAGCAGAATGTCTCCCAACAAAATCAAGTAAAACTTTGATTTGCTAAAACAGGTCCTTCCTTTATTGTTTTGTTCCTTTATTCAAAATTCTTTAAAATCGTAACACAGAATTCATAGCCGACGCGGCGCGTTTCGTCCCAACGGGACTTCTTCAAGGCTTAGTGTTGAGCGATAAAGAAAAGCACACACGATTATTGTAAGTCGTGAACGCTGAAATGTATAAGGGTTTTTTGTAACCCAGAATCGTGAACCAAGAGACGACCGCCAAAACACTACGCTCCGCGGGTAGACGGTTGCACGCGGAGCGTAGTGTTTTGGCGGTTACGATTTTAAAGAATTTTGAATAAAGGAACAAAACAATAAAGGAAGGACCTGTCGATTGGATATTAATGCATATATATATATTTTTTGGAAACTGTACTTGATCATAGTTGTGTGCTGAGCTAGTCTGTTCTAACGCTAATGCTAGTTAGCGGCAGTTTTCTTAACGCGGCCTATCACTAAAAACTATCGCCCTGTGTTGGAAATGGCCCTTTTTGCAGGGTTATCCCTAAACTTTTTGCTTCTTCCTCCTTTGTTTTTCCTTACCTGTGGTTGTTGGCTATAGAACTCTGGGCATTTTACCACTGCTGATCAGTGCTAAAGTGCATATGCTCTCTGTGTAAATTATTATTGTGATTGGTTATCCATGATTGGTATATTTGTTTTACCAGTAGGTCCCTAGTAAAGTGCACTGAGTGTGCCAGGGCTGGTAACGCAGATGCTACTAGTGGGCTTGCAGCACTGATTGTGCCACCCACCTGAGTAGTCCTAAAATGATGTCCCAGGCCTGCCACTGCAGTGCCTGTGAGCAGTTTGTTAACTGCCATGTTGACCTGGCCAGTGTACCCACTTGCCAGGCCTGACCCTTCCCTTTTCTTACGCATTGGACACCCCTATGGTAGGCCCAAGGTACCCCCTGGGCAGGGTGCAGTGTATGTGAAAGGTAGGACATGTATTAGTGTGGGTAACATGTCCTGATAGTGAAAATACTGCCAATTTCGTTTTTCACTATCGAAAGGCTATCTTGCCCATAGGACAGAATGGGGAATGCTGTGCAACATGTTTACCTGCATATATTCCCATAGGAGCAAGATAGAAAATTGGAGTCTGGTATCCCTGAACTCAGAATTTAATAACACATCTTTTAGGAAGGATGGTTTTTTAATTCTGTGTTTGAAAATAGCACTTTTAGAAAGTAGCTATTTTCTTGTTCAACGTTTCTGTGTGCCTCTGCCTGTTTGTGGATTGACTGTCTGGTTTGAGAGTGACAGGGGCTGGGGTGGCTCCAGGAGTCTGGGTGAGTCAGCACTAGGCTGAATAGACCTATCTGCATTTGGAGTGGTGGGAGGAGTAGCACCTGGGCCTAAATAGGGCTGTGCCTGCCTTCCACAATGCTGGTTCCACCTCCTGCGGTGTGTCTGATGGCCCTGGCCCACACTCACAAAGGAAGAAGATGTGCACTGGCAGAGTGCCCCCAGAACTGGTTTGAACTGGGTCCAGGACCCCTCACACATAGAGAACAAAGACTTTTGGGGTACAAATACTAGAGCAGAAACCCCTGAAAGCTAGACTACTTCCAGATCAAGAGGAATCCCTGCCAACGAAGATCATCTGAAGACACTGAGGAGAAGTACTGCCCAAGTGTGTCTAGGGCTGGCCTGCAGTTTGCTGTTTCTACTGAGGAGAGGACGAAGGGACTTTGCTGTGTGCTGTGTCCCTCGTGCTTGAAGAAGTACTTTGCTGAGTGCTGTGTCCAACTGAAGAGAAGTCTCCAAGGCCCTGAGAAGAGCTGGCCTCCTGTTTCTGAAGTCCCAGGCACAAAAGGACTTCACCCCCAGCTCCCTGAACTTCCTTGCTGGGAGTTCCAGTCTGCCAGGAGGGCCTGTAACTGTGTGTGAGGCCTTTTTGCGGGTGGGAGCTGGAAGCGCGACACAACGAGAGAGAAGCATGATGCCGCCGCAACAGCCGCTATCGCATCATCGAGGAAGCGTGTCGCCGCTGCTGCTGTTTGCCGCCGCATCACCGGAGAAGCGTGTCGCCGCCACAGAGGGTGCCGTCGCACCACGGGAGAAGCGTGTCACAGGGCCGTCACATCGCTGAGGAAGCGTGCCGCCGCTGATCGCCGCCGCAACACCAGAGAAGCGTGTCGCCATCACCAAGGGTGTCGTCGCATCACCGGAGAAGCGTGTCGCGGCTCAGAAAATCACCGAGTTCGCCGCACAGCCGTCGGGCGTGCACGCATCGCCTCCACGTTGTTGCATTGCAATAAAGACGCCATTTTGTCGCATTGCACCGGATCGTCGCAACGCATCGAGGCACCATCTTGTCGCATCGGAACCGGAGCGCAGGAAGAATCAACGCATCGCCTTCTCTGCGCCCCTTTTGTTTGATTTGCGTTACGCATCCCAGGTACTTTGAGACTAAAGTGTAGCATTGATCATCTACAAGTTTATTTTTGCAACAACCCTTTTTAAAGACATTCTACTGAGTTTCTGTATGTTGGATGTTTGTCGTTTTGGTCTTGTTTAGTTTAGATAAAGATATTTTATTTTTCTAAACTGGTGTGGTGTCCATTTGTGGTGTTTTCACTGTGTTACTGTGAGTGTTGGTACAAATACTTTACACATTGCCTTTGGGATAAGCCTGTCTGCTCGTGCCAAGCTACCAAGGGGGTGAGCAGGGGTTATCTAAAGTGTGTATCCCCCTTACCCTGACTAGAAGCAAGGGTCCCTATTTGGTCAAAGGTACCTACCTCTGCCAACTAGAGACCCCCAGTTCTAACACCCTGTTAGCGATGTATTTACAATACGTCGCTACATGGCTATAGTTTCAGGTAACTGCGGTGAAAACTGCCCGTAACACTAGCGTGAAGGCGATAAAAATTCTGGTGTTAGCGGGCGAAAAGTGACAAAAGGCCCATTAGCGGCAAAAAAAATGTTAGTCAGCCCAATGTGACTTTTTTTTGCCTCTAGAGGCAAAAATAGCCTATAAGTCCACCTCCAATGAAAAATAGGAAATAAAACCAATGGAATGCAGAATGGAGCAGCCAGGGCTAAGTGCAGCACAGATCAACACCCCCCCAAGCCCCTCAACAGCCAGGATGACCAGCCAGAGTCCCATTGGAAGAGGAACTTCAGGGCTACATCTATGAAAAGAGGCGCATCGCTGTGCCAAACCAGTGATGCAACACTTTTCATTGCGCACTCCTTGCAACACCATGGCAACCAAAACCTTGAAAGCGCGGACTGTCTCCAGGGCCCGGAGACATTGCCGGGCCTGCTTCTGGGAACTGGAGTGAGATGCGGTTGTGCTGTAGAGTAACTGGGCCGTGGCGGTAGACATTGAGGAGCGGCGATCGCCCTTACCTGGTGGTGACATCTGACAGGCTTCATGGAGACATGTTGCTGACCTGTGTGAGAAGACTGCCTTGCGCCCCTTGGAGCTGTGAATTGTAGAGGCGCTCCTGTGCACCAACGTAGGGAGGTCTGCATCGCATACTATGATACACCACTACCCCTGGGTGCACGGAGGAGATTATCAATGGTGTGCCGCGCCTCTCTGCTTCACAGGCCGTAGGATGTTGTGCTGTCCAGACGCTGTGGAGGCTGAGGCCCCTGAGCTGTACCAAACTTGTGTGGCCGGAGCACTGCAACTTTGCGCCTATGGGGGCCCTGTTGCCACAGCTGCATCGGGAGGTTCCCCAGCGGACTTTGCGGCGACTGCTGTACCCAGGCTTGTGAAATCCCACCTGGCTGAGGCTCCTGCTGGCTGAGTCACAGATTTGGAGAGAGTGCAGCGCATTGAGCCCCAGTGTCAATGTCCAGGTGAGGAGAAGATGGGACGCGTAGCGGAGGAGGCCCGGGGGCAATTCGGGCCAAGGCCTACCACCTGTAGGTGACGCACACCGTGCCCTGAGCAATCCCTGCACTGCGGCTGACCTACATCACTGAGGGCACCGCACAAGACTGGTGGGGGACTCCAATAACTCGCTCAATTCCCTGAGAATATCCATTGGTGGCAGTGGGTGCTAGGGTCACAGGGGCCGGTTCTGGCCCAGGCCCTTGGGTATTCAGCTTGATCCACCGTTACTCACTGGGGAACTGGGGAACATTGAATCTGGTCACTACTGTCTGATCAGAAGAGGCAACCAGGTAGTGCTGCCTTTCCTTGCCCCCTGTTAGTTTGCTTTTGGGTGTACGGGGGACTAACCCTTAGTGGACTTACTCTTTCCACAGTGCTGCTCCATCTGGTTGCTGCTGCTGCTTTCCCCATCTGCTGCAGCTGGTTCCTCTGACACGGAGGTCAGGTGTTCATGTCCCTCCTCCACCCACAGGCTCCTTTCTGCGCCTTATCCCTGGTGGTCCAGTGGTAGTGCGTCACTGCTCTGCAGCTTGACTGCCCTCGTTGCCACTGCAATCCCCCGCATCCCCGCCCCCTCCAGTGTCCTTTCCCGCGTTTCCCGCCTCACAGCTGTCCAACCCCCCTGCAGCACTACTTAATGGCGGATGCTGTTCGGCCATGCGCAGCTGGCGTGCCACTGATGCGCCGAAGGGAAGCCAAAGGCAAGCTCGTCTGTGTCCGTCCGGCCCTGAACTGTACCCAGCACCAGGGACCCTGCCTCTCGGACACTCCACCGCTACGATGCCAGCACCCTCCTCGCCCTCAACCCTGGACACCACGCTGCCTGTCTTCTAGCATCATCAAAAAATACCCTTGCACCCTGCGCCTGTCGAAACTGCAAACGCACCTTCTGCCACATCAGCACACCAGCGCCTCTTGCCGCCCAGCTGACCAACAGCGCACCTGACCGGCTCAACTGCATCCTCCTCAACATGCAGTCCCTCCACAAATACGGCACAGACATCTGGGACCTCCTCGATGCCACCTCTTCAGACATCGCCTTCTTCGCGGAAACCTGGGCCAACCTCTGCTCCGGACATCGCCATCGCCATCCCTGACGGCTAATAAATCACCCGCAAGGACCACCCCGACCATCTAGGAGGAGGCATTGCCATCGTCTACAAAAACACACTCCGACTGACCACACACTCTAATGACCCAACGGTGACCATGGAACACCTCCACTTCCAGATCCAGACCAACCCCAACACCATCCTCTGCGGCACCCTCATCTACAGGTCCCCCGGGCCATGGACCCCCATTCACTGATGCCATTGTAGACCTCATTGCACCCCAGGCTCTCCCATCCACTGACTTCATCCTACTCGGAGACCTCAAGTTCCACCTGGACAACCCCAGTGACCAGAACATCACCCCCCTCCTGGGTAACCTCACCAACATCGGACTTAAGCAGCTAGTCACTGCACCAACCCACATAGCCGGACGCACGCTCGAGCACATCTTCTCCGCCAGCGGGAACTTCAACTACAGCCACACCACCAAACTCTCCTGGACTGACCATCATTGTATACACCACGTCTACACTATGCCCACCGTACGACACCACCATCATCGCACCCCCTTTCGCAGCTGGATCAAGGCCACCAAAGAACTTCTCATCAACTCCCTCAGCACCACCACTCCACCAACGCTTACAGACGACAACACCGCAGCGTGCAACCTCCACCGATGGATCTCCAACTGTGCTGACACCCTGGCACCCCTCAAGAAAAGACCAGGCAAACAACACTCCAAGAAGGCCAACTGGTTCACTCCCGCCCTCCACTAGTCCAGACGCACCTGCAGACGTCTCCAGAAGTGATGGAGCCACAACATCAATCAACTCCGCAACACAGTCACCCTTGCACCATGGCGCAAGGGTGCCTGCATTGGCGCATGGCAACCATTGTGCACCAACGTAGGGGAAAAAGACAGGGGGGCCCCTTCTGACAGTTTCACCCCGCCAGTGTGTCATTTCCTTGACGTACTTGCAGCATGATTCTTGCACTACGTTGCGCTGTATTTGCAAAGTGACGCATCTAGGCATCTGCGTGACCTTATGAAGCCCCATGCCACATTATACCTGCATCAGGTAAGATGAATGCAGGGTGGGCGTTCCCACGCAACAAAGCCTCATAGGAGTGCTCCATGCATTGCTGGAGTTGCGTCATGCTTGTGACACAACTGCAGCAATGTGTGACTTTAGCGCTGACAGATACGTCAGGATTCCAGACGTATCTGTCATTAATTGCGACATGGAGTGCAGTACAGTGAATACAGCGCATCCATGGTGTCGCAAGAAGGACGTAGTGAAAAGTATTGCAACGCTGTTTTGTCGCAGCGATGCAACACTTTTCATGAATAGGGACCAGGAATGCGCCCTGTCTCATTGATGGTGCGCATTCCTGACCTGTAGTTGTGTCGCAGGGCAGCGCAGCAACATTCCTTGCAGCGCTGTCCAGCACCAAAACCTTCTGAAATGAGGCCTTAAGTGTTTGCACCATTTTTAAGACCAGCTACCTTCTGGTCTTAAAAAACTGCCTCTAACTGTAGTCGAAGGCATTTTTTATGGTTTTGCACCATACAAGGAAATCCTTGTAAATATCGCGAAGTGGGGTTAGGGGCAGTTTTTGCACCTCGCATCTCATTTTCATTAACTCCCGCTAACAGAAGTGGCGATCTTAAAAATTAACGTTTTCACCAGAAACTGAGGTTAGTGGCAACTTGTACATAAGGCGATGAAAAAAAGCTGTCGTAATGTCAAAAAATTGGTGCTACGGCGGCGTTAATTCATTGTACATATGCCCCAAGTATTTTGATGGCTGTCTCCTAGAGAAACTAGAAGCTTAGGCATCAGACAACAACTTGATCCCGTTTAACCAAACAGTGTTCTCCAAAGGTGCAGGAACAACCTCAAACCTCCTGACCATATCTCTTTCATTTGACCACAACAGGGCCATCAAACAATCTCTTCATCTTTCAATTATAGACTACAAGGCCATCTTTGACCGCGTAGACAGAGGCAAACTTTAGAACAAATTAGCCTGTTGGAGCATACATAAACATGTGTTGAGGGTGACAATTCTTCTACATCCAGACACTCGGGTGAGGATCTAGCTTGGGGATGGTGCTCATCTTTCAAGGGAGATTCCAGCCTACTAGAGGCTATGACAAGGCTGCTTGTTAGCCCCCAAACTCATCAACCTTTTTCTAGCAGATCTACCAACCAGCTTAGCGCAAGTGAATTCTCACGTCCAGAAACTGGGGAAAACCCCACTACCGTGCTTGATGTATACCCATGATCTGATTCTGCTTAGCCAAACAAAGATTGGTCTCCAAAGGCTTTTAGAGACTACAGCTCAATATTCTACTGCCAACGCTTTGAGCATTTACCTAAAAAGTCAAAAATAATGTCTATCAGGAAACCATTGTGACATCTAAATCAGTGGTACTTGGGGAGCAATAAAATTGAAGAGGTGCAGGAATAAAACTACCTGTGTGTGCCCATGGACAACAGAGGCTCCTTCAAACTGCATCTAGAACTAATGTGCCGGAAATCCATCGCCCTTACAGCTGTGCTTAAGCGTATTAAAGCAACTACAGGATCATCCACTTATCTACCTTTGCTGTAAATAATTGAGGCAAAACTAATTCCCATTGTTTATGGAAGTGAAATTCTCTGGACAAACTCATCACCAACCTCTTTAGATGGCTCTTTAGATCGGTGTTTTCCCTGCCAGCATACACACCTCCAGCCCAGCTACACCTTGAATTTGGCTTAGTCAAACAATCAATTGCAAGGGAGGGTGCCTTCATTAAATTTGTTGCAAGCTAAAGAAGGCTAGGACAACGACACTATGATCCCTCCTTTGGAAAAAAATTGATGGAAGGGTCCACTCTCTAGCCAGAACCTACCTAAAAAGCTCTCTGCTTGGCCTAACAGATCAATGGAAGTCCTCTGTCTGCTACCATCAATTAAGACAACAAGCAGGTCAAAGCTCGCTAGCTGCTTGTAGACAAAGAGTTTTTTGCTAAGAGGCAGCATGCTTGGCTTACACTGGCGTCTTACACTAAATTATCACCACAGCCATACCTGGACATAGCCATCAAAGCACAGCTTAAAGCAGTTTTCATGAACTATCGAATGGACTGCCTGCCGTCACATTCACATCTACCTCCATGGAACAAAGCAAAAATGACAGGGCTGTGTCGGCTATATGGTAATGCTCCCAAGACTTTGGTCCAGCAGATCTGCATCTGCAAGGCCACCATGAAGGACCAAAATAGCATTCTATGACCAGTCTGGAACCAGAGAGGCCTTTGCCACTGCAGGCCAGTAATCTTAGCCTGTTTCAGTGTGATGGACATGCAGCTTAGCTGCAGGCTTACAAAATACCTGGTTGGGCTCGGTCAGACAACTTCAGGCGCACTGGATGCACTGACTAGCGCAGGAGCAGAATCTTTGCCACCAGGGCAGAGGTGAACAGTAAGGGACTGAAGCGGAGACATAAAAGAAAGATATGCAAGCCATAGAAGGCTCTTAGCACTTTAATGCACCCCTTTTGTAGCTATCTTTAGATTTCTAGTGTGAAATAAACACAAGTACTATATACTAGGGACTTATAAGTAAACTAAATGTGCGAATTAGGTGTATGCCAATTTTACCATGTTTAAAAAAGGGGAAGCAAAAGCACTTCACCACTGGTTAGCAGGATTAACGCGTGCAGAGTCCTAGGGTAAAAATGGTTTCAGCATAAGAACGTAAACAACTAGGGGAATACCACTCTAAAGATGGTCCTCTCTGTTAGAGAGGGGGGTCTCTAGTTGGCAAGGGCTTGCACCTTTGTCCAAATGGGGAGCCTTCTTCCTAGTCAGGGTAAGGGAGTTACACTCCTAAAATAACCCCTGCTCACCCCCTTGGTAGCTTGGCACGAGCAGTCAGGCTTATCTTAGAGGCAGTGTGTAAACATTTGCACATAACCCACAGTAATACAGTGTAAGCACTACAAAAGGACACCACACCAGTTTAGAAAAATATCCAATATTTTTATATATTTAAGACAAGACAAAAAACGATAAAAATCCACAATACAGTACTTAAAAGTCTTCAGTTATCAAAATATGCTTTAAAAACAGTTCCTTGATGTCGATTGCTCCGTCCGGGGCTATCACGGCGTCGTGAGCAAACAAATCCAAACAGTTCTGGGTGACCGCGGTGTCGCGGGCCAGCTACGGTGTCGGGAAGACCACCAAACAGTACCTTTTAGAAATGCAGGGCGTCTGCGACCTCTCGTTGAGCTTCCGAAAGCACGGTGTCCGCAGGCATCAGTTCCGGAGGTCGGTGTAGGAGTTGTCTGGGCCCTCAAAGTCACACGCGTTGCAGATCGATCTCCTCTCTGTTGAATTCAGGAGCGCTGGCGTCGGCAGGCGTCGTGTGCTGCGGTGCGAAGTGCAGCGGTGCGGCGTGCGGTGCCCTCAGGTTGCGGTGCGAGCAGCGGCTCGGTGGCGGCGTCAGATAGCGTCGTCGTTGAGACCAGGGTCGCGGTGCGAGATGAAGGCGGTGCTCGTCACGGTGCTGGCAGGTCACGGTGCAAGCAGCGGCGTCATCATTGCTGAAGCGCTGTTGTCGGCTGGCGAACTGGAGTCGATGGCACCTGCGTCGGTAGGCCAAGGCTGCAGTGCGGGATGAGGGCGGTGCGTCGTGTAAGTTTATGAGCGGTGCCCTTGAACCACGGTGCAAGCAGCAGCGTAGATTTCGGCATGGAGCGGCGGCGTCAGGGATACCAAGGTGTCGTCGTGAGGCGAGGCGGTGCGGAGTGCGGTGCCCACAGGTCGCGGTGCGAGCAGCGGCTCGGTGGTGGCGTCAGCAGGCGTCGTCGGTGAGACCAGGGTCGCGGTGCGGTGTTGCGGCGGTGCCCTCTGCGGTGCCTTCAGGACACGGAGTCGGCAGCGGCATCGTAGACGTCGTTGGGTTGCTTTTCTGAGGGCAGAAGAGCTTGTAGTCTTTGCTGTGCCTGAGACTTCTTGAACAGGGGGCAAGCTCTACCTCAAGCCCTTGGAGAAACTATCTAGAGCCACTCCTTCTCCCCAGCCTTCTGTCATCCAAAACCCAGACAGGCAATCCACATTCCAACAGAGGCACACAGGATGACTGAGCAAGAAAATACCTTCTTTCTAAAAGTGGTATTTTCAAACACAGAATTTAAAAATCACCTTCACTAAAAGATGCATCTTTAGATTCTGAGTTCAGGCATAGTAAACTTTATTTTCTTACCTAGTTCCCAGGGCCAGTTATGTTTATAAAATGTTATAAACAAACGTCCTATTCTGTCCTATGGGGAACAGGTAGCCTTGCAATAGTGAAAAACGAAATTGGCAGTAATTCACTATCAGGACATGCCACACACACCAGGGCATGTCCTACCTTTCACATACACTGCACCCTGCCCAAAGGGGTACTTTGGGCCTACCTTAGGGGTGGCTGACATGTAAGAAAAGGGAAGGTTAGAGACTGGCAAGTATGTGCACTGGCCAAGTCGACATGGCAGTTACAAACTGCGCGCAGACTCTGCAATGGCAGGTCTGAGTTACCTTTTCAGGGCTACTCACGTGGGTGGCACAATCAGTGCTGCAGGCCCACGAGTAGCATTTGATTCACAGGCCCTGGCACACTCAGTGCACTTTACTAGGGAAATCAAATATCCAATCACATTTTACCACAGGAGCACCTGCACTTTACCCCTGATCAGCAGGAAGAAAAGTGCGCAGAAACACTAAGCCAGCACAAACCGAGTCAAAACCGGGGGGTCAGAAAGCAAAAACTCAGGGGAAACACGCCAAAAGATGCCAAGTCTAACACATGTTCCCTCCAGCTGAAAGTAGGGAGAACTACCCGACCTCCTGGGAGTTCTCTTCATTAAGGCGGAAGAACCTGGACAGACCATCTGCATTGGCGTGTTCTGTGCCAGGGCGGTGTTCCACCGTAAAGTCCATTCCCTCTAGGGAGATGGACCACCTCAGCAGTTTTGGATTCTCACCCCTCATTTGCATCAACCATCTGAGGGGCCTGTGGTCTGTCTGAACCCGGAAGTGAGTCCCAAACAGGTAGGGCCTCAGCTTCTTCAGTGCCCAGACCACAGCGAAAGCTTCCCTTTCTAGGGCACTCCACCTCTGTTCCCTGGGGAGTAGTCTCCAGCTAAGGAATACTACAGGCTGGTCTAGGCCCTCTTCATTCAGTTGTGAGAGCTCCGCTCCCACTCCATGCTCTGAAGCGTCAGTCTGCACGACGAATTCCTTGGAGAAGTCGGGTGCCTTGAGCACGGGTGCCGTGCACATGGCGGCCTTCAGGGCATCAAAAGCCTTCTGGCAGGATTCAGTCCAGATCACCTTCTTGGGCTGCTTCCTGGAAGTCAGCTCTGTTAAGGGGGCAACAATGGTGCCATACCCCTTAACAAACCTCCTGTAGTACCCGGTGAAGAAGGCCCTCACCTCTGTCTGGGTCTTGGGGGGCTCCCAAGCCAGAATTGGTTTGTAGGGGCGCCACCTGGACGCTTCCTACCTGGTGTCCCAAGTACACCACTGAACCCTGCCCGATCTGGCACTTACTGGCCTTGATCGTGAGGCCTGCCCTCTGCAGCGCCTTCAACACTTCACCAAGGTGCTGCAAGTGTTCTTCCCAGCTGGAACTGAACACTGCAATGTCATCCAGGTAGGCGGCACTGAAATCCTCCAGCCCAGCCAACACCTGGTTGACCAACCTCTGAAAGGTGGCAGGGGCATTCTTCAACCCAAAGGGCATCACCCGGAACTGGTAATGTCCTTCTGGGGTTGAAAATGTTGACCTCTCTTTGGCCCCATCGGTTAAGGCAATCTGCCAGTACCCAGACGTTAAATCAAACGTGCTGAGGAACTTGGCAGCTCCCAACCGATCAATGAGCTCATCAGCTCTGGGGATGGGGTGTGCGTCAGTCCTGGTGATGGCATTGAGCCCATGGTAGTCCACACAAAACCGCAGTTCTGGAGTGGCACCGGGTGCAGCAGCCTTTGGGACCAAGACCACTGGGCTGGCCCAAGGACTGTTGGAAGGCTCGATCACCCCTAACGCCAACATCTTAGAGACCTCCTCTTTAATGCAGGACTTGACCCGGTCAGTCAACCTGCAAATCTTGTGCTTCACAGGAGGGCTGTCACCGGTGTCCACGTCATGGGTACACCAGGGATTAACACCTGGGGTCAGAGAGAACAGGGGGGCAAACTGTCCCAACAACTGATGACAATCGCTCTGCTGTTCTGGGCTCAGTGTAGGGGAGAGGATCACACCTTCCACTGACCCATCGAGTTCCTTGGTAGACAGGAGGTCAAGGAGAGGTTCACTTTCCTCTTCCGTCCCATTATCTGTCGCCAAGAGCATGCTCACTTCGGACCTCTCGAAGTGGTGTTTGAGGCGGTTCACGTGGAGGACCCTCAAAGGGTTCCTTCAATCAATCAATCAGGGAATTGTAAGCGTGCTACTCACCCGTGAGGGTCTCAAGGCGCTGAGGGGGGGTCCGCAGATCTGTTTAGCCGAAGAGCCAGGTCTTGAGGGTCTTCCTGAAGGTGTTCAGGGAGGGGGCGCGTCTGATGTCTGCCGGTAGCTCGTTCCAGGTCTTGGCTGCAATGTGAGAGAAGGATCTTCCGCCTGCTCTGGCTCTGTGGATGCGTGGGGTTTCGGCCAGTGCGAAGTTGGAAGATCGGAGGTTTCTTTTGGGTACGTGGAAGTTGATTCTGTCGTTGAGGTATTTGGGTCCGTTGTTGTGTAGGCATTTGTAGGCATGAGTGAGGATTTTGAAAGTGACTCTTTTCTCCACGGGGAGCCAGTGGAGCCTTCGTAGGTGTTGGCTGATGTGTTCGTGTCGGGGGATCCCGAGGACGAGTCTGGCGGCGGTGTTTTGTACTGTCTGGAGTTTGCGGAGTAGGGACTTGTTGATGCCGGCGTAGAGTGCGTTTCCATAGTCCAGTCTGCTGGTGATGAGTGCGTGGGTGACTGTCTTCCTTGACTCAGGGGGGATCCACTTGCAGGTCTTGCGGAGGATGCGGAGGGTGTTGAAGCAGCTGGAGGTGACGGCGTTGACCTGTCGGTTCATTGAGAGTGATGAGACGAGTACGATGCAGAGGTTCTTGGCGTGGTCTGAGGGGGTAGGTGGGCTTCCGAGGGCAGTCAGCCACCAGGTGCTGTCCCATGCAGAAGGGGTGGTACCGAGGACGAGGACTTCTGTCTTCTCGACGTTGAGCTTCAGGCAGCTGTTGGTCATCCAGACTGTGATGTCTTGCATTCCTTTCTGGAAGTTGAGTTTGACAGTGGTGGGGTCTTTGGTGAGGGAGAGGATGAGCTGGGTGTCGTCGGCGTAGGATACGATGTTGAGGCCGTGTTGTCGGACGATGGCTGCGAGGGGGGCCATGTAAATGTTGAAGAGGGTGGGGCTCAGTGATGAACCCTGTGGGACTCCGCAGGGGATTTTCGTGGGGTCGGAGAGAAAGGGTGGGAGTCTGATCCTTTGGCTTCTTCCGGTGAAGAATGCTCGGATCCAGTCCAGGACTGTTCCTTGTATGCCTGCATCGTGTAGTCTGACGACTAGTGTGCGATGGGAGACGTGGTCGAAGGCCGCTGATAGGTCGAGTAGGATGAGGGCTGCGGAGTGGCCTTGGTCCAGGAGAGTGCGGATGTCATCTGTGGCGGCGAGTAGGGTGGTCTCTGTGCTGTGGTTGCTTCGGAATCCGGATTGGGACGGGTCGAGGACGGCGTTCTCTTCAATGAATCGTGTCAGTTTCCTGTTGACTGTTTTCTCTGCAACTTTGGCTGCGAAGGGGAGGAGCGAGATGGGCCGATAGTTCTTGAGGTCGGTGGGGTCAGCTGTGGGCTTCTTGAGCAGGGGTCTGACTTCTGCGTGCTTCCAGTCATCTGGGAAGGTGCCTGTTTTGAAGGTGGTGTTGTAGCCCGCAAATCCACCAGTTAGGGACATCACTTTTGCGCTCCACCACCTCAAATGGCCCAGTCCACTTGTCCTGCAAGGCACAATGTTCCACTGGGGCCATGACCCACACTTTCTGCCCAGGTTGAAATTCGACCAGAGTGGCATTCTGGTCATACCACTTCTTCATTTCTTCCTGGCTTGCTTCCAGGTTCGCCTGAGTGAGTTTCCTGAAGCGGGCAGTTTGGTTTCTGAAGGCCAGCATGTAACTAAACACATCCTGGGGAGTTTTCCTGGGAGCTGCCTCCCAGCCTTCCTTTACCAAACTCAGAGGTCCAAGGGACTGAACCCAAGAGACTTCTGTGGCACCTCCCTGTACGCAAAGAGAAGGCATGGCAAGAGGACGTCCCACTTACGCCTCATGGGTTCTGTTAGACCCTTAATCATGCCCTTCAAGGTCTGGTTGAATCTCTCCACCTGACCGTTACCTTGTGGGTGGTAAGGGGTGGTGAACTTGTAGGTTACACCACACTCCTTCCACAGGGATGTCATATACTTGGATATGAAATTGGTCCCTCTGTCAGAAACCACCTCTCTGGGGAACCCCACGTGGGAAAAGATCCCCATTGACGCCTGTCCCACCACTGGTGCCGTAGTTGTCCTGAGAGGGATTGCCTCCGGGTACCGGGTGGCACGGTCCACCAAGACCAGGATGTACCTGTTGCCCATGGCTGTCTTGGGATCCAGTGGCCCCAAAATGTCCATCCCTACCCTTTCAAAGGGTGTTCCAACAACTGGAAAAGGTTGGAGAGAAGCTTTGACCTTCCTCCCACTCTTACCACTTGCCTGGCAAGTTTGGCGAGACCTGCAATGTCCATCTGACTGCCTTCGCATTTGGGGCCAGAAGAAGTGGGTGACAAGCCTGTCAAAGGTCTTGTCCTGCCCCAAATGTCCTGCCAAAGGCACGTCATGAGCCAGACCCAGTAGGAAGGTCCTGAAGCGCTGGGGTACCACCAGCACACGGGCTGACCCAGGCTCAGCGACCTTAGGCTTGCTGTACAGGAGACCATTCTCCCAGTAGATCCAATGTGATCCGGACTGATCACCAGCTGCCTGGTCTGCAGCCTGCTGCCGCAGACCCTCCAGAGAAGGGCACTCTTTCTGCTCCTTGCAGAATTCCTCCCTGGTGGGACCCCCTTCTTGCTGCCAATGGGTCAGCTCAGAGATGTCCTCCAGTTCAGCTACCTGCTCCCCTGTAGGCACCGGGGCGTCCCCCTCAAGGTCCGCCTCCTCCCGGTCCGTGGGAACTTCAGGGGCCAGTTTCCCACACCCCTTGCCCTTTCTCTTGGCAGGGACTTGGGCCACTGTTTCAGGCTCCAAGTCCTCTTCATCACCCTCTCTGGCCGCCATTGACCGAGTGGACACGCATGCCCACTCTGGCAACCCAAGCATCTCCAAGTGAGACCTGAGCTCGACATCCTTCCATAAGGACTGCTCCAGGTCGTTACCTAGCAGACAATCTCCAGGCATGGAAGGGCTCACAACCACCCTCAAGGGACCTGAGACCCCCCCACTCATAGGGAACCTGCGCTACCAGACACTGGCGCTCTAAATTGTCGACAGCAATTACTTGTTGGAATGCCACTGGAACTACCTGCTTCTCAGAGACCAGGTGACACCGGACTGAGGTCACACTGGCTCCAGTATCTCTGAGAGCCTCTACCCTTTTCCCATTGATGGTCACCCAGGTGCTGTATTTCTTTGTGTTAAGGGGCACCTGGTTTCCTGGGACCATCTCACTGTCCCCTAATGAGACGAGGGTCATTTCTGCGGGATCCCCATCCTCCTGTGGGTACTCCTCCTCCCCAAGCGCTACACTAGCCAACACCTTGGACTTCCCACCAGTGGGTGGCTGAGCCCCCTTTGAACACTTGGGGTCCCCCTTCATGTGGCCCACCTGGTCACATGCAAAACACCTGCAGGGGCCGGTCTCAGCAGGCTTTCCTGATGAGACCCCTGGCTTCTTATCTCCGGGGGATGGGAACCTTTACCCTGGGTGTTAATTTGGGGCCCTTTAGAGAACTCCTGTGTTTTACCCTTGTCCCCCCAACTTTTCTGCTGGGGACCTTGCCCACCTTTGGCTGAGTCTCCCCCAAAAGCTTTCTTGTGGACCCTGGTACTCACCCAGCGGTCTGCCTCCATAGCAAGCTTCCTGGGGTCAGTCAGCTTACTATCAACTAGGTGCTGGCTGAGATCTGCAAAACATAGACTAGACAAGTGCTCCCATGCAATCAAATTGTAGAGCCCCTGAAAATCTGTCACATTACTGCCCTTCACCCAGCCATCCAGTGACCGGCAAAACACATCCACACATTCCAACCAAGTGTTGGCATCAGATTTCTTACTGGACCTGAACTGATCCCTGTACTTTTCAGGAGTAAGACCATACTTAGTGAGAAGGGCGTCCTTCATGTCTGGATAGGTGAGGTGATACCCCTTACCCAAAGCTATTAAAGTATCCCTGACTTCTTCTGGGAAGAGAGGCCACAATCCTGCTCCCCAATTCTCCTCGGAGACCCCATTCATGTGGATTGCCGCCTCGTACCCCTGAAACCACCTTTGTATGTCATCTCCCTTCTTGAATTCCTTGCCTACATTCTTAGGGATGTGCACAATTCTGTCTGCCTGTCTTGACGGGTTGCTGCCACCATCTGAGCTGGCTCTACTCCTCTGATCCAGCTCCTTTATCCTGATCTCGTGATCTAACATCATCCTTTTCTCTTCCATGGCTAACTTAAGCTTCTCCAGTTCTACTGCCACTCTCCTTGCTTCCCGCCTGTCCTCCAGCTCTTCTGGGGACAGGCCACTGCTGCCTGGCCTGGAGGGTTCCCCCCCTCCCAAAAGCACATCCACCCTAGGAATAGGCTCCTCCGCCTCTCCACTGAGATCACCAGACTGCTCGCTGGCATGTCTGGCTGCTACCCAGGCCCTCAGGGCCTTTTGTAGCTCGTCCTTCCTAGTAAGGCCTCTGACTTGGACTTTTAGGTTTTTGCAAATTGATTTCAATTCCCTAACATTGTAGGCTTCCAACCTATCCTCCTCAAAGGCAATTTCCAGGGATGCAACGGATGATGCTCATTCCGGCATGATGAAGTAGCAAGTTCAAACTGGCAAGATCAAAAATAGGCCAAAAAGAAAAAGAACCAGTATGTGGCACGTAATGGTCTGCGATTTGGCAGTAGTGCACACCAATCACTGTAAGTCAAGTGAAAACGTAAGTCCTATCCTCACCGCTGACAACCAATGTTTGAAATGGGGGTCTCTAGTTGGCAAGGGCTTGCACCTTTGTCCAAATGGGGAGCCTTCTTCCTAGTCAGGGTAAGGGAGTTACACTCCTAAAATAACCCCTGCTCCCCCTCTTGGTAGCTTGGCACGAGCAGTCAGGCTTATCTTAGAGGCAGTGTGTAAAACATTTGCACATAACCCACAGTAATACAATGTAAGCACTACAAAAGGACACCACACCAGTTTACAAAAATATCCAATAATTTTATATATTTAAGACAAGACCAAAAATGATAAAAATCCACAATACAGTACTTAAAAGTCTTCAGTTATCAAAATATGCTTTAAAAACAGTTCCTTGACTATCACGGCGTCGTGAGCAAACAGATCCAAACAGTTCTGGCTGACCGCGGCGTCGCGGGCCAGCTACGGTGTCGGGAAGACTCGCAAACAGTACCTTTAAAAATGCAGGGCGTCGGCGACCTCTCGTTGAGCTTCCGAAAGCACAGCGTCCGCAGGCGTCGGTTCCGGAGGTCGGTGCAGGAGTAGTCGGGGCCCTCGAAGTCACACGCGTTGCAGATCGATCTCCTCTCTGTTGAAGTCAGGAGCGCTGGAGTCGGTAGGCGTCGTGTGCTGCGGTGCGAAGTGCAGCGGTGCGGCGTGCGGTGCCCTCAGGTCACGGTGTGAGCAGTGGCTCGGTGGCGGCGTCGGATGGCATCGCCGGTGAGACCAGGTTTGCGGTGCGAGATGAAGGCGGTGCTCGTCACGGTGCTGGCAGGTCACGGTGCAAGCAGCGGCGTCGTCGTTGCTGAAGCGCTGTTGTCAGCTGATGAACTGGAGTCGATGGTGCCGCCGTCGGTAGGCCAAGGCTGCGGTGCGGTATGAGGGCGGTGCGTCGTGTAAGTTTACGAGCGGTGCCCTCGAACCACGGTGCAAGCAGCGGCGTAGATTTTGGCATGGAGCGGCGGCGGCGGGGATACCAAGGCGTCGTCGTGAGGCGAGGCGGTACAGAGTGCGGTGCCCACAGGTCGCGGTGCGAGCAGCGGCTCGGTGGCGGCATCAGCAGGAATCGTCGGTGAGACCAGGGTCGCGGTGCGGCATTGCGACAGTGCCCTCTGCGGTGCCAAGGCGTCGTCGTACAGTGAGGCGGTGCGGAGTGCGATGCCCACAGGTCGCGTTGCGAGCAGCAGCTCGGTGGCGGCGTCAGCAGGCGTCATCGGTGAGACCAGGGTCACGTAGCGGCAGTGCCCTCTGCAGTGCCTTCAGGACACGGAGTCAGCAGCGGCGTCGTAGACGTCGTCGGGTTGCTTTTCTTCTGTTGTAGCACAAAACACACAGTCCCCAGTGCTGAGGGCAGAAGAGCTTGAAGTCTTTGTTGTGCCTGAGACTTCTTGAACAGGGGGCAAGCTCTACCTCAAGCCCTTGGAGAAACTCACAAAAGTAGATTGCAGAAAGTTCAGTCCAGTCCTTTCACTGCCCAAGACAGAAGCAGCCACTGCAGGCCAACACAGCAAAGCACACAGCAAAGTGGCGGTTCCTCCTCACAGCTTCTCCAGCTCTTCTTCTTGGCAGTCTTCTTGATCCAAAAGAGTTCTAAAGTGCAGGGGTCTGGGCCCCAATATTTATATCCCAAAATCCTTTGATCTCTTAGGCAGAGAGTGTCTGTGCCCAGCCAGAACCAGTTCTGCCTCCTCTGGTGTGACGTCCTGGCAGGAGGTGGAGATGGCATTGTCAGAGGCAGACCAGGCCCTTTGAGGTGCAAGGAAATCTCCTCCCCCTTCCCCAGTTGCAGCCCAGGTCTATTCAGCCCTTTCCTGACCCACCTAGTCTATCTGGAGCCACTCCTGCTCCCCAGCCTTCTGTCATCCAAAACCCAGACAGGCAATCCACATTCCAACAGAGGCACACAGGATGACTGAGCAAGGAAATACCTACTTTCTAAAAGTGGTATTTTCAAACACAGAATGTAAAATTCACCTTCACTAAAAGATGCATCTTTAGATTCTGAGTTCAGGTATAATAAACTTTATTTTCCTACCTAGTTCCCAGGGCCAGTTATGTTTATAAGATGTTATAAACAAACTTCCCATTCTGTCCTATGGGGAACAGGTAGCCTTGCAATAGTGAAAAATGAAATTGGCAGTAATTCACTATCAGGACATGCCACACACACCAGGGCATGTCCTACCTTTCACATACACTGCACCCTGCCCACAGGGGTACCTTGTGCCTACATTAGGGGTGGCTGACATGTAAGAAAAGGGAAGGTTAGAGACTGGCAAGTGTGTGCACTGGCCAAGTCGACATGGCAGTTACAAACTGCGCGCAGACTCTGCAACGGCAGGTCTGAGTTACCTTTTCAGGGCTACTCACATGGGTGGCACAATCAGTGCTGCAGGCCCACGAGTAGCATTTGATTCACAGGCCCTGGCACACTCAGTGCACGTTACTAGGGACTAACAAGTAAATCAAATATCCAATCATGGAAACACCAATCCATAACACATTTTACCACAGGAGCACTTGCACTTTACCCCTGATCAGCAGGGAGAAAAGTGCGCAGAAACACTAAGCCAGCACAAACAGAGTCAAAACCGGGGGGTGAGAAAGCAAAAACTCCGGGGAAACACGCCAAAAGATGCCAAATCTAACACTCTCCAACAGTTTTTAACAATTGGAAAGCTTCTAAGGAAAAGTTTTTTAGCATTGCAGGTACAAGAATGGTAAACTGTAGCTCTGGCTGTCGAATGAGTTGTTGATTATAACCTTTAAGGGATGCTTATAAGTGACTTTAGCATTAGGGCAGAATTCTTTTGTCGTGAACTTTCTATTTATATGTAGGCTTTCTTGAAAGCTGTAAGACCTTTAAAGCAGCACGCTACTTGGACATTTTTCCAAGCACACTCCAATCTCATCATAGCTCCACCAAGCAATGTGGCTGAATGGAGATATTCGAAAAAGTGAATGGCAATGCCTTGAATTACCACTCCACTATCCTTTACCAGAATCTATATTCTGCTAGCAGTAATCTATTAGTTGCACTCAAGCCACCTTGCACTGTCTCCACATTCTGCTTATTCTACGTTTCGGGACTCCTGTAGAACCCTTTGCCACCAGACTATCCACAGGAAAGAAGTCTGCTTCCCTGCTCAGAGCAGGGTGCTCAAGCTGAAGGTATTCTTGTAAGATGACTCTTGCCAGCACAGCAATCCAAATATAGCTGCTAAGAGAAGTTTTTGTTTATCAACTTTCTGTTATTCTACTTTTGATATTGTTTGAGATTACATTATTACCTAGTGAAAGGTCTGTTACACAATCCAGACATATCCTTGAAATGTGAAGTGGAGACGGAGTCTGCTTGGGAAGTCTGCATGGCGCACACTGCACTTCCAAAATAATGCAGTATTGTCTACATTTAGATGTTATTTCCACATGGGTTGTTGGATTTTTCATACAACAATGAAGTAAAATGATAGACTCTGTGAAACATCCGTTATTCTCTCAAAATGAATAAATAAAGAATGATAAATGAAAAGGATTTTAAATAATGATAAAAAATAGGGAGCGGTACCGGTAGGATGGAAGAAGGGGGAGAGGAGCAAAAAGACAGTGCACGGGGAACAAAGAGGTACAAGTGGAAGAGAGATCAAGGAAACACATTGTGATACAGTACCTTGTTTTGCGTGGTCACCGGCTTTTTTGGATGACATGCTGCTGGTTCTTCAACTTTGCAAACTGCACTACTGCCCAGTCCTCCGTGTATGTGCTCTGATCCCTAAAACATGACAGAATTGGCTAATTCCTAATTGGCATATTTACCATTCTAAAAAGGCCATCGTATACGGTGCAGGAAATACACCAATGACAGGGAAGTCAAATGTAATCTGTTGACTGTAGCATTTATTATGCCATCCACCAGGTTAACTTGTAAAACCTGGTTTCTGGCTTACATGCATAGCATGGCTGCTACAGTTTTTAAACATGCTGACAGAACTGTCTAACCGGTGCTTAATTTGAGCTGGTAGTTGCAGGTGGGGTGCACTGGCACTCATTTGTGACCACCAGCACTTATTTTTCCTCAATAGACTTTGACCCAGAGCAGGAGAGAGAAAAACACAAAAGTAGCAAAGGAGGGAGTAGAGAACAACAGACAAACAGTGAGAAGGGGAGGAAGCAGAGAGGAAATGATTATGTATGAGTGAGATAAAGAGGAAGGGAGGGCCTAGTGGTGGCTTACAGAGGCATGAGGTGGAATCAAGACAATGCAGCCTTGGTATTTGGCACCCTATTTTCAGCTGTGCCAGTCGCATGCCATTGAGCACAACTTTAGGCCCGGTACTTATTCTTTTACAAATTAAGCACTGTGTCTAACTCTTTTTGGCAAGAAGGAAACCTACTTTTAAAAAATAAGTAATCACTCCTCTGTAGGCCTTGCTGCCCACAAACTAGGGTGCCAAGTATTTAAAAATAGAATATGCAAGAATTTAAGGATTTGTGCCTACGGGTAATAACTCAGAAAAGCCACTTTCACTGTAAAGGTGCTGTGGAGTTTTCTTTGAGAAAGGCTAAAGTACAATTCAAATGCAATTTTTCTAACTTTGGCTTACAAAAAGTTACAGAACCCATTACATCACTGTTTTCTAAAATATATTAAAATACAAACCAATGGTGACATTGGATTTTAAATAAATAAACTGGAACAGTGACTTTTAGAAAGTTATACTTTTCCTGCCTGAAGCTCCAGTAGGTTAAATATCGTTAGAATGCCTGTATCTGCCTAAGCAGCCAGTTGTTTACCCTTGAGTAGTTGTGAAAACTGTTTTCATTGCTGAGACACAGCTTGGCTCTTTTGGTAGGATGGTCTGGATATGAGGCTTATAACTTACATCAGTAAGAGCCATTTAGGAGGGTGGTCCAGCAATAACATTACATTTAAAGGGACCACAGTTTGGCCAGTAGATTCAATGTTAATTGATAAGTAAGACTTCAGAAAGAGTGGCCTTTGGATCCCAAGGTACACACCAGCCATCCTCACTGCATTCCCCAGAGGAGGGAAGCTGGTTCTGGAAACAATTTGGCATGAATGGGTAGGGATTGACCACAAGCTACTGCCTGGGGGATAATGGCTCTGCCATATTAATTTTCCCTGAGAATGCTGCACTGTGGGATAGTTTGCATGAAGGTGACAGGATGTGCTGGAAAAGGGGGAAGGTTTACTATTGGAAACTTTTTACCCATTGATTAGAGAGTTGTTAAGAGTCATCTCCACCAACTGGCTAGTCATCTCCATAAAAGTGGTGCCTCATCCTCAGTTCTTCAGAACACATCTGGGTATGTGGATGAACAGAGGAGGAATAAGCCTGCTATCTGTGACCTGGCTGAAGACTTAAACCTACTTCCACTTGTAACCAGGACTGAGAAGTGCACTCCAAAGGTCATGTGTATGGCCTCCTGTGTGACTATAGGGACATCAAAAGCTGCAAGAGGCCTTTTCCTGGAGAAATCAGTTGACCAGTGGCATGTGGTCCCTGAATGGACTTTGCTGGTGGCCTTCACTGCATGAGTCATGGTCTTTAAGTGCTGCTCCTGAGGTAGTGGGAGCTTTAGAAATTACTGAGAGGAACTGCTCTAAAAAGAAGAAACATGTTCAACCTCCTGATGACAATGGCTGTCTTCTCAAGGCTAGCAACACAAGGCATGACCTCAGCAGGCAAGAAAATTAGGCTTGACTCACTTAAGGATTTTTCCCACCCAAAATTAAGCTTCAGCAGACCCTCTTGGCTTAGGTAAGCAGCTTCTGAGTAATCTGCCTGGCTACAGCTTCAAGGCTTGTCCCACCAGAGGATGTCAAACTCCCAAAAATAGTCTAAGGGCCTAATTTATATGTTGGCAGAGAGAGAACACTGTTGTAATGGCGACAGAGTTCCCACCCTACCAACGTAATGGGCCGGCCTTCCCATTTAGAGGTGGGTGGGCCATAGCTTTGATGATGGTGGAGACTACTCTAGCTTTGCTGTGGTCAAACTCCTTCGACAGCCTGACAGAGTAAGGGATGTCAGAGGTTTGATTATATGTATGCCCACCTAATTTAGCTAGGCGAACATACAGCCAATTATCAATGCCTGCCACAGCAAGGAAAAACCTGGCAGTAAGAGGCATTGAAAAGTGCTCAATGCCCCCCTCGTCATGGAGGAAACTCCCATGGCAATGGGGACATTGTTTTTTTATTTTCTAAAAGAAACACATTGTGGGATTTTCTTTTTGAAAATAAAAAAAAGTTGTACATTTGATGTACAGCTCCGTCATGTTGAGAGAGCCATCCGTCAAACTTACAATGTATTTTCAGCAACAGTCATGAAGAATACTTCTGAAAATGCAAGAGATATCTACAGGGCAATGGATTTCTCTAAGTACGGCGCCATGGTGACAGTAATTACTCGGTCCGCTGAAATTTAAATTAGCCTCTGAGTCCCAATGTAAATATCGTTACCTGATGATGGCTTGAAAACTGTCTGGCTGACAAGAGCTCTTCCGCAGGGTGAGAAATTTGAATTTTCCTGCTTGAAACTTTTCCAAATTCGATGGCTTCTGCAGAACCTCATCCAATACACATCCAACTTCATAAGGACTACATCATTCAGAAACAGCCTTCCAGCTTTCAAACATGCCCAGCTGGAGAATTTCTACTTCCTGAAAAAAGACTATGGGGCCGATTCCGATTCGGGCCGGAAATCTCTCTGACCGAGCCGGACCCGGAGAGATTTCCGACCGAATCGGACTCGTGCAGCCCGACCGAACGAGTACGATGCGCACGTATGCCATCGGACTCGATTCGGTCGGACTCCCATTGAAGTCAATGGGAGCCTGTCGTACAACGCGTACGCGGGCTCCCATTGACTCAATGGGTGCGAGGCGGACAAGGGCGCCCCCTACAGCGTGTACGCGGCAAAGCGACTCGCGCCGTACACGCACAGGTAGGGGGGACCCATGGGTCCCCCCTGTGTGCGACTCGCGCGGCTATGTGTACAGGGGGGTCCGACACAGACCCCCAAAGTACGGCTCCGACTGCTCTTTGGAGCCGGAGTGCGCGGCTCGGTCAGACTGCTCGCGGCGCGCATCGTACTTACCCGGCCGGGGAACGTCTCCATTGCGCGGTGCGAGTCGAGTCCGAGCGAGTCGGTCAGTGCGGTTAGACCCGGGATCGAGTCGGTCGGAGCGGTCGGGACGCCCGGACGAGTCGGTCAGCGATTTTGCATCGTACTCGCTCGCCCGGACGCGCGTACGAATCGGTCTGGAAATAGGGCTCCGAATCGGATCCGGTTAAGCCGAATCCGATTCGGAGCCTTACCGGCCGAGATCGGAATCGGCCCCATAGTATTAAGGTAAAATATTTGACCGGGCCAACTCTTTAGGCTTAGCTGACCTTCGGTGCATTTGGGTGGTCCTCAACCTGTGCCTAAGTCCTAGCTGACCACACTCATAGATGCTATGCTGTTTCTTTGTGCTTTTTAACTCACAAACTTTAAAAATTTATATTGCCTGATTTTAATCATTTTTGTGTTATTATTCTTAATAATTTTTTCTGGATTTTCAGAACTTGTTGGATTTTTATTGTGGTGTGTTTAATGTTTAATGTTTGATCTGACAAGTTTGGGGACTTATTACTTGTGGGGGACTCACATCTTCCACATCTAATAATCCACTTTATTACAGATGCACTCCCATGAAAAGTTAAGTGGTAACTATAAATAAAGAGTCCCCTAAAGTTAGCATTGCGAGGACACAATTCATTGAATCAGCACACTACGACCAAAATGCTCTGGGTTGCAACAAACAAGATGGAAGAAAGCCACTGTAATGAGAGCAGACAACTGAGATAGAAACAAAGCCATTCAATCATGAACAAAAAGCTTACCCAAAACCGACTATAAGTATATGTTAGGTATTGGAATCAATAGGACTACTTATAGATGTGTATAGCAGAGACCTAAAAAGCACTCTTATGAAAAACAATAATTTGTAAAATAAGGGAGTACATTGTCCGTGTGATAGGTTTGAATGGACATGCGGATGCAAACTAACATTAATCAAAGCTTTCAATTGCTCACCAGAACTTTTACTGCATTTTGCAATGCCCTTTTCCATTCCCTCTTTCCCAAGTTTATCTAAATCCGGGATCTTCCTTGGTGGAGTGCCTGATGAGGCTGCACAGGGAATTAGCCATTTGTAAGGCAATTCAAAGCAGTACAAGTCATTGATGCTACTGTCACCTTACCTGGTTCACTCACCCAGTATAATACTCCTTTGGTGTTCAACATTATGTGTGCTTTAACGATAAGGCTATGCTCGCCTTGTGATGCAATATTCAATCAGGTCTTATTTGGAGAGCACTGCTTGTCACCCCGGAGGGTCTCCAGGCACCTATATTATGTTGGTTGTTTGAGATGGACCTATTACCTTGCTTCTTTGTAAATTCTCCATTGCCTTAAAATTATTGCACATTTTGATACTGGTCCTGTATCCAGATGCTGTTTTTTCCATTTCAAATAGATGTTCCATTCAAATCTATAAAAAATACCAACAGACATTGAGCTGCTGAAGGATCTCAAGTTTAAGGATTTTATTTTGCATCCTGACTTCGCTAGCGTGAGGCTTATTTCCTTTCCTTTGCCTGCTTCTGCAGTCCCCTCTTTTTGCCCATGGAAGGAAGAGATCTTTAGAGAGTCTTCAAAAGATCTGTGCACCAGAGGAACATTAAAAATATTGTTGTGGATGAGTAACTGACTTTTGCAGCGGTTTTGGGGAATCCAGAGCAGTTTGGTATCCCCAAAGGTGCCCCAGCTGTTTGTGTTTGGTGCATGGGGTGTTTTCTCAATTGCAGGGGGTGTAGGCCCATGCAATAAAGGAATACCTCAGCCTGTGCAACTGGTCTAAATTACCTTAGCAAGTGTAAGGGTACAGATGGCATGCAACCTCTGAGAACCCCTTGGACATACCATCAAAGTGCGCAGGGGGCCTTGATGTACCACATATGGGAGGATGAAATCTTAGACCTCTTCCAAAGTGAGGCCAACTGTGGCTCTTTACAGACATTGGCAGAGCAGCATAGAGTTGCATTATTTTTTTTTTTGACTTCATTTCCTGCTTCTGCATGGCAGAATTTTTAATTTTACAATGCCTTTACTGTCGCAGTATATTTTATTTTACATTTTAATCATTCAATCTGACTAAGGGAATCTTTGTCTTTGACATTTTTCCATGCTGGCCATTTACCTTGCCAGCTTTCTCCACTCCACTGCTTTGTTGTGTTCTGGCTGAACCCTGCATATCGTTATCACTGTTCTATCCTTCCAAACATACATTAATCTTCTCCGCAGTCGCCTTTCTTCCAGTCTCTGAGACTTTCATCTGTCTCCTAACCGGGTTCTAGTTTTCACCTCCGCGAACTCCTGGACGCATTTTCTAGAATCCAAACTTGTTATATGTTCTCGTCCGTGGCTGAGATAAATTTTTTATTAAATAACATGCTTATCAGTTGCGGACGCAGCTGTATTCCGCCGCAGACAGCAATCATGTGCCTACTCTTTCTATAACAAGGGGGCATATTAGCAAGAACCTGCGAAAATTATCGCAAAGCTTGCTTAGCGCGCGTTTTTCTATCGCCGGCTATCGCTGGATATTACCGCGGAGATAACATGCTATTAGCAAGGTTTATCTCCAATGCGATGAAATATCCAGCGATAGCGGCGAAACCCAGCAATAACGCGAGAAATTAAGCGATAGAATCCCCGTGCTAATGCTGGGTACTTAACCTTACAATCCACCTCCCATTGACTATTATTGTTAAGTCATGTTTTTACCAGTTCTAAAAAACCAGCGCTAATCGCGGTTAGTGCGCGTATTTTTATTGCTTCGCGGTCATTGCTAATAGGCGATAGCGATGTTAGCGACTGCTTTCAGTCGCTGTTAGGTTGGGAACGCCTCCTTTGCATGTCATTAGCGATAAATATCGCTGACATGCAAAGCGGCACCCAAACCAGTCGCTATCGCCTAAAAGCTGTCGCTAACAGACAGCTTGCTAATAGGGCGATAAAAAAATCGCCACTTTAGCGGCAAAAAGTGCCGCTAAAGCGGCGATAGAGCCCTTGATAATATGCCCCAAGGTTTGATAAAAGTATCTGAACATCTTCCAACAACGTTTGACTCGTTCCGCCGTTTAGCAGTCACACAATCACCAATGAAAGTCGCTTTTAGTGCAAGGTGTAGCAATTTCTAGTTCTCTCAATGACAAAAGGAAGGTCGTGTGAATGTTGCATCCTTTGGTGGTGAATGTACAGATTCATTGGCGCAGGTGTATGTGTGCATGAAAAGAATGCCGAGCCGGAAGCTCTGCCATCTTAGGAGGCCTGGTGGCCATCTCTAGGGTGAGAGCTGCCAGTCTCTGTATCCCATTCCCTTCCAATGCTCGAGGTCTTTGATCATCCGTATTCTGAAAAGCAGAGAGCTATGGACTCATGTGCTGCCACCTCACCCTTTTCACCATGTGTATTACCGACTGGGCCAGTTTGTGAAGAGGCGAGAGCCAGCTGCATGCAAGCAGGTGCATATCATATTTTGCTGGGGGCTCTCTCTGCATGACAGCAATATTGTCTAAGTCTATGGAACTCTCACTCTACACAAAAAATCAGAATTTTTGTTTTCATTTGACCTCCAGGAGCAGCACATATCAGCTGCACACATGGGTGTCGAACTTAATATACACGAGAAAGATCTTCAGGCAATGGACGGCTCCCTTCTGCAGACATCATGTAGGCAACATGTAGCTGTACCTCAGCATATTCTTACCCTGAATTGACTCAGACATATGCTTCTGGCTGGGCAGCCGGAGGAGGGGGCTATGCTTCTCAGTGGCTAGAAGACGTTCTTGTGGAAGAAGGCACCTCGGAGGTGCAGTTGCACCAGCCCACCTCATCTCTCTCCCGTACAGTTCAGAAGGAAGCAAGCATTGCTGGGAGATGAAAGCAGTGAGAGCAGTGGACACCTTCCAAGGTTCTGGAAGTTGCCAATAATGTGCAAACTGGCTGCAGTGGCATGCTGTGCTTTTCCCAAGATCAGCTAACTCCATACTGAAAATTGTATTTGATGTGCTGACTACGTATGCCAGACACTGACCATAACCTGCTTATTAGGCATTCTGGAAAGTGAGACTGATTTATAATCTACAAAATAGGCATAATGGAAATTCCATGATCTTCTCAGTGGGAATAAATGGAGCTGCCATTTATGGATTAGCTGGATAATGGAAACTGGCAATGATCATGTTATAATTCCATCTACTCTTCATGAGAAAATCCAAATGTTTTACTTTTGCAGCATTCTTTTTACCTACACCAAGGATTAATGGCAGGACACGTGCCTCACCCCTCATGCACATACATATATTAGCACTTCATTTCACCTATGTACAGGTCACTTTAATAAAGTGCTTATGACCTAATACCAGCAAGGTCTAATAGCCTGCACATGGGCATTTCATCTTACGAAAAGTACACCCTTTGAAAATGTTACCAGCAAATGATCTCAGTTCTGCCAGCCTGGAGCTATTTTTATCAGCATATGGAGGGATAATATGATGTCTGCTTTTTTGTCTATTTGTCTACATGTGGACAGAGGTCCTATGCTCATATCACTCAACATTAGTATATACATATACATAAGAGTATATTAAGATGCTCCCTCATGGCCGTGCTTTAAAGGTATGTTGCTCTCTACGATGGTTCCAACTACGGACCTCATTTCACAAGATCTGCCTTAAAAATTATGTTTTTGATCAAAAGGGTAAGAATAACTTTAAGCAGTCTAGTCATTTTTCTGCATTTTGTATTGGGCTGGCTTAAAGCTTAGCCTTCCTTAGATCTCACTTAGTACAATGTTTTCCGTTGAAGTCAAGGAGCAAGAACACAGAGCACCCGGGCTCTTTCTCCAAAGTAAATACTCTGCCATCTTTACCGGACATCACTGAAATTACCTCTATAATTCTAAAGCACTGCAGAGTAGTTATGGAGCAGCTAACCATTGGTGCATTTTGGTATTAGGAATTGTATCAGTATGGCCTCACAAGTTGAATTTACAGCATTTGTGGTCTTCAAGACTTTCATGATTTCTTATGAAGACAGGATGAAGATCTGTCCTTTCTTGTGCCAGTCTCCCAGTTTGACTGAAATTGACTCTTCCCAATGTGCCTGCTGCTTTCCTTGTCTGGTTGCTGTTGAAGCCCACAACTGCTTGGACACCTGTGTACCGGGTATCTGCAGAAACCCAAGGATATCAGAACGAAACAGAGACTGAAGTGGACACTATTATGTTTAGCTGTATTCAAAAGGTGAAACATTGTCTCCTGAAAATGCCTGCATATTTTACAGAAATCAAAGACTGCAAAATGCTAAATACTTAGAAAAATGCTCAATGCCATTGGTGGACCCTGGAAAAGAGTCAGCATTAATTAAGCAACACAAGACCTCCATCTTTTACTCCAGACCATCATCCCTCCATAGAATTTTCATCTTGCACAAAACTCTCCACCATATTCTCACAATCTCATCTGATGACATATGTTAGAAATGGGGGTCTCTAGTTGGCAGAGGTAGGTACCTTTGTCCAAATAGGGACCCTTGCTTCTAGTCAGTGTAAGGGGGAAACACTCCTAAAATAACCCCTGCTCGCCCCCTTGGTAGCTTGGCACGAGCAGACAGGCTTATCTCAGAGGCAGTGTGTAAAGCATTTGTGAACACATACAGTGATACAGTGAAAACACTACAAATGGACACCACACCAGTTAAGAAAAATAAGTAATCTTTATCTAAACCAAAACAAGACCAAACGACAAAAATCCACAATACAGTATCAAAAATATCCTTAAAAATAGGATATTCCACTCAAATCAAGCTTCTAGCAACAAATAACTCCACCTGGAGTCATAACGATGTAGAGACATATGAAAATCCCAAAGTACGGCGCCGACGGCGAGGTGAGCGGCGTCGGGCCCGGAGTCAAGCAGACCCACAAAGAACAGTACCTTGGAATTGATGAAAGCAAAGACGGTGCACGGCGTCGGGGAGGTGATGCTTTGTTGGCGCCTGCGGCGTCGGTTCCTTACGACCCCAGGGTAGGTGAAGCCCCGGTTCCTTACTGCAGCGCAGGGGAGGTGAGACGTCGGTTCCTTACTGTGTCGGGGAGGTGACGTCACGAGTGGCGGCGAGGCGTCGGTTCCTTACGACGGTGCGATGTCGATGGATTCGGGAGTCACCCACGTCAACGATCGGCTCCGCGTTGATGAAGCACCGCGTCGGTGAATTCGGATTGCGGTGAGAGTCGGGACGGTGCATCGTGGACGTCACAAGCGGTGTCCTCGGCTCCGGTGCAGGCAGCGGCCTGGTGGACGGCTACGAAGTCGATGCGGCACGGAGTCAGCAGGCGTCGGGCCTATGGTGAAAGTCGGGGTGGTGCGTCGTGCTCTTCACGAGCGATGCCCACAGCTTCGATGCAGGTTACGGCGTCGCTCGCCGGCGTCGGTGTTGCAATTTCTTCTGTGGCAGCTGAAACAGCAGTTCCAGATGCAGAGAGACAGAAGGGATGAAGTCTTTGTGTCTCTGAGACTTCAGAACAGGAGGCAAGCTCAGTTTCAGGACCATGGAGATCTTTTCTTCAAGCAGGTGACAAAGCAAACAGCAAAGTCCTTTTTCTCAATTTCCTTGGCAGCAAGCAGCTACTGCAGGCCAACCCCAGACAGCAAACAGCACAGGGGCAGTATTCCTCCTCAGCTTATCCGGCTCTTCTCCTTGGAAAAGGTTCCTCTTGATTTCCCAGAAGTGATCTAAAAGTCTGGGGTCTGGGCCCCTCGTTTTATACACAAAAATCTTTTGTTCTCTGAAGGCAGAGGGTGTCTGTACCTAGCCAAAACCAGTTCTGTGGGGCACTTTGCAAGTGCACAACAACCTCCATTGTCAGTGTGAGCCCCTGCTCCAGACACACCACAGGGGGGCAGAGCCGTCATTGTGGAAGGCAGGCACAGCCCTTTTCAGGTGCAGGTGCTACTCCTCCCACCACTCCAAATGCAGACCAGGCCTATTCAGCCCAGCCCTGACTCATCAGACTTCTGGATCCGCTGCCCCTCTCCAGCCTCTGTCATCCAGAAGCCAGACATGCAATACACAAACCCAGCAGAGGCACACTGGATAGTTAGGCAAGAAAATACCTACTTTCTAAAAGTGGTATTTTCAAACACAGAATGTAAAAATCACCCTCACTAATAGATGCATCTTAACATTCTGAGTTCAAGCATACTAAACTTTATTTTTCTACCTTGTTCCCAGTGCCAGTTATGTTTATAAGATGTTATAAACAAACTCCCCATTCTGTCCTATGGGAACAGGTATCCTTGCAATGGTGAAAAACGAAATTGGCGGTATTCCACTATCAGGGCATGCCACACACATCAGGGCATGTCCTACCTTTCACATACATCGCGCCCTGCCCACAGGGGTACCTTGGCCCTACCTTAGGGGTGACTAATATGTAGAAAAGGGAAGGTTTAGGGACTGGCAAGTGTGTGCACTTGCCAAGTCGACATAGCAGTCCCAGACTGCACACAGGCTCTGCAATGGCAGGCCAGAGTTACATTTCACAGGCTGCTTCTGTGGGTGGCACAATCAGTGCTGCAGCCCACTAGCAGCATTTGATTTACAGGCCCTGGGCACACACAGTGCACTATACTAGGGTCTGACAAGTAAATCAAACAGCCAATCATGGAAACACCAATGCATAACAGTCCAACATACAGCAAAAACACAGGAGGCAAAGGCAAAAAATGGAAGGGAGACCCACGCCAATGGTGCCAGGTCTAACACGTGTCCCTTCCAGCTGAAATGTGGGGAGAACTACCCACCCTCTTGGGAGTTCTCTTCACTAAGGTGGAAAAATCTGGACAGACCATCAGCATTGGCGTGTTCTGTACCAGGGCGGTGTCGCACCGTAAAGTCCATCCCCTGTAGGGAAATGGACCACCTCAACAGCTTTGGATTCTCACCCCTCATCTGTATCAACCATCTGAGGGGCCTGTGGTCTGTCTGAACCCGGAAGTGAGTCCCAAACAAATATGGCCTCAGCTTCTTCAGTGCCCAGACCACAGCAAATGCCTCATGCTCAATCGCACTCCGCCTCTGTTCCCGTGGAAGTAACCTCCTACTAATGAAGGCTACAGGTTGGTCTATGCCCTCTTCATTCAGCTGTGAGAGCACAGCCCCCACACTATGCTCTGAAGCATCTGTCTGCACAATGAACTCTTCCGAGAAGTTGGGTGCCTCAAGCAAGGGCGCTGTGCTCATCGCAGATTTCAGGGCATCAAAAGCCTTCAGTCCAATTCACTTTCCTGGGCTGCTTCCTGGAAGTCAGCTCTGTCAAGGGGGCAACAATGGTGCCATACCCCTTGACAAATCTCCTGTAATAACCTGTGAGTCCTAAAAAGGCTCTCGCCTCTGTCTGGGTCTTGGGGGGTTCCCAAGCCAGAATGGTATCAATCTTGGCTGTAGTGGCGCCACCTGGTCGCTCCCCACCTGGTGTCCCAAGTACACCACAGAACCCTGCCCGATCTGGCACTTGCTTGCCTTGATCATGAGGCCTGCCGTCCGTAGCGCCTTCAACACTTCCCAGAGGTGGAGCAGATGTTCCTCCCAAGTGGCAGTGAACACTGCAATGTCGTCCACGTAGGCGGCACTGAAATCCTCCAGCCCAACCAATACCTGGTTGACCAACCTCTGAAAGGTGGCAGGGGCATTCTTCATCCCAAAGGGTATCACCCAAAAGTGGTAGTGCCCATCTGGTGTGGAGAATGCTGACCTCTCTCTTGCCCCATCATTTAAGGCGATCTGCCAGTACCCAGACATTAAGTCAAACATACTGAGGTACCGGGCAGCCCCCAACCGATCGATGAGCTCATCAGCTCTGGGGATGGGGTGCGCATCAGTCCTGGTGACTGAATTGAGCCCTCTGTAGTCCACACAGAACCGGAGTTCTGGCGTGGCACCGGGTGCGGCAGCTTTCGGGACCAAGACCACTGGGCTGGCCCAAGGGCTGTTTGAGGGCTCAATCACCCCTAGCGCTAACATCTTGGAGACCTCCTACTTGATGCAAGCTCTGATCCTGTCAGTCACTCTGTAAATCTTATGTTTTACTGGGGGACTGTCCCCAGTGTCCACATCATGGACGCACCACTAAGTGACACCTGGGTTCAAGGAGAACAGATCAGAAAACTGTCCCAACAGTTGGCGGCAGTCACTCTGCTGTTCAGGGGTCAGGGCTGGAGAGAGGTTCACATCGTCCACTGACCCATCTTGCTCCTTTGCAGACAGGAGATCAGGAAGAGGCTCAGTCTCCTCCTCCATTCCAGTATCTGTTGCTTGGAGCATGCCTACTTCGGACCTCTCCAAGTGGGGCTTCAGGCAGTTCACATGTAGGACCCGCAAAGGGTCCACCAAGTAGGTGACGTTACTCTTTCGCTCCACCACCTCAAACGGTCCGGTCCACTTATCCTGAAGCGCACAAGGCTCCACTGGGGCCATGACCCATACTTTTTGTCCAGGCTGAAACTCGATCAGAGTGGCATTCTGATCATACCAGCGTTTCATTTCCTCCTGGCTGGCTTCCAGTTTCGCCTGAGCGAGTTGTCTGAAGCACTTAATGATATGCGAGTAGAGAAATTTCTACTACTGCAGGAGATCGACATTAGTGTTCCATTGGACTTCCGGTTGTTTCGTACCGGAGTGCTGCGTTGGAGCGTAGGAGCTCAGTGCTCCCATCTGTTGGCGGAGCTGTTGGCGAAGCTGTGTTTTTCTGGGTGCGGCAGCCGGTTTAGAATTCCTTCCGCGGAAGCAGCCCGGAGGTCCCAGGACCGGGTGCGGCTTGCGGAGGACCTGTGCGGCGGCTGCGCTTGTTCCACTTGCCCCGCTTAGGGAAAACGCTTCCGGCAGCTCCGCTTTCCGGCAGCTCCTAGCGAGCGGAAACAGTCTACAGCTGATCGGGCAGGGCTGCTGCTGTCACACAGTAGCGCAACCGGCTTCGGCGCCCAGCGGGAAGGCAGCAGGAAAAAATCAAGCACCCAGTGGAGTAGAGCGGCTTGGCACTGCGGGGCAAGGACTGTCCCAATTAACAAAGCGAGTCTGCCCAGCCGCTGCCCTTGCCCTTCTCACAGCTTGAAGGACATCTGTAGCAAGCAGACGGCTCGGTGCAGAGCAATAGAAAGGCACAACGCAGAAGTACTGCCCGAGGTGAGTAGAACCCCGACGTTAGCGCCAGGGTATTTTTCACACCAGTAGGGGGACGCATAGTGCAAGCAGAGACTGCTCACCGTCCCCCTCAACCGTCTGCCCCCACGCTCCCCTCGTCTGTGCAATCCGCTTCACATACAGAGAGGCCAACTAGTATCAGAAGTTCCAACGGAGGAGCGAGACAAGGTGTCTCTAATTGACCCAAAAGGAAAACAAGGATTAAAGTAGAATTAAAAGAACTAAAAGAACCCAAAGAGGGTCAGTCCCCGAGTTTGCTTCTATCCAACGCTCTCTTCCAACGTGTACTCACACTTAACTAACCATGCATTCTGGCAGGGTAAGGAAGACACTGTGCGACAAAACAGCTACCCACAAACATGCATTTGCAATGCAATAGGTCTCGCAATTGCGAGATTTTGAGCTATTGGTATTGTAAATGGCAGTGCCTTTTATTTATGTGATTAAAAAACCTGCAATAATAAAAGGCATTGTCATTAACAATACCAATATCTCACAAAAACACACTGACATACACCCGGTTTCTGTGGCACTTCCCAGCCATTTATACTAATGAAGTATTAAGATTGCCATAATCAGTAATCGGTCTCTGGTGCCTTGATTGATGGAGAATTTAAATGCACCCTGAGAAATCACAGTGTTTTTACAGGGTTGTAGCTCATGTGGTGCCCGGCTATAAGAGTGAGTACATTGGCAAAGCAGAAGCTGTCCTTACGTTCCGTACCTCCTGTTCAGCGCTCTGTGAACCCTGCAGTTCCGCTGCGCTCGGCTACTTGTTTCCCTAATTGAAAGATCTGGTTGTTTATTACGCTCCGAGCCAAAGTGCTGCTTTTAAAAGTAGCAGATGAAAACTCCACGCTGTTTTAGGTATTCTAAAATTGCAGCAGCATGCCGCCTGCCACGATAAAACAATTCCATGATACATTTATGGACACCTGAAATTAAGGCGCGCTGATGGAAGAGCATGTAGCACGTCTTTAGCCCGATTTGTCCGTGATAAATGCTAACAAAAGCTATCACAGTTCTGCATATGTTTATTGGCCAGACAAGAGGTGGGTTAAGTGAATTAAGTGCAGCCTTAGTCAGGTAATTTTTACAAGCTGGAGACCGATGACTGATTGGAAGGGAGGGGGAAGTTAGAACAGAGAGAGTGGGGTGGAGGAGTGAGGAAAGCGACACAATGAAAGCATAACCAGCGCAGTGCTCGTGAAAGAGCGCAGCGCTTATAGAGCTCATACCTCCAGTTTTAACCAGACACCAGAGCCAGTCCACCTCCGGGGCAGATGTGAGGAGCAAACACAGACCAGTGCCCCCTGCTCTGAGGCAAGCAGCACAGCCCTCCCCTGGTCCGCCTGCTGGCTCTGCTGCGAGGCAGGAGCCTGCTCACTGATTGGGAGGGAGGGTGTAGAGGAACCGGAAAAGACTCAACAGTGAAAGCGAAACCAGTACGGTGCTCGTGAAATGGGCGCCGCGCTGATAAAGTAAGTATGTCCACATTGGTTAAAAAGTACATAAACAAACAAAACGCGTCCGGCAACCAGAAGCGAGGGGCAGCGTTACTAAAGTAAAAGCGCGCCTGCCACACAATAAACAAACAAATGCGTCCGGTAACCAGAAGCGGGCGCAGCTTTACTGTTAAAAAGTACATAAACAAACAAATGCGTCCGGCAACCAGAAGCGGGCGGCAGCTTTACTAAAGTAATACATCGTAATACAAAAACATTAAAACTCACCGGTCACAGAAAAAAACACGTGCAAACACGTGCCCGAGTAGAATAAGCAAGCAGCAAAAATAAACAAAAGAGTTCCAAGACAAACACTTCATTCCACTAGCAGCATGTTTACAGTAGTTAGGCGGTGCTGCATAGGCGTTCCCAAACAAATAAAGGAGGAACTAAAAACCGCATTAGCCTGTGAAAACGAAGAGATTGAAGCAGACAAGCAAACAAATCAATAAAAAGCCAATAGGTGGAGTAGGTGGAGTTTCACCACATATACTAATTACTTGATGTCTCGGAGAGACAGCGCATGCGCTGCCTAGGCGAGACCTAAAATGGAAACAAACTAAAACAAAAAGACAAAGAAACTGTGAGCATGCCCTCTACACTAAGGAGCCCATTTGTCTCCCCAATAACTTTTATGTTTGGAAAACCATCTAAGCAACTCTGGGGTACTTCAAGCTCCAAATTTCAATTTTTGAAGGATCCGGGTTCAGTTATTTTTGCAGAAGCAGGAGATACGCCTGGTCTGATGACTCCACTGGCTCCTCTTAAGCCGTCCACCTGGCAGGCCACGCAAATGCTGGTAAAACACGCCAGTAGCCACACCAACAAAGCTACAGGACCAATTACTTTATTTTCACCAGCAAAACAATTGGTCCTGTGCACATCAAACCATCAAACACCAGAACAAAGTAGGGGAAACACTGACGGGGGCCCTGCCTTGCAGCATAACTTAACAACAGCCCTTGTACACACTATACATGCAGAAAATGCAGAGAAAGGAATTAACATGCAGCTATGCAATCAAACTACAATCGACGACGGAAGCGCCACTGCCACCCTAGGTACAAACCAAGAGAGCGAGCCCAAAGACAAGACTCCTGGCAAACCCCTACCGGTCTCCGGACTAAGCTCTGGCCAAGGAAACATATCCAGCACACCAATGCCATCCCGGAATAATGAAGACTCTGACTTCTCATGGCTAAACTTATGGCAACCACTAATAGAAAAAGAAGAACGAATCGACAGTAACTCCAAAGTAAACTCGGAAGAGGAGTCAAATGAGGGGTCCATAAGGGATTACAAGGATGACCTGCACCATAATCAAAATCAAAATAAGCTGCAAAGCACAAAAACAACGCCATACCAAAAAAGTAACCACCAGCTCTACCCTCACTCTGGGACTACTGAAATCTCTGCCCTTGAAGCAAATATCTCGCCAAAAACTAACGAAAAGCACGGGTTTATTGGTCCACCAGCCAACAGGCTTGAGGTACAGGAAAAGGACAGATTTACTAGTCCACGAGGAAACGGGGCCGGCGAAAAGACCTTGCCCAAAATTAAGGAAAAGGTGAGGACCTTCGGTCCTACAGTTAATGGGGCTAGCGACAGTACCTTGCCTCAGACAGAACTTATTGCCCCTATGCTGACTGCGCTTCAAGCATCAACAAATACGCTGATTCTGCAGTCAGACAAATTGGACATTCAAATTGATCTAATGAATGTCATGGATTCCTATATTGCCAAGATAAACTCAAAAATTGATAATTTAACTAACTTAATAATAAGGGTACAATCCACATATATTACAGATGTATCTGCATGTGCTTGTGGCCCTATATTAGACAAACTAAGCTTTTTACCAAACTTGCTGGAACAGATTCTCTGCCTCAATAAACGCTTGATTAGCTCACCTATGGACAAAAACCAACCCGGCCCAATTACAAAAGACTAGCTGTTAACAGCAGCACAAAGTAACTGGTCAGGAACCAACAACTCCAGTGAGTTATCCACTACAGAAAAGGTCGAGAATACAGAAACAGATCAAATGTTGCATCCGAAGGCAGTTTTGAGTCAACAAAAATCATCATTGCAATCCAGAAGACAAAAAAAGAGAGAAAGAAAAGCAAGAAATAACACCAGGGAGTTCAAGATGGACAATATAACCAAATTATATCCGATCTTCTCTATGCCACAAAATACAAAACGTACAGAAAAACAAACTTCTTCCCTAACACCTGCCACTCCGCTCTCCTCACAAATGGATTTAAGCAAGGGGCCCACAGAAACGTACCCGGAACCAGCAGGACCTACCAAAAACTACCTAGTGTCACCAACACAACGGTCCGGGATAGCACCCTAGCTGAAAGGGAAACACATAAGCTTGAAAATAGAGAGAGTCCGCTCAAATTAGACATCAAAACGCATACAGGCGCAGAACGAATAAAGACAAGGTTACCACAGGTGCCTGCAGGACCACACCTCTCCCCAACACGTAAACTACCGCTTACTAATCAAAAACACTCGACTAGCCCAATGGAACGTACTTCGTCAAACAAGAATGTAAAAACACCAGCAGCAACAAAGGGAGAACAACTCACCCCAGATCATGCACTAGGCTTTCAGCAGCATGACATAAAAGTGAGTACCTGCACAGGATTGCCAGGGGTGCTTACAAAAAATGCGGCCCTTCAGATAACAGGTGAAGACGATCAATATTTGCAAGCCCAATTAAGATTCCATATTATAAATCAGATTAATTCTGCTCCAAGGGTCAGTATGGCTAAGGAGCACCTGAGTGATGCACTCAAACCCATCTGCACAAAGCTGCAGATACTCTGGACTCCTGAATATGAATCGCAAGGAAGACACAACATATTAAACAGGAGTAACATAATAAGACTCATGGCGGAAATACCTGATTTAATTCAGATACGTACAGCCGACTTATTGGCAGTCCAGTTCGTTTCATCAGGGCAAAAAGGCGCCATAGAACAAACGCTAACAACATGGCAGTCCCCCGAGACAGCTCAACTAATACTAAAAAACTTTGAACAATTTGCTGCTTGGGGTATAAAATTATCGATACCAGCAAAAACCCGATACCCTTCACCATTGTCGGATTCCCAACTGTACCAAATGAAACGAGACACCATTAAACCACTACCAAGCAAACAGGTCTACTCCTTATTACAGAATGCAAAGGGCAGTAGCAGGGTAGACGCAACACTGGACGGTTCTATTACAGACCGGGATACAGTAACTAACCCAAGCCTAATCAACTGGGGTTGGCTTTCAGGCACTCTTGCCAACAAGAAGACAGAGTGACAAAGAACAGGGAAAACCAGCAAGTCTGAAGGAAACATGATACATATGCTGTCTTGGAACATAGCCGGTGCAAAAAAGATTCTTGAAGAAGGTCTTCCCCTCTACAAGTGGGTCAAAAGTGACATGGGCCTTAAAAGATCTTCCCATAGTTGGTTTCACTCTTTACTCTGTGGCGGCGGAAAGATGTAATCACTATGGATGAGCAAAGGGCGGCCTGGCAGTCTATGTTGCGTTAGCATTAAAAATCACATCGGAGCAGCTGATTTCTCCCGATCCTGGTATTCAACTTATCAAGCTCTCGTACATAAGTCAGGGAAACACTATAACAGTAATTCTGATTAACTATTACACACAACCAATGGACCAAACAAAAAGGAAGAACAATGCTCTTCTAATTAAAACAATTTTGGATTTACGCTGTGCTGAACCAGCAAGGAATATAATTCTGACAGGTGATTTCAATGCAAACTTATTTCACACTCCTGACGAAGACAAAATATTGACAGCTGATAATACTTTTTGGAATATAAAGCAACACTCTTCAAATAAGTATATTTATAAAGATCTCCGTGGCCAACAGCTAGTAACAGCTCTAGAATATCAAGGAATGCGAGTGATTAATGGAAGATCCGAAGAAGACACTCCACTAAAATACACGTATCACGGCCCACGGTCACATTCAACACTGGATTATACGATTCTGATGCTTCCATTAATGCCGCTCCTAGCACATTTTTATATAGAGTATACCACAATAAGTGATCACTCAATTTAGCATATTGTTTTCAACCTAACTCTGCCAAGACTGGAAAAAACCACAGACCAGGAAGGCAACTTGAATACTACAAACTAAAAACGTTTAACCTGGTCAAGCGGATCGACTGAGCAGCAATTCGCTACAATGAAGGATTTACTTACTGAGTCGGCACTAAGGAGCACTAACGGTATAAAAGCATGGCCCTACTTCCTTGCAAGCCTTCCAACCGAAACTGTAAAATCAAGGCATAAGGTAGTCGCTTTTAATCCATATATCGGGCTAACAAGTGAGGTAGAAAAACTAAGAAGGGACCTAAAAAGAACAGCTAGGAAATTATACAAAAATGCCAGCACAGAAGTCTCATGGGAAACATTCAGGGAACAGAGAAAACTCTTCAAAAATAAGCTTTGGGAAAACAAAAGAGCAAGTGCGGACACTTTTTGGCTAAAGTTAATATACAATGTGAGACAACACAACGCAAATAAATTTTGACTAACAATAAATCAGCTGAATCGGCCGAAGAACATACTAACATCAAACGTTAAGGAACAGGACTGGGCCGATTATATAGCTCAGAAATTTATGAAACAGTACCACACTCATGAGCAGGCCCTGACCAACCAGGTCCTTTCAAGCCCTCGGCAAAAACAAGGTGCCGGGGCCCCAGGCACCACTATTAACGCTATGCGCGACAATTCAGAGTGCCTAATTGCTAACAGCCCAAACAACTCTCCATACACAGCTGACGCTATAAAAAACCTAATAAACAAAAGTAAAAGGGACGGTGCTCCTGGACCCAATGGTGTCCCCCAAGACATTTTTAAACACGACCCAGCTTTTTGGAGCTCCCAGCTAGAGACTCTTTTTGCTGAAGGTGACCTGCTAAACCAAATTCCAGACAGCTGGCAAGGTTCAATTCTGACACCAATTTATAAAGAGGGTGACAGATCAGATCCATCGAATTATAGACTGATTGCATTGCTTGACGTCGAAGCTAAATACCTAGCCTCCTTGATCCTGGAAGATTTGGTTGCCTGGTCCAAAGACCTAAATCTGTTCCCCACAAACCAGACGGGATTTAGAAAAGGGATTGGGACAATCTCCAATATCCTTTCTATCACCCTCTTAGCAGAGAAATACAAAATAAACAAACAGAGCTTGCACCTCTGCTTCATTGATTTAAAAGCAGCTTTTGACAGCGTGGATCGGAAATTATTATGGACGAAATTAAGGTCATGGAACATTCCAGAAAGAATTTTAAAAGGTCTACTGCTATTTTACACGGATACATGGGTTAGAGTAAAACTCGGTGATGGATCAACACTCTCAAGAAAATGGAACACAAATAAGGGCCTGAAGCAGGGCTGCGTGCTAGCTCCCCATTTATTTAATTTGTTTTTAGCGGATTTATCTGATAAACTTGGTACAATCAACTCTCATTCCCCGCGTTTGGGACCATTACCCCTTTCGCACCTCGCCTATGCCGACGACATAGTTCTAATCAGTCTGACCAAAATCGGGCTCACAAGGCTAATAACAGGCCTCGCAGAATTTCTAACAATAAATAAGCTGGAAATTAATATAGCAAAAACCAAAACAATGCTTATTAGCAACCGGCCAGCCCGCCTGCACAACATCTGTCTTAAAGGCAAAGACTTGGAGAACGTCGCAAGCTATAAATATTTGGGATACTACTTCGACAACAAATTAAGCCAGCAAGAACAGAAAAATTACATGGCTCAACGGGCAACTGCATTAACCTTTGCTTATAAGACACTGGCAGGAAACTAGGGGGCCCCTCATTTAAACCACTGATCATGGTAATAACGGCGAAAACATTACCAACTCTAACCTACGCCAGCGTAGCCTTCCAAGGAAAAGACGCAACTTTACTCAATAACTTAACAATCGGCATCTTCAAACAGGTTTTTCAGCTCCCTCAAATGGCGTCCCCCGCACAATTGCGATTGGAATTTGGTTTAATGAATGAGTCAGTTGGCAGGCTATACTCAACAATTAAAGTGTGGTACCGCATAAAGCAAATCTCGGTGGACTCTAAATTAAATGAGGCTCTGTGGTTAGAGCTAGAGAAAGGTCCCAACACACCACATAAGCGCTATTTGCACAATGCTCTTAAACCTACTTGCACCTTAGATCTGTGGAACAAAAATCTGTCTTATGTAACATTTAAGTCCACACTTAATAAAGTTGCAAAACTGCATTTGCTTTTGCTGGACAAAAGTATTTTGCGCCAGAGATCCCACGCCTGGACTGTCCTTAACAACTACAGGGTTCTCAAACCAGCAGCTTACTTAGATCTAACATTTCCAGTCCACCTAAAAAAACAGCTAATGGCTTTGCGTTTTGGTAAATATCCTTCACTGGCAGACGCCCCAAAGTGGAAAAATACGGAAGTAAAAAGGAGTTGTCTATGTGGAAGTCCTACAGAAGACCTTATCCACTTAATATGCATTTGTAAGAAACTTCACCCAGCACGAGTTACCTTACTAAGAAAAGCTTTTTTGGACAGAGGAATACGAACATGTCGAGAGGCTATAATTAAGGGCTTGATCCATCTGACCCTCAGATGAACTGTAAACTGGCTAAGTTCCTGCACATACACGATCAGGCAACAAAGTCAATACAGTAATGAGAGGGTGCATTCATAGAAGGCTTAATGTTAGTAATAACTGATCCTTTGGATTATCTATTCTGAGGGCGACATCACAGGAGGGAGCAAGTGGTCTGGACTACCTGGCCGTAGAGACTACTACTCCTATTCATATTGGCTTACTGCTGGTACCGAAGTGACTAACTTCTGTCATCTGTTAATTGACGGTTAATTTTTGCAATCCATGTAGAAAAAAGTGGAGCACAGGCATTACTGAATTTTAGAGTGTATTTATGGTTAACAGTTGATTCTAAATCCGTGATATACTTCTTGGTGTATTTGACTGTTGAATGATTTTAAAACTTGTTTGATTTTTGTTATGGTTTTAATTAACTAAACAATAAACATTTTTTTTACAGTCTGAAGCACTTAGTCTGGTTTCTGAAGGCCAGCATGTATCTATATACATCCTTGGGAAGTTTACTGGGAGCTTTCTCCCAGCCTTCTTTCACCAGACTTAGAGGTCCTCTCACAGGATGCCCATACAAGAGTTCAAAGGGACTAAACCCTAAGGACTTTTGCGGTACCTCCCTGTACGCTAACAAAAGGCATGATGAGAGGACGTCCCACTTATGCCTCATGGGTTCACCAAGACCCATAATCATGCCCTTTAGGGTCCGGTTGAAGCTCTCAACCAGCCCATTACCTAGGGGGTGGTAAGGAGTGGTGAACTTGTGGACTACACCACACTCCTGCCACAGGGACTTCATATACTTAGATATGAAGTTGGTAACCCGGTCGGACACCACCTCTCTGGGGAACCCCACATGGGAGAAAATCCCCATCAACGCATGACCCACCATGGGGGCCATCACAGTCCAGAGAGGGATGGCTTCCGGGTACCGGGTGGCATGGTCCACCAAGACCAGGATGAACCTGTTGCCCATGGCTGTCTTGGGATTCAGAGACCCCACAATGTCAATACCCACCCTCTCAAAGGGGTTGCTGACTACAGGGAAAGGTTGGAGTGGAGCCTTGCACTTCCTCCCACTCTTACCACTTGCCTGGCAAGTCTGGGAAGACCTACAGTGAGCATCTGAATGCTTGCGCATTGGGGCCAGTAAAAGTGGGTGACAAGCCTCTCAAAGGTCTTGTCTTGCACCAAATGCCCTGCCAAAGGCACATCATGAGCCAGACCCAGTAGGAAGGCTCTGAAGCACTGGGGTACCACCAGCACACGGGCTGACCCAAGCTCAGCAACCTTAGGCTCGCTATACAGGAGACCATTCTCCCAGTATATCCAATGTGACCCAGACTGATCACCTGTTGCCTGGTTTGCAGCCTGCTGCCGCAAACCAAAGAGAGAAGGGCACGTCTGCTGCTCCTGGCAGAACTCCTCCCTGGTGGGCCCACCTTCTTGCTGCCAATGGGTCAGCTCAGGCAGGTCCCCCAGTTCAGCCACTTGTTCCCCTGTAGTCTCCAGGGCATCCCCCTCAGGGTCTGCCTCCTCCTGGACCGTGGGAACTTCGGGGGCCGGTTTCCCACGCCCCCTGCATATTTTCTTCCTGGCAGGCACCTGGGCCACTCTTTCAGGCTCCAGGTCCTCTTGAATGCCCTTACCGGCTGCCATAGACCGAGTGGTCACACATGTCCACTCAGACAGACCCAACATCTCTAAATGAGACCTCCGCTCCACCTTCGCCCAAGGGGAGCTCTCCAAATCAATGCCTAGCAGACAGTCAGCAGGCATGGCTGGCCTCACAGCTACTGTCATGGTACCTGAGACCACCCCCCCACTCAAAGGGAGCCTGTGCCACTTTGCAGAGGTGCTCTGAGTTGTAAGCGGCAACTACTGGGTAGAATGTGTCGGGGACCATCTGCTCTTCAGACACTAGCTGACAACTGACAGCTGTCACACTGGCTCCAGTGTCTGTCAGAGCCTCCACACTATGGCCATTGATGGTCACCCACTGCCTGTACTTTTTAGTGTTATCAGGCAGGTGAGTCCTTGGGACCATCTCACTGTCTCCTAAAGAGACCAGGGACATATCTGCGGGACCCCACCCTCCTTGGGCACCCGACTCCTCCCCCAAGGCTACACTAGCCAGTTCCCGGGGCGGTGCACCAGTCGGTGCGGTGGTAACCAGTTTGGGACACTTAGGCTCCCCCCGGTAGTGGCCCACCTGACCACAACTAAAACAGGTCTTGGTGCCCTTCTGAACAGGCTTACCTGTCGGGACCCATGGTTTCTTCTCAGTGGGAGGCTGTGAACCCTTACCTTGGTTCCCTTGGGGACTACTTTGGGGCCCTTTTTGGAACTTCTTCTGTTTACCCTTGTCCGCCCCACTCTTCTGCTGGGGACCCTGCCCACCTTTGGCGGAGTCTCCCACATGACCCTTTTGCCCTGGTGCTGACCCAGCAGTCCGCCTCCACAGCATGCTTTCTGGGATCAGTCAGCTTACTGTCAATCAAGTGCTGGCGTAGCTCTGTAAAACAATTATCTGACAAGTGCTCCCATGCAACCAAATCATAGAGCCCCTGCAAATCATTCACCTTGCTACCCTTCACCCAACCATCCAGTGCTCTGCAATAATAGGACACATACTCCACCCAAGTACTTGACTCCAGCTTCTTGCAGTTCCTAAATTTCTGCCTATAAATCTCTGGGGTCAACCCATACCTGGCTATCAAGGCTTCCTTCATGGGGGCATAGGACATCTGATCCTCAGTGGGCAAAGCTAGCAATGTCTCCCTTCTTACACTGATGAAGCGGCCCCACAACCCCGCTCCCCAATCTCTCTCTGGGACCCGGTGGAACCTCATCGCTACTTCATAGTCCTTAAACCACTGCCCAATGTCCTCATGCTTCAAGAAATCTTTGATAACATCTTTGGGAATGTATACCTTTCCTTCCCCAGGCACTGATGGTGTGCTGCCACCAGAGGGATTGATCTCTAAACTCTTTGCTTTCAGATTCAAATCCCTCAACCCTCTCTCATGCTCTAAAAGCATCTTCTTTTCTTCCATGGCCAATTTCTTGCTCTCCAACTCCAACCTCTTATTCTCTAAGTCACCTCAGCTCCCCAGCTTGTGCTTAGCAAGCTCCAATTCATGAACTCTGCTTCTCTCCATGTTCTCCAACTCCTCTGGAGACAGACCCTTTGAAGACACACTGCTGCCCACCCAGGAAGGCAACTTCCCCCCAGTCAGGCCCAACAGCCCCTCCTGCTGCCCATCTAAATTCTCTCCCTCCACCATAGACTCTTCAGGATGCTCACTGGCATCCTAGATTCCAACCAGGCCCTCAGCGTCTTTTGGTATTCCTCTTTTCTGGTGAAGCCTCTCACAAAGATTTTAAATTTTTTGCAGACAGCTTTGAGTTGTGGCACACTGTAGGTATCAACCCTCTCTTCTTCAAATTCAATATCCACAGATGCAATTGATGCTGGTTTACTCATGGTGAAAACTGGCAGTTCTCAAGATGCAAAAAATTCCAAGGAAAAAAACTCTACCAAATGTACGTGGTTGCGTAATGGTCTGCACTATACTAGTAGAGTACACCAATCACTGTATGTAAGTCACAAATGCAAGTCCAGATCTTCACCGCTAACCACCAATGTTAGAAATGGGGGTCTATAGTTGGCAGAGGTAGGTACCTTTGTCCAAATAGGGACCCTTGCTTCTAGTCAGGGTAAGGGGGATACACTCCTAAAATAACCGCTTCTCACTCCCTGGGTAGCTTGGCACGAGCAGACAGGCTTATCTCAGAGGCAGTGTGTAAAGCATTTGTGAACACATACAGTAACACAGTGAAAACACTACAAATGGACACTGTTAGACCTGGCACCATTGGCGTGGGTCTCCCTTCCATCTTTCGCTTTTTGTCTCCTCTGTGTTTGCTGGTGTTAGATGCTCTGGGCGCTGTGCCACTGTCATTCAGTGCTACAGCGCGAATGCTCCCTATTGTAAATTAACTTGATGAATTGGTATTCCCATAATTGGCTCATTTGATTTACCTGTTAGTCCTGAGTGTAGTGCACTGTGCGTGCCCCGGGCTGGTAGACCGAATGCTGCTGGTGGGCCTGCAGCGCTGAGTGCGCCACCCACATAAGCAGCGCGTAAAGTCTGTCTCAGACCTGCCATCGCAGAGTCTGTGCGCAGTCCAGAACTGCCATTCTTTGACTGTAAAGTGAACCCACTTCCCAGTCCCTCAACTTTCCCTTGGCATCATGTAAGTCATCCCTATGGCAGGGTGCGTTGTATGTGAAAGGTAGGACCTGCCTTGGTCTGTGTGGCATGTCCTGATAGTGAATTACACTCCATTTCGTTTTTCACTATTGCAAGGCTATGTGTTCCCTTAGGCCAGAATGGGCAGTTTTGATTATTACATCCTATAATCCCAGCTGACCCAAGGAACATGTTTGGAAAGTCGAATTTAGTATGCCTGAGCTCAAAATATTAAAATACATCTTTTAGTGAGGATTATTTTTATATTCTGTGTTTGAAAATACCACTTCTAGAAAGTAGGTATTTTCTTGCCTAAGTCATCCAGTGTGCTCTGCTGTTATGTGTATTGGATGTCTGGTCTTGGAGGGACAGGGCAGGCTGAGCCCGACCTGGGCTGAAGAGCGGAATATGCAGCTGGAGTATGGGGACGGGTGACCTTTGGTATGAGCAGGGCTGGGCCTGGCAAGGTGAATGATGACTCCAGCCCCCACTGTGCGTCTGATGGCAGACCCCCTCTTCCTCAAAGGCAGGATGCCGCCTCGTAAATAAAGTGCTCCAGGACCACACCGAACTGGTTCTGGCTGGGTTCAGTGACTTGTGACTTTTGAGAACAAAGACCTGTGGGGTATAAATATCTGCGCCAAAACCCCTACGTGGTGTGTTACTTCTAAATGTCAAGACGAACCTCTGTCCGTGTAACGAGAGGGAAAGGACTTTGAAACTTTCATCCATCTTGCTGAAGCAACCACCCAAGGGCCTGATTTGAGCTTGCCTCCTGCTGAAGTCTCAGGGACATTAGACTTCACCCATCAGCCTTCTGAATTCCTAGTGAGGGTGGTTCTACTCGCAGGTGAGGCCTCAGTCGAGAATTCCAGAGCCTCTGGGTCTACTGCGGGGAACGCGTGCTACGAGAATCATCGCTATCGCTATTGTGGGCCGCTGCAGCTGAGAAGCTGTTGCCGCTGAGAGCCCGCATTTGTCTGTGCTACGAGAATCAGCGCTATTGCTAGGTGGGCCGCTGAAGCTGAGGAACTGTTGCCACTGAGAGCCCGCATTTATCTGTGCTAAGAGAATCAGCGCTATCGGTATTGTGGGCCTCTGCAGCTGAGGAGCTGTTGCCGCTGAGAGCCCGCATTTGTCTGTGGTACGAGAATCAGCGCTATCGCTATTGTGGGCCGCTGTAGCTGAGGAGCTGTTGCCGCTGAGAGCCCGCAATTGTCTGTGCTAAGAGAATCAGCGCTATCGCTATTGTGGGCCGCTGCAGCTGAGGAGCTGTTGCCGCTGAGAGCCAGCATCAGTCTGTGCTACGAGAAGCATCGCTGTCGCTATTGTGGGCCGCTGCAGCTGAGGAGCTGTTGCCGCTGAGAGCCCGCATTTGTCTGTGCTATGAGGATCATCGCTATCGCTATCGTGGGCAGCTGCGGCTGAGGAGCTGTTGCCGCTGCGAGCCCGCCTTAATCACCATCTCAGGATCAGCGTGAGTGCACGCCGCGGACCGCTGCAGCTGGGAGCTGTGGCCGCTGCGAGTCCACCTGTCATCATCGCGGCTTCCTCCCGAAGCTGCGTGCCGTGCCCCTTTTAAACCTCAGGTACATTGTGCATCACCGGGTCGCGTAGACCCCGGTCTCGAACTAAGTTCGTTTCACCCGCTTTTGAGTGTTTCTGTTGCTTTTTAGTGAAACTACATTTACGTGCATTGTGGCTTTTTGATCGTATTTGAGCCTTGTGTTAAGCTTATATAAAGATACTTATTTTTCTATAGCTACTTGTGTGGTGTCCCTTTGTGGTGTCTTCACTGCGTTGTTGTGTATGGTCATAAGTGCTTCACACACTGCCTCTGAGATAGGCCTGTCTGCTCGTGCTACGTTACCACAGGGTTGAGCAGGGGTTATCAAAGGGTGTAGCCCCCTTACTCTGACTTAGGAAGAAGGGTACCTTCTTGGCCATAGGCGCCAGCCATTGCCAACCAGGGATCCCCATTTCTAACATTGGTGGGCAGCGGTGGGGATCAGGACTTGCATTTGTGATTCACATACAATAACTGGTGTACACCACTAGTGAGTGCAGACCTAAACGCAACCACATACGTTGTTGATCTTGTTCTATTTTTTGATCGTAATTGCCAGTTATGTCTACAATGGGTAAGCCAGCATCCAATGCTTCGGAGGATCTCACCTTTGAGGAAGAGAGGTTAGAAACCTACACTGCCAAACGGCTAAAGTCTTTTTGCAAGCAAATCATCGTCCCTATTGCAGGTCTCTCTAGGAAGGAGGAGTATCAGAAGGCGCTAAAGGCCTGGTGGGAGGCGAGGGAGTCCCCCGGGAATGGGGGAGAGCCTGGGGACGGGGGAGAGAATGCCGGAGGGCAGCAGGATGACGAAGTGGATTTAGTGGGAGGTAAATCACTTTCCAGTCCAGGTACTAGCGTGTCCTCAAAGGGCCTGTCTCCAGAAGAGATGGAGGACAGGGAGAGAGATAGGAGGCATAGTTTGGAGATGGCCAAATTAGAAGGTCAGAAGGACCTAGAGAGTAAAAAGTTGGATATTGAGAATAACCGGTTAGCATTTGAACTTGAGAAAATGAAACTGGAGCATGAGAGAGTATTGAGGGAGCTGGAGATCAAGGCTAAGAGTTTAGAGATCTCCCCCTCTGGTGGCAGCATACCTTTAATACCTACCAAGAGTAGAGTTTATATACCCAAGGATGTCATCAAGGATTTCCATAAGAGTGAGGATATTGGGCAATGGTTTGCCGCCTACGAGATAGCAATGGTGTCCCACCGGGTCCCTGAGAAGGATTGGGGAGCGGGGTTGTGGGGACGCTTTGTGAGTGATGGGAGGGATACCCTGTTGGATCTGCCTGAAGAGAGCAGGATGGTGTATGCCCATATGAAAGAGGCCTTGATGACGCGATATGGTACCCTCTAACATGTAAGAAGTTAGAGGGTACCACTTGGGTTGAATATGTGTCTTTTTTTTGCAGAGCAATGGATCGCTGGGTAAAAGGTAGCAAAGTGGAAACCTTTGAACAACTGTATGATTTGTTTGCATGGGAGCATTTAGCTAGTAACTGTTTTCCAGAGCTATGCCAGCACCTTCTTGATAGCAAGCTAACTAACCCTAGAAAGCTTGCTGAGGAGGCGGACCGCTGGGTGAGCACCCGGGTTCGCAAGGGTCATGTGGGAGACTTTGCCAAAGGTGGGCAGGGTCCCCAGCAGAGAAGTGGGGGACAGGGGTAAACAGAGGGAGTTCCAGAGAGGGCCCCAAAGTAATTCCCAAGGGAACCCAGGAGTGGTGTCCCAGTCTCCCCCTGAGAAGAAGCCAGTGCCCCCGACAGGTAGGCCTGTTCATAGGGGGCCCCTTACTTGTTTCAAATGTGGTCAAGTGGGCCACCGGTATTATGATCCCCAGTGTCCCCAGAGGGACCTCAATGCACCACCCCGTGCACCAACCCGCCAGCTTGCTAGTGTAGCCCTGGGAGGGAAGGAAATGGGTGCCCCAGGTGGGTGGGATCCCATAGAATTGACCCTTGTCTCGCTAGGAGACTTTGAGAAGGTCCCTAACCCCACGCTGCCTGATAACACTAAGAAGTACAGGCAGTGGGTGACCATCAATGGCCATAGGGTGGAGGCTCTGAGGGACACCGGAGCAAGTGTGACTGCTGTCAGCTCCCGGTTGGTGTCCCCAGAGCAGGTTGTCCCCCATGCATTCTGCCCAGTAGTGTCAGCAGACAACTCTGAGAGCCAGTGTGAGGTGGCTCAAGTTTCCTTTGAGTGGGAGGGGGTCTCAGGAACTCTTCAAGTAGCTGTGAGGCCAGCCATGCCGGTAGACTGTCTGTTGGGCAACGATTTAGAGAACTCCCCGTGGGCTATGGTGGAGAGGAAATCTCACTTGGAAATGTTGGGTCTGCCTGAGTGGGCATGCGTGACCACTCGGTCCATGGCAGCCAGTAAGGACGTTCAGAAGGACCTAGAGCCTGAAAGTATGGCCCAGGCCCCTGCCTTAAAGAGAAGGAGTAGGGGGCGCGGGAAACCGGCCCCCATAGTTCCCACAGCCCAGGAGGGAGCAGACCTTAAGGGGGATGCCCTGGAGCCTACCGGGGAACAAGTAGCCAAACTGGGGGACCTGCCTGGGCTGACCCATTGGCAGCAGGAAGGAGGGCCCACCAGGGAGGAATTTTGTGAACAGCAGAGAACGTGCCCTTCTCTTGAGGGGCTGCTGCGACAGGCTGCGGCCCAGGCAGCAGGTGATCAGTCAGGGTCACATCTCATCTATTGGGAGAATGACCTCCTTTACAGCGAGCCTAAGGTTGCTGAACCTGGGTCAGCCCTTGTGCTGGTGGTACCCAAGTGCTTCAGAGCCTTCCTAGTGGGGTTGCCTCATGATGTGCCATTGGCAGGACATCTGGGGCAGACCAAGACCTTCGAGAGGCTGGTCACCCACTGTCATTGGCCCCAGATGCGCAGGAGCTCAGATGCTCACTGCAGGACATGTGAAACTTGCCAGGCAAGTGGGAAGAGTGGGGGAGATCAAAGCCCCACTCCAGCCCTTTCCAGTTGTCAGTACCCCATTCGAGCGAGTGGGCATTGACATTGTGGGGCCTCTGGACCCCAAGACAGCCATGGGCAACAGGTTCATCCTGGTCTTGGTGGACCATGCCACCCGGTACCCTGAAGCCATCCCACTCCGGACAGTGACGGCCCCCGTGGTGGGACGTGCGCTGATGGGGATTTTCTCCCGTGTGGGGTTCCCCAGAGAGGTGGTGTCTGATAGGGGTACTAACTTCATTTCCAAATATATGAAGTCTCTGTGGGAGGAGTGTGGGGTAACTTATAAGTTTACCACCCCTTACCACCCCCAAGCTAATGGGCTGGTTGAGAGATTCAACCGGACCCTCAAAGGCATGATTATGGGCCTAGAAGAGTCCATGAGGCGTAAGTGGGACGTCCTCTTGCCGTGCCTGTTGTTTGCTTACCGTGAGGTGCCACAGAAGTCCCTAGGGTTCAGCCCCTTTGAACTACTCTATGGTCACCCGGTAAGAGGGCCTCTGAGTCTGGTCAAGGAAGGCTGGGAGCAATCTCCCAGGAAACCTCCCCAGGATGTGTTTTAGTTACATGCTGGCATTCAGGAACCAGACTCGGCATTTCAGAAAGCTTGCTGAGGCAAATCTGGAAGCCAGCCAGGAAGAGATGAAACATTGGCACGATCAGAATGCCACTCTGATGGAGTTTCAGCTTGGTCAAAAGGTTTGGGTCATAGCCCCAGTGGAGCCCTGTGCGCTCCAAGATAAGTGGATCGGACCCTTTGAGGTGGTGGAGCGCAAGAGTCCTGTTACCTTCTTGGTGGACTTGCGGTCTCCCCAGAACCCCTTGCGGGTCCTGCATGTCAACCGCCTGAAGCCCCACTTTGAGAGGTCCAAAGTGGGCATGCTCCTGGCCACAGATGCTGGGATGGAGGAGGAGAGTGAGCCTCTTCCTGACCTCCTGTGTGCAACGGAGCAAGATGGGTCAGTGGAGGGTGTGGTCCTCTCCACCACACTGACCCCTGAGCAGCAGAGTGATTGTCGCCAGCTGTTGGGACAATTCAGTGATCTGTTCTCCCTGGTGCCTAGTGTCACTGATTGGTGTGTCCATGAAGTGGACACTGGGGACAGTCCGCCTGTTAAGCACAAGGCTTACCGAGTGACTGACCGGGTTAGGGCATCCATTAAGGAGGAGGTTTCCAAAATGTTTGCTTTAGGGGTGATTGAGTCCTCTAGCAGCCCTTGGTCCAGCCCAGTGGTCCTAGTATCAAAAGCTGCAGCGCCTGGTGCCACCCCAGAACTTCGGTTCTGCGTGGACTACCGAGGCCTCAATTCAGTCACAAAGACTGACGCGCACCCCATCCCCAGAGCTGATGAGCTCATAGATCGGCTAGGGGCTGCACAGTACCTCAGCACGTTTGATTTGACGTCTGGGTATTGGCAGATCGCCTTGACTGATGGGGCAAAGGAGAGGTCAGCATTCTCCACACCGGATGGGCACTACCAGTTCCGGGTGATGCCCTTTGGGATGAAGAATGCCCCTGCCACCTTTCAGAGGTTGGTCAACAGGGTGTTGGTTGGGCTGGAGGATTTCAGTGCCGCCTACCTGGATGACATTGCAGTGTTTAGTTCCTCATGGGAGGACCACCTGCACCACCTCTGGGAAGTATTGATGGTCCTGCGGCGGGCAGGCCTCACAATCAAGGCCAGTAAGTGCCAGATTGGGCAGGGTTCTGTGGTGTACTTGGGACACCAGGTTGGGAGCGGCCAGGTGGCGCCCCTACAGCCCAAAATTGAAACCATCCTGGCTTGGGAACCCCCAAAGACCCAGACACAGGTGAGAGCCTTTTTAGGACTCACTGTTTATTACAGGAGGTTTGTCAAGGGGTATGGCAACATTGTTGTACCCTTGACTGAGCTGACTTCTAGGAAGCAGCCAAAGATTGTGAACTGGACTGGCACCTGTCAGGAAGCTTTTGACGCCCTGAAGACTGCCATGTGCACCGCACCTGTACTTCAGGCGCCCAACTTTTCAAAAGAATTTGTTGTCCAGACAGACGCTTCAGAGCATGGTGTGGGGGCTGTTCTGTCACAGATCAATGAGGAGGGCCTAGACCAACCGGTAGCCTTCATTAGTAGGAGGTTACTTCCACGGGAACAGAGGTGGAGTGCAATTGAGCGTGAGGCATTTGCTGTGGTCTGGGCACTGAAGAAGCTGAGACCATACCTGTTTGGGACTCACTTCCGGGTTCAGACGGACCATAGGCCCCTCAGATGGTTGATGCAGATGAGGGGTGAGAATCCAAAGTTGTTGAGGTGGTCTATTTCCCTACAGGGGATGGACTTTACGGTGGAACAGCGCCCGGGTACAGAACACGCCAATGCTGATGGTCTGTCCAGATTTTTCTGCCTTAGTGATGAGAACCCCCAAGTGGGTGGGTAGTTCTCCCCACATTTCAGCTGGAGGGGACACGTGTTAGACCTGGGACCATTGGCGTGGGTCTCCCTTCCATCTTTCGCTTTTTGTCTCCTCTGTGCTTGCTGGTGTTAGATGCTCTGGGCACTTTGCCACTGCCAGTCAGTGCTACAGCGCGAATGCTCCCTATTGTAAATTAACTGGATGAATTGGTATTCCCATAATTGGCTCATTTGATTTACCTGTTAGTCCCGAGTATAGTGCACCGTGCGTGCCCCGGGCTGGTAGACCGAATGCTGCTGGTGGGCCTGCAGCGCTGATTGCGCCACCCACATAAGCAGCGCGTAAAGTGTGTCTCAGACCTGCCATCGCAGAGTCTGTGCGCAGTCCAGAACTGCCATTCTTTGACTGTAAAGTGAACCCACTTCCCAGTCCCTCAACCTTCCCTTGGCATCATGTAAGTCATCCCTATGGCAGGGTGCGTTGTATGTGAAAGGTAGGACCTGCCTTGGTCTGTGTTGCATGTCTTGATAGTGAATTACACTCCATTTCGTTTTTAACTATTGCAAGGCTATGTGTTCCCTTAGGCCAGAATGGGCAGTTTTGATTATTACATCCTATAATCCCAGCTGACCCAAGGAACATGTTTGGAAAGTCGAATTTAGTATGCCTGAGCTCAGAATATTAAAATACATCTTTTAGTGAGGATTATTTTTATATTCTGTGTTTGAAAATACCACTTCTAGAAAGTAGGTATTTTCTTGCCTAAGTCGTCCAGTGTGCTCTGCTGTTATGTGTATTGTATGTCTGGTCTTGGAGGGACAGGGCAGGCTGAGTCCGACCTGGGTTAAAGAGCGGCATCTGCAGCTGGAGTATGGGGAGGGGTGACCCTTTGGTCTGAGCAGGGCTGGGCCTGGCAAGGTGAATGATGGCTCCAGCCCCCACTGTGCGTCTGATGGCAGACCCCCTCTTCCTCAAAGGCAGGATGCCGCCTCGTAAATAAAGTGCTCCAGGACCACACCGAACTGGTTCTGGCTGGGTTCAGTGACTTGTGACTTTTGAGAACAAAGACCTGTGGGGTATAAATATCTGCGCCAAAACCCCTACGTGGTGTGTTACTTCTGGATGTCAAGACGAACCTCTGTCCGTGTAACGAGAGGGAAAGGACTTTGAAACTTTCATCCATCTTGCTGAAGCAACCACCCAAGGGCCTAATTTGAGCTTGCCTCCTGCTGAAGTCTCAGGAACATTTGACTTCACCCATCAGCCTTCTGAATTCCTAGAGAGGGGGGTTCTACTCGCAGGTGAGACCTCAGTCGAGAATTCCAGAGCCTCTGGGTCTACTGCGGGGAACGCGTGCTACGAGAATCATCGCTATCGCTATTGTGGGCCGCTGCAGCTGAGGAGCTGTTGCCGCTGAGAGCCCGCATTTGTCTGTGATACGAGAATCAGCGCTATCACTATTGTGGGCCGCTGCAGCTGAGGAGCTGTTGCCGCTGAGAGCCCGCATTTGTCTGTGCTACGAGAAGCATCGCTGTCGCTATTGTGGGCCACTGCAGCTGAGGAGCTGTTGCCGCTGAGAGCCCGCATTTGTCTGTGCTACGAGGATCATCGCTATGGCTATCGTGGGCAGCTGCAGCTGAGGAGCTGTTGCCGCTGAGAGCCCGCATTTGTCTGTGTTACAAGAATCATCGCTGTCGCTATTGTGGGCCGCTGCAGCTGAGGAGCTGTTGCCGCTGAGAGCCTGCATTTGTCTGTGTTACGAGAATCATCGCTATCGCTATTGTGGGCCGCGGCAGCTGAGGAGCTGTTGCCACTGCGAGCCTGCCTTAATCACCATCTCAGGATCAGCGTGAGTGCACGCCGCGGACCGCTGCAGCTGGGAGCTGTGGCCGCTGCGAGTCCGCCTGTCATCATCGCAGCTTCCTCCCGAAGCTGCGTGCCGTGCCCCCTTTAAACCTCAGGTACATTGTGCATCACTGGGTCGCGTAGACCCCGGTCTCGAACTAAGTTCGTTTCACCCACTTTTGAGTGTTTCTATTGCTTTTTAGTGAAACTACATTTACGTGCATTGTGGCTTTTTGATCGTATTTGAGCCTTGTGTTAAGCTTATATAAAGATACTTATTTTTCTATAGCTACTTGTGTGGTGTCCCTTTGTGGTGTCTTCACTGCGTTGTTGTGTATGGTCATAAGTGCTTCACACACTGCCTCTGAGATAGGCCTGTCTGCTCGTGCTACGTTACCACAGGGTTGCGCAGGGGTTATCAAAGGGTGTAGCTCCCTTACTCTGACTTAGGAAGAAGAGTCCCTTCTTGGCCATAGGCGCCAGCTATTTCCAACCAGGGATCCCCATTTCTAACAGACACCACACCAGCTTAGAAAAATAAGTAATCTTCATCTAAACCAAAACAAGACCAAACGACAAAAGTCCACAATACAGTATCAAAAATATCCTTAAAAATAGGTTATTCACTCAAATCAAGGATCTAGCAACAAATAACTCCACCTGGAGTCATAACGACATTGTGACAGATGAAAATCCCAAAGTACGGCGCCGACCCCGATGTGCGCGGCGTCGGGCCCGGAGTCAAGCAGACCCACAAAGAACAGTACCTTGGAATTGATGAAAGCAAAGACGGTGCACAACGTCGGGGAGGTGATGCTTCGTTGGCGCCTGCGGTGTTGGTTCCTTACGACCCCAGGGGAGGTGAAGCCTCAGTTCCTTACTGCAGCGCAGGGGATGTGAGACATCGGTCCTTACTGTGTCGGGTAGGTGACGTCATGAATGGCGGCGAGGAGGCGGTTCCTTACGACGGTGCGATGTCGATGGATTCAGGAGTCACCCACACCGAGGATCGGCTCCGCGTTGATGAAGCACTGCGTCGGTGAAGTCGGGGCTGCGGTGCGAGTCGGGACGGTGCGTCGTGCACGTCACGAGCGGTGTCCTCGGCTCCGGTGCAGGCAGCGGCCTCGTGGACGGCTTCGGAGTCGATGCGGCATGGCGTCGGCAGGCACCAAGCCTACGGTGCAAGTCGGGGCGGTGCATCGTGCTCTTCACGAGCGATGCCCACGGCTTCGGTGCAGGTTACGGCGTCGCTCGCCAGCGTCGGTGTTGCAATTTCCTTCTGTGGCAGCTGAAACAGCATTTCCAGATGCACAGAGACAGAAGGGATGAAGTCTTTGTGTCCCTGAGACTTCAGAACAGGAGGCAAGCTCAGTTTCAGGCCCTTGGAGATCTTTTCTTGAAGCAGGTGACAAAGCAAACAGCAAAGTCCTTTTTCTCCTTTCCTTGGCAGCAAGCAGCCAATGCAGGCCAACCCCAGACAGCAAACAGCAGAGGGGCAGTATTCCTCCTCAGCTTATCCAGCTCTTCTCCTTGGCAAAGGGTCCTCTTGATTTCCCAGAAGTGATCTAAAAGTCTGGGATCTGGGCCCCTCTTTTTATACACAAACATCCTTTGTTCACTGAAGGCAAAGAGTGTCTGTACCTAGCCAAAACCTGTTCTGTGGGGCACTTTGCAAGTCCACAACAACCTCCATTGTCAGTGTGAGCCCTGGCTCCAAACACACCACAGGGGGGCGGAGCCGTCATTGTGGAAGGCAGGCACAGCCCTATACAGGTGCAGGTGCTACTCCTCCCACCACTTCAAATGCAGACCAGGCCTATTCAGCCCAGCCCTGACTCATCAGACTTCTGGATCCGCTACCCCTCTCCAGCCTCTGTCATCCAGAAGCCAGACATGCAATACACAAACCCAGCAGAAGCACACTGGATAGTTAGGCAAGAAAATACCGACTTTCTAAAAGTGGTATTTTCAAACACAGAATGTAAAAATCACCCTCACTAAAAGATGCATCTTAACATTCTTAGTTCAGGCATACTAAACTTTATTTTTCTACCTTGTTCCCAGGGCCAGTTATGTTTATAAGATGTTATAAACAAACTCCCCATTCTGTCCTATAGGATCAGGTAGCCTTGCAATAGTGAAAACGAAATTGGACGTATTTCACTATCAGGACATACCACACACATCAGGGCATGTCCTACCTTTTACATACAATGCACCCTGTCCACTGGGGAACCTTGGGCCTACCTTAGGGATGACTAATATGTTGAAAATGGAAGGTTTAGGGACTGGCAAGTGTGTGCACTTGCCAAGTCGACATGGCAGTCCCAGACTGCACACAGGCTCTGAAATGGCAGGCCAGAGTTACATTTTACAGGCTGCTTCTGTGGGTGGCACAATCAGTGTTGCAGCCCACTAGCAGCATTTGATTTACAGGCCCTGGGCATACACAGTGCACTATACTAGGGTCTGACAAGTAAATCAAACAGCCAATCATGGAAACACCAATCCATAACAGCAATTTACAAAGGGAGCACTTGCACTTTGACACTGAACAGCAGTGGCAAAGTGCCCAAAGCATCTAGACCAGCAAAACGGAGTCCAACATACAGCAAAAACAAAGGAGGCAAAGGCAAAAATGGAAGGGAGACCCACGCCAATGGTGCTGGGTCTAACAACATGGAACTCAATTCAGGCATATCTGCCTGCTGAAGAGGGAAAAGTCTAAAACAGCTTATTTTTTGCTGGCTGGGCTGGAGTTTGAATCAGAAAGGAAGGTTATCCTTTTTCAACCATACTAAAGGGGCTCACCAATAAAGGTATTTCCTTTGGGTTTACCTTAAGGTATTTTTCTAATTATCTTGTTCTTGCCAATTATCCACTACACTTTTTAGTAAGAACTCCCTCAAACTGAAGTTGAGTCGTATCATGTTGTCAGGGTGGGATGAGGTTGCTGATGATGAACCATGCCAGAATTTGTGGCGAGGCTCCCTCATTCAAAATATTGTGCATAGTTGCCCTACCTAGGCTTGTAGGTTATTGCCCTTGTACAGCATAACCCCCTAAACCATTGCATCATTTTGCGATTTCCTATGTTTTATGGAGGATATGCAATGGTTGTGTCTCCATTTCACACCCAATGTTTATTTATTTATTTGAAAAGTTTTATAAAGCGTGAACATGACCCAAAAAGGGTATTAGAGCGCTGTACAAAGGAGGGTATATGGCAAGAGGTTTAAAACAAGGGTACAGTACAAAATAGAACACAAGAAGTATCTAAGAAAGTTACAGCAGACAAAACATCAAAAAGGACCGGTGAAGAGAAACATAACAAATTTAGAGCGACAGGCAAAAAGATTGTCAAGCAGGCGATGGAAGAGGATTAAAGATGGCATCAGGGCTATTGCTGTAGATGGTCATTCAGTATTAGCCACTTTACATGTTTTTTGAAAGAGGTAGTCAATGGGTTGGATCTGATCTCGGGGGAAAGAGCATTCTAAATTCTTGGAGCAAGACCAGAGAAGGCACGGTTGTAAGTTCTTTTCTTATAGAATTTTGGTGGTTTCAAAGGTAGAGTATTAGAGCTTCTTAATTTCCGACTCAAGCCGATAGCTCAAGTTTTTTTGCTAGGTAGATGGGGGTGTTGTAATGAATAGCTGTGTGCGTCAGGCAAGCTATCTTGAAACAAATCCTTGCTTCAATGGATAGCCAGTTAAGCTGAATTAAGTCCAGAGTGATATGGTCATGTTTTCTGGAGCCCGTGATGAGTCTAGCCAACGCGTTAAGAGTAGCTCTAAGCGGAGCCAAACTAGCTTTAGGAAGGCCGGCTAGGGTCACCAAACCATATTCCAAGCATGAGATAACTAGGGATTGGACTGCTGACTGGATGTCCTCAGGAGGCAAGGATGGCTTGACTTTCCTTAGGGTGTTGAGCTGATGATTGGCACCCCTAATAGTGGCACTAATGTGAGCTTGCATGTTTAGGCATTTGTCCAGGGTGATGACTAAAGATCTAGCAGAGTCAACAACATGAGGAGTGCAGCTGAGTGCAGAGAGTTGTTTGATCCAGTCTTGGGCATGAGCCCAGTGGTTGTGGGGGGAATCAGAAGGAACTCTGTTTTGAGGGTATTTAACAACAGATGATTATGTGTTAGCCACTGTTGCGTTTTCCAAAGTGCTTCATTTAGAGTTTTTATGTCATCAGGAGAGGAGATCTTCAAATATAGTTGTGTGTCATCAGCATACATATGGTATTAAATGTTGGAGCCCTTCAGAATATTGGAAAGAGGTTCCATGAAAAGGTTGAAGAGTGTGGGCGACAGTGCAGAACCTTGAGGTACTCCAATAGAGAACAGGGTACTGGCAGCAAGTGATTGGTTAACCTTGATTCTTTGGGTACAGTTATGCAAGAAAGAAGCAAACCAATTTAAGACAGGGCCCGTAACCCCATCCAATGTAGAAGAATAGCAATCAAGTTTTCATGTTTAATAGTGTCAAATGCTGAGGACAAGTCAAGAAGGATCAGAAGACAAGGGACATTTTGATCAAGGGATCTCAAGGCGTCATCAACGATGTGGGTTAGTGCGGTTTCAGTACTATGCCCTGCTCTGAAACCAGACTGGTAAAGGTCAAGGAGCTGAAATTTCTCGATGTGGTTGCAGAGCTTTGTGTGGTCGCATTTCTCGAGCAATTTCGCTAAAGTTGTGATGCTAGTGATCGGACGGAAATTATTGGGATCCACTAAGTCAGCATTAGGCTTCTTAGGGATGGGAGTGACTTGCCCCATCTTGAGGCAGTCAGGAATCCTCCCCTGTATGAGAGATTCTTGAATGATCCGGGCAGAGAGTGAAAGAATGGCTGAATTGAGATCTTTGAGAAGCTTAGCGGGAAAAGGATCACTGAAGTGGTTAGAGGGTTTTAGAGATGCCAGGGAGAGTGCCAGCTCTGCATCATCCGGGAGCAGAAAAGTATCCCAAGAAGCGTTGTTTTTAGGAGAGCAGACTATGGGGTGTGAAAATGCAATCTCTGGCTTAGATGCACCAAATGCGGGGGAACTCAAGTACCGCTGGTTTGGTGCGGCACTTTGCAGTTCAAGTTACATTTTCCTTACCTTTTCTAAGAATGAGCTGAGAAATCCTCCTCACTGGGGTAGGAGGTCATGAGTGCCGATATATGGTTTGCGGTATGAGTGGATTGTTGTTTGATGATTTCAAACAGTTTCTTGGATCTGTTTTTAGCGCTGTCAAGCTTGGCCCTGAAGTGATCTGATTTCGCACTGCGAATGTGTTTGTTGTATGCGCTTCTCATCCTCCTTAAATGATTGAGGCTTGTAGTAGAGGGAGAGTTTCTCCATAGTCTCTCAGAAAGCCTAAGTTTGCGACGTTCCTCATTCAGAGATCCATTAAACCAGGGTTTGGATTGTTTGATCGGAATCCTTTTGAGTTGCTTGGGAGCGATAGAGGCAACTATACTTGACATGGAATTGATGCAGTGATCCGTTAGGTCATCCAAGTTAGACATGTTAGGGGGCGGCTGAAGCACATTCTTGTTAATGGTAGTTAGATTATAGATGTTGATGTCTCTCAGATTGCGAACCAGCTGTTTGATTTTAAGCGGTTGACCTTGTCTGAGCAGGACTTTTTCCAAAATGTGAAAGATTTGGTGATGATCCGACCAATCACAGGTTATAATGTCATCAAGAAGTATAATGTTGTTTCCAGCTATGATAAGATCCAGGGTAGCGCCTTTATTGTGGGTGGGACCATTGCAGGCCTGGATGAGGTTGAGGTCGGAGAGGAAAGCCTTTAAAGAGCATACTAGGGGATCATTTGTGTCATTCCAGTGAACGTTAAAATCCCTGAGGAAGATATGTCTAGTGTTAAGGTCAGTGCAAGAGGAAATGGACTCCATAATTTGCTGTATGAAGAGAAGATTGTCACCAGGTGGATGATATATCGTATGGAGCACAGAAACAATCTTGCCGTTGTTCCAGCTTTCTGTGACTAGGTGCTCACAGGAGGACTTCAGCACCTTTGGAGCCTGTTTCACTGTGAGGCTGGAGCGATGGATGCAGGCAATGTCCCCTCCCGTTTTATCCAGTCTATCGTATCTGTTAATGTCATAATCAGGAGGGATTAAGATGTCGAGCATTGGGGAGGAGGAGTCATTGAGCCAAGTTTCGGTAAGGATCATGAGGTCCAACTGTTAAGAGATGATGAGTTCAGAAATAGCAGCATGTTTCACAGCTGATCTGCAATTGAGAAGCATCGATTTGATATGAGAAAGGTAGTGACCGCTTCTGGGCGAGACGTGGTGATCTGAAGAAGGTTATCACTATTCACGCAACTAAGGTTATTAACACTATGTTCTCTACCAGGGTTGGCGGAGATAGTTGGTATGTTGACTGGTGAGTCAGAGGAGCTTCGCCAAGAGCCATTGTACGAAAGAAGAAGAGCGTGCGTGTCATCATCCGACAGCTGTGGTAAGAACCTAAGGGGCCTGGAGGGGTGGTTAGGAAGAGGCCGAGTGATCCAGTGTGGGATAGTGAGAAAGGACCTATCCTCCTCGCAGTGTTTAACATTGGATGGAAGAGTAGGTCGATCAAACCCGCAGGAGGGATAGAGTTTGCAAAAATTCTCCATCTTCAGGGAGAAGTGTAGGAGGGTCTGCAGGTTATTTCTTTCAGTAAGGAGATCGTGCTTGAGGTCAGCCATTTTCTCCTCAAAGAAAGGGAGACTAAAATAGTCAGTGACTGGCCTGGAGCACTACAATGTATGGAGTCCCTTAGGTAGAGGGGAGTTGGAAGATAAACACTCACCATCACCCAGATTGCAGGGGGATACCGTAGTCCGATTGAGTTCTGTCATATTAACCTCTGGGGGGGAGGATTGGCATAGATGTCGTCTGGGCTCGGTGAGGGAGGTTGAAGGGAGCACCCTGGAGGCGGATAAGTGTTAGGTAAGAACATTTTTGCCTGTGAGATGGGAAAAAATATGAGAGGAAATAGGAAGGTGAGGGTTAGTATGTGATGTATTGGGGTAAGACATTGAGTGCAGAGTTGGCGAAGCACTAAGATTGGTGTTACGGATGCTTAAAGATGCATAATCTGGGCCCACAGGGTAGGGCTTGTGAGTAATACATTCTCATCCACATCGGGGGATGTCATTTAGGTGGAGATTGGGGGCAGAGTAGTGGAAGCACTAAGGTTGTTGTTACGTGTGCTTTGACTTGTATAATCCAGGCTAACAGGGTAGGGTTTGAAACTATTACACTCATCCACCATGTCTGAGGAAGTATCAGACCGGAACATAGTGAGTGAAGGGGAGGGGGACGGGGAGGAAGCAAGGAGGGAGGGAACAAGAGGTTCCGCAGTAGAGGGTAAACTCTTAAGATGTAGATTAGATATTGAGTTATTAAGTGAGATTTTAATCTTCATAAAGATAATGCCAAAGCGATTAAGATTTAGGTCGGAGGCTTGAATAATGTTGCCATTCTTATAGAGAGAAATGGTCAGTTCAGTATTGAGTACTGGAGAAGGTAATACGACTATTCGGAAGCCATGGGAGTTTTGCACAAGGGTTTGGAATGAAGCGTAGCAGTTCTGGGCTCTACTCCACTGGGCTCTTCTGGATGTGTAGAACATAAGGTCTGTAGATTGTGTTTAAAGGACTTAGCTGCTTTCTTCGAGAGGTTGGGGGATAGACAATCAAAACGCATTAAGGCCTACCAAGGTCAGGTGGTCCGATGCACTCTTAGAAGATAGAGCCATGATGAGGAAAACGAGAAAGGACAACAGGGGAGAGGAAAAAAATAAAATAAACACGGCCCTATATGGTTAAGGTCACCAAAATTGATTTGCAGACAACCACATTTTAAGTGTGTAATATTCCATTTAAGGTTCCGAATACGACAGGGCGAAGCAAAATGATACTCTATTCGTTGAACAGATGACTTCTGTGGCTTGTAAATTATAGCACTCCTAGGTAAAAGCTTAACATAGTTACTTGTTGCAGCAGAAAATTTAAAGATGGCTGCTGCCCAGGTAGAGCAGAGGTGAAGTCCTACCTATCTTTCTTTAATCCTGCCCATTGGAGAACATAGTACATAGTTGCATCGAGGCTATTCCAAGATGGCCGTGCCGTGAGTTGCACAGGAAAGTCCTATCTTTGTTTCTCTAGCCCAATCTAGAGAAGGGAATCCTACCTTTCTTTTTCTGCTCCTGCCGATTGGAGCACACAGTAGCTTATCGCAGCCATACTCTTCCAAGATGGCCGCACCATAAGTAGAACAGGCAAGTCCTATCTTTGTTTCTCTGGCCCAAAGCACTTAGCTGCTGATTTTGATGTGTGTGTTAATGTGGAGTAAAATCCATTTTTGGAGGCTGAAGTATTTCCTCCAGAATCGGTATTTGCATGCTATTATGTTCCTTAGAAAAGTGTCTTTAACCTGCCCATTACTCCTAAAATATTGGAGGTAATTACATTTCCTCCACCGACAGTTTATCTCCAAAAATCTGGAGATCCTTCCATGGTTACCACTACTGTTGGATTTAACCCCAAATTAGTTATTATGCAGCTAATTTTGATCCCACTTGCCTACAGTTTTCTATTGTTATTTTTGAAGGTATTTTCCTCCAGCGAGAAGCTGGAGTTAGCAACTTCATTTTACTTCACTGGCAACATTTGTGGTAATTTTATATCTGGAAATTAGTTGTATCTTTGTCATTTGTGTATTTTATCACAGAATAGACTTTTATCAAATGGCAGCAGTAGGAGCAGCTTTGTGGAACAACGTTTTACATCTTTTGCAGAGACAAGTGCCTGTTCAGTCTGCTGTTGGCCCTCGGCAAGATGTGGCCAAGAAGAGTCTGAAAACAATGGAGGTGACCTGTGCATGTTATGGCTGCACCTTTTACTTAAGTTAATTAAAAAGCCATTTGCTCTGAAAGGAGACTCGTTAAACACGCCACTACATTTATGGCCAGCTTTGGTGGGGAAAGTCAGGGCTTGGGTTCCAAAAATAACACTGCACCGCCTGCTAGAAACAACAAGCATTTGCAATGCAATAGGTCTCGCATTTACACGAGTTAAAGCTATTGGCATTGTAAATGACAATGCCTATTATTTATGTTTTAAAAACCAAAACATAAATAAAAGGCATTGTCATTTACAATGCCAATAACTTAAACTCGGGTAAATGCGAGACCTATTGCATTGCAAATGCTTGTTAAACTTGGTAACACTCTCTAGGCATTGGTTGCACCTCATTAATATCAGTTTAACATCCATAGGCAACAGAATGGTGACCAGTCCAGTTTTGCAAAGGGCCTTCCATTGCGAGGCAACACACATCACATTTTCAGTAACTTTTGAACCATTTGAGATAGAAACAATTATTTTTTTTGTTCAAATCCGCATATTATGCGGCAGATGATTGATTATGTGGAAAATGTGGCAAATCTACAATTACGCTAAAATCTACACGGCCTCACAATCGCATAATTCCAGTGGCTCTGATTATAGCACAAATTGTGTGCTTGCCTCAATTTTTGTAAAGAGGATGCATTGCTCGCTATATACATAGTGCAAAAAACATAAGCACTGCAAACAGCATCCACTAGAGTTCTGGTTATTCGTATTGTTCTCTGCTACATATTTGCTGCTTATGATGCTTAATTATGCAACATGGGATAATACATTAATTTCGGAAATGTTGCCTAAAAAGCGAAATGTGAAAACTACTAAAATTATGCGAGGTTATGCTCTTGTAATGGACATTTCATTAGGGCTTAAATTCATTTTAACAAAAGGAGAAGGGAAAAAGCTTACCTGGCTGTTCATTTTCTGTGCATTCCAGGGTGGTATCAATTCCATCTAGTCCTTCCAAACTAGCAGGATCCATAATCTCCAACACTTTTAGTTCAACATGGACAGATAGATGACCTGCTGCCATTCAGAAAGAAGCTGAAGACTTGGCTCTTTCCCAGGGTGTAGTTTGGTGTTTCTATCTTTGCAACCGTCTTTACACTCTAGGATAACTGATCCCACGTGCTCAAGCGCCAGGATACCCGTAGGGTCACAGTGCGCTCTATAAATTCTAAATACAATACAATACAATACAACATTACTAAGGTTAAGCTCTAAGGGACACCCGCCACCTGTCCCTTTAGCTTGCTGCTTTGCCTTGCTATAATCTTCATGCACTTTCTTGCGCAAGTCATACCACCTCTTTTTAATATCAATTACAAGGCGTTTGGTAGTGGAGATGGCATTTATCTTTTGCAGAATACTGTCCCAGATACCATTTTTAATGTGCAGAGATGTACATGGGACTGTGCACCAAATAAAACATCATAGTTTTCCAGGACTTTGTCAACAAGCAGTTCCAAAGATTGTTCAGAAAATGTGGCCTTTCTTTTTCTAAATAGATTTGCATTAGCCATGTTTGCAAATAGATTACATTCAGCCAAGTAGCCTTTATTCCGATAACTGCTCTGCTAAACAATCTTATGAACAGAAAAATGTCTCTGTTATCTTCCTGAACTGGGCTTTTCCAGCAGCAGTTAAATTAAGAATGATTTATTGCCATCAAAGTTCGCAGGCCAGATGATCTTTCAGCATACAAAAATGCAAACACCGTGACATGCTTTGCTTTTAACTCCACAAATTCGACTCTCCAAAAATAGGCCGAAAAGGACTTAATTGAAACCTTCAAAATAGGTTCATACATAACCTTACACTTTCCATGCTAAACTGTCGAAAGATAAATGGAGATAATTATTTGCGCTCCTCTTTAAACAAAATCAGCAGTTAGGGTTTGAAACTTAGTCTAGTGGAGGGAAAGCAAATGAGAGTTAGTGATCCTCAAAAAGCCCACATACCACGAAGGAAATGCAAGTAACACCAATAATCGGCCGGGAATCCACATGCAAGGGGAGAAGTCACCCGGCATGAACAGATGGGCTCCTCCCTGAGCGCCTTGCTGCAGACAAACAGCAAAGGTCCGGGGTCTCCCCAGGAGTCGCACTGGTGCTTGTAGAGTAAAGTAGCCCAAGCACAACATGTAGGGAGAGGAACATCGCACCCTCCCGCTCCACCTCACTGCAGCCACACGGAGGGGGGCAGACCGAGTCAGGCACATCAAGCGCATCGCTCTGATTAGCTCTGCAGTTTAAATGCACTGCAGTGACGCATGGCAGGGAAAAGTTCCTTTGCCATGTAGGTAAAGCCAATTCTTGCTTATTTATGTGTTATCCCTAAAGCGTGCCTTGTAAGCCCACAAAAATATGGCACATTACTTATATGGGGTTTAATGTGCCCTCACAGTGACATCAAACCTAAAGTCTATCTCACTGTATTCCAGGGTAGAATTCTCCTATTCATTCCCAGGACCCTCTTAGACATTCAGGCTCCAGACACAGTAGGAGGGAAAACAGCTTTGTCTGTATCAGGTTGCGAATGGCCAAAATGTTAAAAGTAGACATGGCTGGTGATCCTTCTGTGTTGAGGGTAATTTTACAGTAAGGCAAAGGGAAAGTACTGCAAAATGAGGTGGGACACTGTGAGTAAATAGTTAGGATTGTGTGTTAGTTTTCTCCAATTACTGGTTAGTGCACAGGATAAATCTACCACCTCAACTATCACCTTCTCTTAACATTCCTAGACCAAAGAAAACTTCATGTGAAAAAGAAGGCCTTGCTTGAAGAAGAATCCTGACTTCAAACCCCTGATTCCTGCTGAACAGATCTCATGTGTGATTTCTCTAGAGGAACTTGGCATCATTACCATGATTTCTGCTTTATCACCTTCCCCATGTGTTACCAGGAGGTGTTAGATCTAGGAATCGATACACACCCTAGAGAGGGGTGTCCACTAGTGCCATTAATATCTGTGCATGCCCAGAACAAAATGCATTTCATGCATCCAGTGCTCGGTCCAACACTGCTGGTTGGACATAGTGAATATGAAAGGGTCGTGTTGCAGCACATTAGCGTGCAGTTGAATGCAATCGCTGGTAAGTCGCTTTCAATATGAATTGATTTAATATAGTTATAATTAATGTAATTATTTAGCTTGTTTTGTGAGACCTGCCAATGTTTCTCCACAACCCACCTCTACCTTTTTGGAAGTATGTGGATTTGCTACAACTCTTACTTCATAGCAAAACTCATATTTGTCAATCTTTTTTCGGATTTGCACAGTTACACCACTGTCTTAGTTTAAAAAATGAAAACAGCCGCCAAATGTTACCTGCGTGACTGTAAGAATTGTTGTTGCTCACCCTGGGCTACGATCACGCTGTTCTGCAGCTGCAGTTAATCATCATGTGGGGGCTAACTGTGAGTCCTGTACATCCAGTACACTTGTTGTTGGTGGAATACTGACAGAAGTCGTTGTAGTGGTGCCAAATATGCTGCTCGTTGCACACTCGCGGTGGAGTTAAATGTGTGTTCTGAAAGCCATTGAGGGAGCTGAGGCACTGCTGGGTCACAGTGGGGAAACATTCCCTCTAGCCCAATCTTCCTAGGTGAACTTCAGGCTGCAGGGCCATGGGCCAGAGTGTGCTACACAATATTGCCTCATTGTAGGTAGAAACCTTTGCCCATCTTTGTGAAGGGACATGTTCCATACCTTTGTGGACACCCCAGGTGTGAACAGGCACATGTGTCAGGGGGAATCATCTCTCTGACAAGAAACTATTGATAAGAAAAACATAAATTTGCCTGTTCACTCGCCATAGACAGGCGCGGTGACTGAAGCCTGTGTATTTGTAATTTACTAGTGCTTATTGCAGTAGATACTACTGTTTGTTTTAAATTTCTCCTTAGGAGAAGAACCATTCCTGCCTGCTGCTGTGGACAGGCAGGTTTATGCTGTAATTGTGTTAAATCAAGTTTATTCTTTCTAGATTCATAATTATTAATCAATGCCAATTAGCACAGGCATCAAAACGGTTCCTTCAGTACTGTGCCATTGTTCTCGTTGCTGCTCACGGTGATAACAACAATGTCCAGAAGCTGCAGCTCTCTGGCCCCCTGTGTATGGCCAATCCGATGAGTCTTGCACTTACAATTCCTCTGCTGCCAGATGAATGTCTGCAGCAGGGAGCTGGAGAATGGGAGGTATGAGTCTTGTAATGCACTTGTGGTGGCATTAAAAGTTTCCTCCTCTGCCACTCAGGGGACTAATGGCGTCCCTGAGTTGTAGTGGGGAAATCAGTTCCGAGAGGCCCAATGCCTCTTCATTGGACTTCAGGTTGCAAGGGATATGTTTATGTTTATATTCCTTTTCTTAGGACAGAGGTTTGTGCACAGCAATGCTTTTTCCGCAATTAGAGAGAGAGAACTATAATTTTGCATTTATGTACTACTTCGTACCCCCTGAAGAAGTCCTGAAGTGCCTCAGCAGACAAATAGCAATCTATATCAAGGAGCACATGGTTGGGTTATTGTAGATTTTCTGTGTGGTATATGTGGGAATTGTCTTGGTGTAATCTATTTATGAACAGAATGGTGCTCTTATCCTGACTAGGTTGCTGTACCTTAAGCATGCAATGGAGGAAAGAAAAATGATGCATTGGCTGTTTTTGCTTTGCATTTTATGGAAGTGTCTTTTGAAAGGGCGTGTGTTAGTAAGAGTGTGGCTTATGTGGGAAGTGTGTTGGTGTATTCCATGATGAGTGGAATGTACATTTTTCATTTTGCTGCTATTAGATAGTTGTGCTTATGCATGGAAGAGAGAGCAGCCACAACAACAACTGCTCCTGACTCTTTGCAAAGACTGGATGGCTTCGATGCATAGCCACCGTAAGTCAATGCCAGGTCTATAGATCAAACCACAAGTATACCAACAAGTCTAGGTCAACCAGGCATTTCTTTTACAACTACTTATTTTTGGGGGTTGGTATGGCCAGGGGGTGCTTATGCTGTGGTGGAGGAGATTGTTGAGTTTGCTGCGGTTTGGGCTTCATGAACTTTAAAGCACTTTTTAGAGGATCAGCAAGTAGTGTAGTTTGATAAGCATGGTTTGTTTTGTCTGTTGGTTTTTAGCATAATCTTTGTACTGTGTTTAGTATCATGTGAAGCTCCAAATTATGCTTCAGTCATGTTGCTCACGAGTAACTTGTTGTTGCATTTAAGCATGAGGTAAAGCAGAGAGATGATGGAGACACAGAGTCACATTTGTATATACTTACAATATTTACCACATGTGCCATCTTCGGAAGACTGGACAATAAAGAAGCGTTCCCGTAAGAAAGTAAGGTGTGGGTTAGAGAAGGTAGTCCATTATAGAGGTCACTGTTCTGTGGCTAATCTGAAGGTTAAATTAGTTCTTTCTCAGTTTGTTGGTCCGTAAACCAAAATGGTGGAGCCATTATTCATATGCATGCTCTGCACACTGAGCACACTAGTAAATTTTAACAATTGTGAAGGAAAATATACTGCACATTCTACAAGAGTGTAGTTGAAGTAGTAATTTATTTTTACATTTCTATTTACAATAGTCACTTGAGTTAATAAAAGTGAATCCTTTATGTATGTTTCAGCCTCAGAAAATAAATCCGAAGGATTGTTGATGATGTTATCTGGAGAACCCCTCTTCACTTCTTCATAGTTGCTCACTTTCCATTTTGAGTAGACCAACAGTTCCTTTTGATATTGACAATTCCACTGCAGCACACTATAGCTATAGTTGAGTCTGCTGAGCTTGAATCACTGCTTTATTTTCCCATGAAAATAAATAAATGGCATATAATCTACTGTACATTGTATTTGTTTGTCCAAATACCCATAAATGTGTACTCAATTGTCCTATGTGACCATTTACCCTGTTGCGTTTCCTGCAACATAACCTTGTCAAAAGTCCTGGAAATTCAATAAATAAACCAACAACAGAGGATAAAGCTGTTGAGGATTAAAGTATTGGATATTAACCGGAGAGTAGAATTGTGTAAAGTAATTTGCTGCTAGCTCAAAGCATTACTGGGGTTTGCTGCTGTGACTTCAGTGCTATGCTGCTGCATTGACCAATAAAGTCTGCAGTAGTCAATAGAGAGAGAATGTTAATTCTGCATTCTCCTACATGTTGCAGTCTTCCGTTTTCATGTTGAGACATTCCTATCATGGTCCAAGTTATGTACTTACAGAAATCCTGCACTGACTATGAAATAAAAGTAGGTAGTTTGTACTGGGGTAGCAGAACACCAATACAAATGTACTCTTTCAAGGGCTTTGCATCTTATAGCAGTATATTTGCCTCCAGACGGTATACAAAGTTCCTTTATCATCCTTCTTAGGGCCCGATTACGATCTCGTTAGGAAGGCCTCCATACAGGTACCAGAACGTGCGAATCCAATTCGGAGCCTATGTTTCCGACTGAGTCGTCACCCGCTCCGAACGACCAAGTACGATGAGAAGATCTCGTCCGCGTCGACCAAATCATTTCCGGAACCCAATCCTGTCCGACCGACTCGTTCGCAGACGAATCGTGCCACGCAATGGAGCCGGATTCCAACCGAGCGAGCACGATGCACAATTCTGACAGCTTTATCGCCTCGGTCTCAGCGAGACGAAACGGCTGTTGGAATCGGACTGCAGGGTGCCGTAGCAGGCCCCCCTTCACCCAGAGCCCTCCGATTCGGTCGTGGGGGTGCGCATGGGTCCCCCCGATCCAAGCATGCACAATGTGGTGGGCAACATGGGGTGCCTGCCACAGGGTGTACGCTTTTCCCCACCCACCCCTTTTTTGCAATGGGTGCCTGTGTACGTGTCGGTACATGGGCTCCCATAGAGTTCAATGGGAGTCCGAGCGAACAGATTCCATCAGCATACGAATGCATTGTACTCGTTCGGTTGGACTCGCACAGCGCGGTTCGCTTGGAAAGCCCTCCGGATCCGAGTCGTACGGAGGGCTTTCCTAGCGAGATCGGAATCGGGCCCTTAGTATTTGCTCCACCACAGACATGTTGGTCTGAAATTCTTCTGCAATGGGGATAACATGGCTTGTACTAACATTGTCTGCGTTAAGTGTTACTGACATTAGCTTTGCGAAAATCTCAAAAGATGAAGCTTGTTGATGCTGCACTTTATTAGCGCCCATTGCTCTGGAGCAAAAGACTTGGTTTGGCAAATGCGCCCTCTTTCTTTTATATCACATGGACATTGAGAGGCGTATAATGGTCAAACAGGTATTGCAGCAAGTAGAAAGTGGACTTAGCAAAATCTTGAGCAAAGAATAGGTTAGATCCAGAACATGAAATATGACCGTTTGCCTTGGCTTTTTAATAACTTTAAGAAGCTTAATGTACTCTAGGAAGAAAATGATGACTCATCTTGGTTTCTGAGAAGGAGCTGGATGATGAGTTGAATGGCAAAGTCTCTGTGCTAGTTGGATATTTAATAAAGGGGAGCTTGGAATGTCTAAAACCTTCGTAATAAAAATTTGAAAGAATGAAATCGGGTCTGGACCTTCCATCCCTTCTGCTAGACCATGAATATGGAGGTTGTTTCCTCTAGTTCTAATTTCCAAATCCTCAGCCTGTTTTTTAAAGTGCGTCACCTCAGCTTGGAGCTGTCGAATAGTTTGCACAGTATCTTGGAGGTCTCTGACTTTTTGTTCCACTTGTAATAATCTGTTCTCCATAAGTGATCACTTATCATCTAAAAGCTGGAGTTTTTTTATTTGTTTCATCCATAAAGTGGTTGAAGGCTCCAATTTCCTCAAGTATAAGTTCCATCAAAATAGAAGTGAGGGATTTAATAGGTGACGGAGGATCCTTTTTCGCTCTTTTATTAGTAGATATATTGGTTGAACTACATTTATAAGCCACTTTAGTAGTAGTGGTCTAATGAGGTTTGCTCAGGAAAAAGAAGCACAATCTTGAAGAGCGCCTGTATGACCCTCCATGACAGTATCCAATGCAGAGAAGGAGTTAAATGTATCAACTGCAAAGGTATTGGCAGTAACAGATGAAGCAGGCATATGCAATTTCAGATTTCTAGTTTCTATAAGGCAAAAATGTACATGAAAGATAAATAGAGAGTCCAGTAATTAATAGACAAAACAGCCTGAGTGATGAAAATATTTTTGTAAATGCCAGTAATATGTTTAAATATTAAAAGTCTGTTGCCGGGTGTGTGTAAATATAGGAATACATAAGTCATTGGGAGGCAGAATAACGAGAGGACACACCGCCGTTTATGAAATCAAAATGGCAGGCGCAACAATTCTGTTAGCACTCCCGCCGTCAGCCGAAAGTAATTAGCAGAAGGAGCAGCGTTAATGATGAGCCAATGGAAGGGTTGCAGGTCTCCATCTGACATCAAACCACGCCCCTCAGCAGGCCACACTTTTGAATGTTGCATAGTTTTAAAAATCTAACTGCATTTTCTCACAGGCATACTAAATACTGGATTTTCCATTCTAGTCCATGGCTTGTCTCAATACATATAAATTGTAAAAAAAAGTTACAAGTTTATGCTTGTATATCTGAGAGATCCCCTTGTAAAGTTTTACACTATCGTATTATCTTTAAGCAAAATGATAGAAGTTCCCAACAGAGACATGTAGATAGAACAAAAGTATGAGACAAAATTGCAAAGGGAGGTCAATATGAAATGTTGCTCTCAACAAAGATAAGTGCTCACTTATACTGACAGAATAGGAAAATATTTCAGCAAATAGAAATGAGATACCCATTATCTAAGCCATACTCACCAGCTTGCTGATATAGAGAGGCCAAACCGCTCTATTATTTTGGAGTCAAAATAGTTATTCATGACTATTACTTCTTGGTCAACTACTGCATTTCCAAGTAATGTAAATATGCTCCTAGCACACTGAAATGAAAATTGGCATTTTCATTTTAAACCAAACGACACCATAGGGCTTGAGATTCTGATCATTCCAAGATAGCCTCCACACAAGCTCAGGATGACAGGGACTGTCAAAGTCGGGAGCTGGGTCATGAGAAGGGCTGCAGAGTAGTTCTGGAAGAGGACACAGTGAGCAGGGAGGTAGGTAGGCTTCTGCTGTACCCTCCTCTTTTTTTTCAACTTTTTTTTTTTAGCACTCTATATTGCCATTTTTACAGAATATTCCAGTTGTATTTCACATAGGTACATAACATTCAGAATGCTTCTTTTGTTACAGGGTCAGATTTCAATTTAACACCATTACTATAATATCTATAACATTTTCCTACGAACGTAGTTTCCCCCCTTCCCACCCACACTTCGTGTCTTAATGTTTTTTGTTTGTACTCTCATCTGGAGTTCGATAGCCATCAACTGAAGTGCAGAACCATATGTCTATCTTTAGATTCCTCTTCCCAGTGTCTATTCTGGGGTTTATTGTAAATCACTTCCCTCCTCTGCCTCCCCATCGTGATGATCTTTCAAGTCTGCAATCTCGTGGACCACGCCTGCACATCCTCCTCAAGTCTATCATCCTTCCTTATATGCTTCATCCGAACCAATTCAGCTGTTCACTCATTCATATCTCTCATACAGGTACTTATAAGTGTTGGGGTCGGGCTGAGCCACGAGACTGCTATCCTTCTCTTTGTGATCACCAACCCCAGGAGCACAAACCTCCTACTTAGCTTTCTCTTTTTCAGGGTAGGTATTATATTCATTAGGACTGAGCGTATAGTCGTGGGGATGGACCATCCAGTAGCCTTCTGTATTAACTCCAATACTCCCTCCCAGAATGGGCCCAAGCTCTGGCACATCCATAATATATGTATGAAGCATGCTGCTGCTTCCCCACACCTAGGGCAGGCATCTGACTGCTCCAGATAAATTTTACTTAGTCTGTTTGGTGTTAAATATACTTGGTGCACTATGTTGTATTGAATTAACTTAAAGCGTGCATTGGAGCTCACTTCCCAGACTTCTTCATGCACTCTCGCCCACTCCCGTTCTGATATGGGTTTCTCTGATTCCTCCTCCCATCTTGTCTGTACCGTCAGAGATTAAGCGCCGCCCACCCGCCATTGATAATAGAGTTGTTAGAAAAGCTGTGCAAGGGTGTACCTCTGGGCAGGAATTCCGTATCTTCCTAGCCACTGCTGCTATCTTCCCACACTGTAGGAATTGTCCAGTTCCCAGTTCAAAAGTAGTCACAGCCTCCTCTCGGGTCATGAATCTGACATTGTTAGACAAGTCCCCCATTATAAGGCATCCCCCGTCCCTCCATCGCTGAATGGTTTTACAACCCACAATGGCAATCCAGGTGAGTAGGGTGCCCTCCGGATTACTCTCTTAACTGTGACTTCCCAAACTCTCGACACATATCTAATCATGTATGGGTAGTCATCCGGGATCGCCGCTCCGATCATGAGCAAGTCATGCAAAGTGCTAACACCATACGTGCCCACAAGTAGGGTTTTCTCCCAATTACTACCTTCTTCCAGCCAGTGAACTGCATACTGCAGCTGTGCCGCCATATAATATAGATGCATGGGGGGATCTCCACACCACCATCTACCCACTTTCTTTGGGGGTGTCTAGTTTAAAGCGCTTCCATTTGTTCCCCCACAGCAGCTCTACAAATAAACTATCTAGCACCGAGAAAAATGACTTAGGGATTTCACAGAAAGAGGGTTGCAGAGTGTACAGGCAACGGGGTAGTATTATCATTTTTATGATTGCCACCTTTCCCATTAGTGAGAGAGACAAGGACTTCCAGAATCCCACTGAGGCGCGCACACCGTCTAATATTCTCCCTACTTTATGCTCTAGGACTAGTGTGGGTGAATGCCATAATTGAATTCCCAGGTACCTCATGCCCTCTATTTTCCATGGCAGGCCTATTTCAGGGTATGTTTCGATTGCTTCCTGTGCCATTTTCCCAATTGGGACTAGTAGCGATTTTCTGGGGTTGATGCAGAGTCCAGAGAACTCTCTGAATCTCCGTAATTCATTTAGAAGGGCTGGAACCGCTCGAGATGGGCATCTTAGGTATATTAACATGGCGTCTGCATACAAGGAGATGACATATATGGTATGCCCAGGGGGATTCCATATCCCTCCATATTTTTCCTGAGTGTTGTCGCTAGGGGCTCCATCGCCGCCGCAAACAGCAGCAGCGAAAGGGACACCTCTATCTTGTTCCTCTGGACAGGATGAATTTATCAGATACCACCCCCCTATGTCACACCCAAGCCATCGGATTCACATATAACAGTTGTACCCATCGGAGGAACCCTTGTCGCATCCCCATCTTCTGGAGGACTGCCCATATGTATGGCCACTCTACCGAGTCGAAGGCTTGCTCAATATCTAGCATAGCTAGGGTACAGTCCTCATTCTGAATTATCGGGGCATGCCATATATGTGCATGCCTACTCAAATTATGCGTGGTGTTTCTCCTAGGTATAAATTCTGCTTGGTCCGGGTGCACTAATTGAGGCATGCAGGACACAACCGTGACGCGAGGATCCCGCTCAGTATCTTAACATCCAGATTCAGGAGTGAGATCGGCCTATAAGAGCCGAGCAGCAAAGGATTCTTATCTGTCTTTAATATAATAGATACTAGCGCCTTCTGCATAGAGCCTGGCATGGATCAGCAGGGAGACCATCACTGCCTGGGCATTTGGCGGTTTTAAGGTGTTTGATAGCAGATAGTAATTCTTCCTTAGTTATGGGGGCTGCAAGGGCTTCCGCTTCCTCTGGATCCACCTGAGGCAGCTCAATATGGATAAGGTAGTCTAGTATTAATTATTCTTGGGTTGTATCCAATCTGGCTTGGCAGGCGGTAGCTAGATGGTGCTGTGCCCTCCTCTTCCATCACAAAATGGTGGCTTGTGAGCTAGGTCTTCATGTGGGGCCCAATGAGGGAGAGGGGCATGGTCATCTTGTTGAGCAGTCCTTCATTGTGTACTGTTGGTGAAGGCCAACTGGTACCTTCCCCCCACCCTCCCCATTGCGTCTATGCTGGCCAGACGTGGCACCCAAGCAGGCCCTACATTTTCAGCAGTGATCCTCCCCAACCCAAACTGCTGGACTGGAGAAAGTTTGTGCAGACAGATGGTGAAATCACCTGGACCTGAACTGTGCACCATCCAGAGTAGCCTGAACAACAAAGCTGTCACTAGGTTGAGATAATGGCCTGTTTGCCACTCTCAAAGAGATCACAAAGTGCAGCATTGTTGCCATCCAAAGGACTGTCTAAAATGCATGTACACAACTAACTATGCACATTTCCAAGCATATATGTGATGACTACTGCTGATGTTTAAGATGGCCCTGCAAAACTAAAAACTTTATGTGTGAATGTATGTTGTATACACAGGAAAAACAAATGTTTAGCGCCAAAATGTATAAACACAAACAACCAGCGTTTTCAGGAATTTGTGAAAACACTATAAAACACACACAGTAATTTACAAAAAACACTGAGGACAGGAAACCATTTCCATGAAACTGATCAGAGAGTTGTACGAAAGTCCATGAGAATCATCATTGATTTCAAATGCAATAATAGCCTTCAAGGATTCCTATTGGCAAATACCAAATATTACTTTTGCGCACTCTCTCTGGCTACTAGATTCTTTCTTTGGATCCTGCAAAAGATGCCTCATACGTCATTAAATATGTTAATTCCCGTTAGAATATATGCATTAGAGTTTTTCTACTTCCCTCTTTTAATGTGTTTTCACTCCTTTCATTATTACCAATCACAAGGCTGCTCTTTGTGCACTAACATTCTAACTGACTCACCTACAAAGAATTCCGAGTCTTAAATCAAGTCTGTAGCCCTGTTTAATCTGGCCTCTTCCGCCAGACGAGTTTATATGGTGCCTTTGGTCTGTCCTGAACTTGGACACATTGTTGTGGATGCTAAAAACAAGTAATGTAGTCTGAGAACACATAGAGCCATCATTTCATTTAAAATTCATGCTGAAAATCTCACTTCAAATGAAACCTTGTTACATTTTCCACATGAAAAATAGTATGCTTTGCCCAGATTCTCCACATTTTTTATTGGGAATAAAGCAGAAACCAAGGGGCACGGTGGAAAATGAAAGTAGTAATGTTTGCATATGTCTGTAGTCAGAACTGGAATATTAATTTTGCCAGAGAAAAACTGTTATTACTTAGCAAACATCATAAAAAGAGAGCTTCACTCCTGTTCACCGCGGAAGTAACAGAATTTGTACATGGAAGGACATCAATGGCAAAACAGATATTTTAATATAAGCTTATCCTCGTTCAGGATTGAGGGACATGCCCAGGTTATACGTGATGTTAATTAATAAGGAGACATTGGGAACGTGTTTGGCCCGTTCAAGGTATCCTTTTGATAACCTTGCAGTTCTGCCTTCAATGTAAAAGTGACGCGCCTAATGTTGAGAGTGTGTCCTGGGCTCACTGTAAAATGCCACAAATCGAGAAACCTTGAAGCGGGACCCGAACAAGCACATTAGTCAATTTAGGAGCAATAACGTTATGGTGAGACTTAGAAAACAAACAAAACCAACAGGGCTTGCGTTAATGCACTAAACATGCAAACCCAGGTACATGCACATAACAGGCAGATCCATTGATATTGCTGATGCTTGTTAAATCATTTTGGCAACACTTCTGATGTTGGCGTAGGAATGTGATGTCTAAGAGGCATGTAAGGAATAGGAATGCTTCAATTCTTTATCCGTAATTACATTACTCCCAAATGCTGGTTTTTCCCGGATTAATTACATAGGTTCCGAACCTCTTAGAAACACCTTCAAAACCATTGCAGTATTTAAGGCTGGCCTTTCCACCCTCCAAAAACAGGGACGTAACAGAAGGACCCGCAGGGCGGGAGGGGGCCCCCTGATGCCTCTACCCTGCAGGGGTCCCTCATCCACTTCCAAAGACATACAGACCAAATCAGAACAGCTGCGGCCCTGTTACATCCTGCTGCACAGTGCATCCTGTCACTGTCTTCCTCGTGAAGGACGAGCAAAAAATATAGAATTGCTTCTTGCATCTATGGGCGCCCAAGTGAAACGGTGCCCGCAGTTCATGGATGTCACTGAGTGCTAAGCAAAAAGAAAAAATACAACCCCAGTCGAAAGGTGAAGGACAGAGGAGAGGAAGCTGGAATAACAGAAGTACACGTGAAGGCAGAGAGAGAAGGAAGGGCTGGTGTGATAATGAGATTGAGGTGATAAAGGGACAGTTTACAGAGAGAGTTGGAAACAAGTGTAAGAAAGTTCAGTAAAAGGGAATTGAGAGAGAGGGCGAGAGACCAGTATAGAGTAGGACAGTTGCAGGAGACAGAAGGGTAAATAAATGATGAAGAGAGATGTGCGGAACCGACAACTTAGGTAAAGAGATAGAACAGATGTGGGTGTGTGGGTGTGTGTGCAAGAGAAAGACAACTGAAAGTCCGTTGAGAGAGGTAGAAGGGAAGACCGGTGAGAGACAGGTAACAAACAGAAAGACAAAAGCAAAAGAGACAGTGGAGAGAGAGGTGACATCACGAGTGACAGAGACAGGTGAGTGAGACAGAGAGGGTAGGAAAAATACATACATGTTAGACAGGAACAGCCAAGAGTGATAGGAAGAACAGGTGGGACACATATAGAGAAAGACAGTTGAGAAAGACCTGAGAGGAAGAGAATGGGAAAGAAAGTAATTTTACACAGGGAGAAACAGGCAGTCATGGCTGGCATAGTCTCGCGGGGCGGGTCGCAGGGGGGGAGTCGCTCAGGGGTGTTAATTTAATTAATAATAATAAAATTATTTAAACCTACCTTTTTGCTGGCCGGGTCCCGTGTCTTGTCTTCAGGAAGCAGCCAGCCTCCCTCCCCTAAGCCAATCACAACGCTCCAGTGGAGCTTTGTGATTGGTCGGGACGCCTTCCAGGAAGGGGCTTACGGGGAGGCCATGTTCTCCATGAAGGCTGCATTGCAGCCTGCATGGAGAACTATAGAGAACTATAGAGTGCGCATGACTGGTTGGGGCGGCCCCAGAGGGCCGAAAAAACAGTCAGCGCCCTCAGCAATGGGCACACCACTCCTCCCCTGCCCTAGAGCAGACCCGCCCACCCTCCTGCCCCCAACCAAACCCTTCTGCTTTCTCGCAGTGCGAGAAGCAGAAACATAAAATGGTGGACAAATTCTGTGGAATTCCATAGAATCAAATTCTGCCCACCCCTACTAAAAATGGCCTTACCACCCAATACCCTTACCCACCCCTAAACCCTAAAAAGACCCTTACCACACTATACCCTTACTACCCCTAAACTATCAAAACAACCTTACCATCCAATATCCTTACCCAACCCTGAACCCTAAAGATGCCCTTACCACCCTATACCATTACCCACCCCTGAATCATAAAATCACCCTTACCACCCTGTGCACTTACACACCCATAAACCCTAAAAACATATTTTCCACCCAATACCCTTACACACCCGTTAACCCTAAAAATACCCTTACTATATTCTATACACTTACCCAACCTTAAACCCTAAAAACACCCTTAGCACCCAGTACCCTCACCAACCCATATACATATATTTACATATATATATTACCTACTGGCGGTCGCCAGTAGGTAGTTATAGTTAGAACCTTGTTCCTATTCAAAAAGCATTTTTTCTTTTGCCAATATCTTTAGCACCGGTTGACGAATCTTTGGGAAATTTTCAAAACTAATGGGGCGCTCCAGTCAGCTCCTGTCTTGAGAGTTTCAGGGTGATTCGTCACGCGGGGGCCGAGAAAAAAGGGGGGTCCTAAAACATGTTTTCAACATGTTAATTTCCATAGGAAACTTTACACACGGCTACAGCCCGAACTGCTGAACGGAATTACCCCAAATTTTGCAAAAGGTAGCCTTTGGTCCAGAAAGCACTCTTCTCTTTCAACGGGCTCCCGCGCTTCGTTTATTTCAAGCCCCCGGGTGGGTCAGGTCCCGCGGGCAATGCAGAATTATGTAGCAGGGGTCCGGGGGGCCTCTGCAGCCCCGGGGACCACCACCTCCCTGGGGCTTTGCTGATAATGCACAGGGGGGCACGTGGCCCCCCGCAGCCCGGGGACCCCCACCTCCCCGGGGCTTGTTATAAAAAATGCATGGGGGCTCCTCCCCCCCTACGCTGCCCCGGGGACCGCCACCTCCTGAGGCTTTACTTTATTTAGGGTGGGGGGCCTCACAGGGTAATACACTTTATTTAAATATGGGGGTCCATTGCGGCTCCCCGGCCCCGGGGACCACCACCTCCCTGGGGCTTTAAATAAGTTGGGAGGGGAGCCGCGCGGCCCCCTTCCTGGAGCCCTCCTTGGCCCTAGGGAACGCCACCCCCCAGGGCCGGCTCCAGCAATGTCCCGGGGTGCCCACGAAATCGGCCTCGGGAGGGGGGCTGCACGGCCCCCTTCCCATTTTTTAACAAAAAAATTATAAAATGTCTCAAGCCCTGGGGGATGGGGTCCCCAGGGCCCAAAAATATTAAGAAAGGGGGCCAAACAGCCCCCTGCTAAAAACAAAAAAGAGAGAGAAGCCGGCATCTCGCTGGAGGCCTCACCCCCTCCCTGCAAACGCACCCCCTGGCACGTTTTGGGTTGGGGGATTAAGTCCCCTTGATTCCTAAGGGTCCCTAGGGGCCGACTAACCCACCAGGTACCTCCAGTAAGCCCCACACAGTGGGATTGCTGAGTGGTAGTCCGAGGCCATGCCCCTTTTTACACCACTCTGCAAACGCACCTCTTGGTGCACTGCTGGGGGGTAATAAGGTTGTCTTGTGTCCTGAGGACCTCAGGTCTAAAGTGGACTTCATCCCCCAAGCAGCAGTTTGCCAAGAGGCGTGTTTGCAGAGTGGTGTAAAAAGGGAGCGTGGCCTCGGACCCCTCTCAGCAATCCAGCTGTATGGGGCTTACTAGAGATAACAGGAGGGCTAGTTGGCCCCCAGGGACCCTCAGGAGGCAAGGGGACTTCATACCCCAACCAAGAGCATGCCAGGAGGTGCGTTTGCAGAGTGGTGGAGAAAAGGGGCGTGGCCTGTTGCCACCTCTCAGCAACCCCACTATCTGGGGCACTGGGGCATACTGGAGGTATCAGGTAGGCTAGTTGGCCCCTAAGGACCCCCAGCAGCAGAGGGGGCTTTAATCCCCATACAACAGCATGCCAGGGAACACGTTTGTAGAGTTGTGGGCAAAGGGGGCGTTGCCTGCTATGAGAACTTGCCAATCCTGCTGTGTGGGACTTACTGGAGGTAATAGGAGGGGTGTGTAACTACATATGTGAAAGGCAGTATATGTGAGTGTTGGAGTAAGTGAGGTGGTGTGTGTATAACTGTATAGGTGAGTATATGGCACTGTGATTGATTCTTCGGGTGACTGAGTAGGTGCGTGAGTAACTCTAAGGGTGAGTGGCGGTATGTGAGTGTCTGTAGGGTATATGAGTGTGTATATCAGTGGCTGTATTGATGAGTGACTGCGTGAATGAGTGACTGTATGGGTGAGTGAGTGGATGAGTGTATAGACCTATGAATCAGTGAGTGTGTATGTACTAACTGGTATTGGTGTGTCTATGGTTTCGAGAATTATAGTCTGTATTTTAGAGTGGGTGTATGAAAAGTTATATTAGGGTGTGAGGAGGTGCATCAGATATTAACTGGATGATGTCATCAGTGATGTCATTTGACATGTCATCAGTGATGTTACTGACCATGTCATGAGTGATGTAATATGTGATGTCATCAGCAGTGCATTGCGGGGGCGTGAGTTATAGTTAGCTCAGCTAACTATAACAGCTGAATTTCTCTGGTTTTGTATGAGTGAAATGTCAGCCTAACTATAACGTCCCTGAAACCTGTGGTTTTTTCAGTGAATTTCTAAGGTTTTTAAAATGCTAATACTAACTATAGCGTCCGTGAAACCTCTGGTTTTTTCAGTGAATTTCTAAGCTTTTTAAATGCTAATTTCTAACTATGCCTACATAGGTAGGACATGTACAGAAAGAGGAAGAAAGGCACAGAAAGAAGCAACAGAAGTGCAGAAAGATGCAAGCGAGGTGCAGAAAGAGGAAGAAAGGTGCAGAAATAAGCAAGAAAAATGCAAAAAGAGGCAACAGAAGTCCAGAAAGAGGAAGAAAGGTGCAAAAGAACCAAATAAGTGCAGAAAGAAGCAACAGAGGTGCAGAAAGAGGCCTACTTCAACTGTACCTTACCACAGACTCATACAAAGTAGCCTAATCACTAATCCTTCTCCCAAGATGTCTTAAACCTCATTTTTCTCTTGAAGGTTCCCTATTCATCGACTGCTCAGAATGTTAGGCCTACCAAATATAAAATAGCAATCCTAACCATATCACTGTTCTAAGTCTGACCAAGTTTGTGAAGGTATGCATGAGTGTGTCTCTGCTTTTATCTAGTGACATGTTACATAAAAATAAACATACAAATACTTGAATACCTGTGTTTCAAACAGAATACTCTGTAAATTTGTGCACAAAATGGTGTATGTATTTCCTTCTGCTCATAATACAGGACACATGGGTGTTCAATAGTATATTTGCAGGGCTCTATAACACCTATATACATAAGAAATGTCTGCTTGTGCAACTGAATGACAGAGCAGAACTGAGAACATTTAACCACCTATAGGAGAAGCTACCCGCTTTTAAGCTCCCTTCTTTAGATGCATAACACATATGAGAATACATATACAAGTAGACATATACCTCAGTCACGAAAGCACGCACACCTTTAAACTTGACAGCTTGCACTTCCCATTTGAGTACAGACAGAGGGGAGAGAAGTACAAAAAGAAGCAAGAGAAGTGCAGAAAAAAACAAGAGAGGTGCAGAAAGAGTAACAAATGTGCAGTAAGAGGCAAGAGAAGTGCAAAAAGAAGCAAGAGAGGTGCAAAAAGAGGCAAGAGAGGTGCAGAAGAAAGAAGCAAGAGAGGTGCAGAAAGAAGCAAGAGAGGTACAGAAAGAAAGGAGGTGCAGAAAGAGAAAGAGATGGGCAGAAAGAGGCAAGAGAAGTGCAGAAAAAGGATGAAAGGTGCACAAAGAAGCAAGAGAAATGCAGAAAAAAACAAGAGAGGTGCAGAAAGAGTAACAAATGTGCAGTAAGAGGCAAGAGAAGTGCAAAAAGAAGCAAGAGAGGTGCAAAAAGAGGCAAGAGAGGTGCAGAAGAAAGAAGCAAGAGAGGTGCAGAAAGAAGCAAGAGAGGTACAGAAAGAAAGGAGGTGCAGAAAGAGAAAGAGATGGGCAGAAAGAGGCAAGAGAAGTGCAGAAAAAGGATGAAAGGTGCACAAAGAAGCAAGAGAAATGCAGAAAGAAGTAAGAGTGGTTTGCGCACCATTAGTACCAATTTAAAACCCACATTTACCAATAAATAGCAGGTGACCATTCCAGGTTTACAAAGGGCCTTCCACCACACTGTAACACTTGTCGCTGCATTTTTGGTAACGTTTTAGGTGTTTAAGCTATAAACAAGGTTTTTTTTTGTTCAAATCTGCAGATTATGCAGCAGATGATGGATTATGTGGCAAATGCGGGAAATGTCTAAATATGCAAAAATTGGTACAGAAAGACACAAGAGAAGTGTAGAAAGAAGAGAGTGAGGTGCAGAAAGAGGCAAGTGAGGTGCCGAAACAGGGAAGAGGGGTGCATAAAGAGGCAAGAGGGGTGCAGAAAGAAGCAAGAGAAGTGCAGAAAGAGGCAAGTGAGGTACAGAAAGAGGCAGGAGAAGTGCGGAAGAGTCAAGAGAGGTGCAAAAAGAGGCAAGTGAGGTGCAGAACAGGCAAGAGGGGTACAGAAAGAGGCAAGAGAAGTGCAGAAAGAAGCAACAGAGGTGCAGTAAGAGACAAGAGAACTGCAGAAAGAGGCAAGAGAGTTGCAGAAACGGGCAAGAGAGGTGCAGAAATGTGAAAGAGGGGTGCAGAAAGAGGCAAGAGAGGTACAGAAGGAAGCAAGAGAGATGCTGAAAAAAGCAAAAGAAGTGCAGAAAGAACCAACAGAGGTGCAAAAAGAGGCAAGAGGGGTGCAGAAAAAGGAAGAGAAGTGCAGAAGGAAGCAAAAGAGGTGCAGAAAGAGGCAAGAGAGGTGCAGAAAGAGGCAAGTGAGGTGCAGAAAGAGGGAAAAGGGGTGCAGAAAGAGGCAAGAGGGGTGCAGAAAGAAGCATTAGAGGCGCAGAAAGAAGCTGTAGAGGTGTAGAAAGAAGCAATAGAGGTGCAGAAAGAAGCAAGAGAAGTGCAGAAAGAAGCAACAGAGCTGCAGAAAGAGGCAAGAGGGGTGCAGAAAGAGTCAAGAGAAGTGCAGAAAGAAGCAACAGAGGTACAGAAAGAGAGCAAGAGAACTGCAGAAAGAGGCAAGAGAGTTGGGGAAACAGGCAAAAGAGGTACATAAAGGGGGAACAGGGGTGTAGTCCGAGGCAAGCGAGGTGAAGAAAGAAGGAAGAAGTGTGCAGAAAGAGGCAGGAGAGGTGCAGAAATTTGCAAGAAAGGTGCTGAAAGAAGCAAGAGCAGTGCAGAAAGAACCAACAGCGGTACAGAAAGAGGCAAGAGGAGTGCAGAAAGAGGCAAGAGAAGAGCAGAAAGAAGCAAAAGAGATGCAGAAAGAGGAAAGAGGGGTGCAGAAAGAGGCAAGAGGGGTGAAGAAAAAAGCAAGAGAGGTGCAAAAAAAAAACAAGAGTAGTGCAGAAAGAACCAACTGAGGTGCAGAAAGAGGCAAGAGGGGTGCAGAAAGAGGCAAGAGAAGTGCAGAAAGAAGCAACAGAGGTGCAGAAAGAGGCAAGAGAGGTGCAGAAAGAGGCAAGAGGGGTGCAGAAAGAAGCAATAGAGGTGCAGAAAGAAGCAAGAGAAGTGCAGAAAGAAGCAAAAGAGGTGCAGAAGGAGGCAAGAGAACTGCAGAAAGAGGCAAGAGAGGTGCAGAAAGAGGCAAGAGATGTGCACAAAGAGACAAGAGAAGTGCAGAAAGAGGAAAGAGAGGTGGAAAGAAAGACGCTAGAGAAGTGCAGAAAGAAGAGAGTGAGGTACAAAAAGAGGCAAGTGAGGTGCCGAAACAGGGAAGAGGGGTGCAGAAAGAGGGAAGAGGGGTGCAGAAAGAAGCAAGACAAGTGCAGAAAGAGGCAAGTGAGGTGCAGAAAGAGGAAGGAGAAGTGCTGAAAGAGTCAAGAGAGGTGCAGAAAGAGGCAAGTGAGGTGCAGAAACAGGCAAGATGGGTGCAGAAAGAGGCAAGATGGGTACAGAGAGAAGCAATAGAGGTACAGACAGAAGAAACAACAGCGGTGCAGAAAGAAGCAAGCGAAGTGCAGAAAGAAGCAACAGAGGTGCAGAAAGAGGCAAGAGAAGTGCAGAAAGAGGGAAGAGAACCACAGAAAGATGCAAGAGAGGTACAGAAAGAAGCAATAGAAGTGTAGAAAGAAGCAATAGGGGTGCAGAAAGAAGCAAGAGAAGAGCAGAAAGAAGCAACAGAGGTGCAGAATGAGGCAAGAGGGGTACAGAAAGAGGCAAGAGAATTGCGGAAAAAAGCAATAGAGGTGCAGAAAGAGGCAAGAGAACTGCAGAAAGAAGCAAGAGAAGTGCAGAAAGAAGCAACAGGGGTACGGAAAGAGGCAAGAGGGGTGCAGTAAGAGGCAAGAGAAGTGCAGAAAGAAGCAACAGAGGTGCAGAAAGAGGCAAGAGAGGTGCAGAAAGAGGCAAGAGGGGGCCAGAAAGAAGCAATAAAGGTGCAGAAAGAGGCAAGAGAAGTGCAGAAAGAAGCAAAAGAGGTGCAGAAAGAGGCAAGATAACTGCAGAAAGAGGCAAGAGAGGTGCAGAAAGAGGCAAGAGATGTGCACAAAGAGACAAGAGAAGTGCAGAAAGAGGAAAGAGAGGTGGAAAGAAAGACGCAAGAGAAGTGCAGAAAGAAGAGAGTGAGGTGCAAAAAGAGGCAAGTGAGGTGCCGAAACAGGGAAGAAGGGGTGCAGAAAGAGAGAAGAGGGGTGCAGAAAGAAGCACGAGAAGTGCAGAAAGAGGCAAGTGAGGTGCAGAAAGAGGCAGGAGAAGTGCAGAAAGAGTCAAGAGAGGTGCAGAAAGAGGCAAGTGAGGTGCAGAAACAGGCAAAAGGGATGCAGAAAGAGGCAAGATGGGTACAGAGAGAAGCAATAGAGGCACAGACAGAAGAAACAACAGCGGTGCAGAAAGAAGCAAGCGAAGTGCAGAAAGAAGCAACAGAGGTGCAGAAAGAGGCAAGAGAAGTGCAGAAAGAGGGAAGAGAACTACAGAAAGATGCAAGAGAGGTGCAGAAAGAAGCAATAGAAGTGTAGAAAGAAGCAATAGAGGTGCAGAAAGAAGCAACAGAGGTGCAGAATGAGGCAAGAGGGGTACAGAAAGAGGCAAGAGAATTGCGGAAAAAAGCAATAGAGGTGCAGAAAGAGGCAAGAGAACTGCAGAAAGAAGCAAGAGAAGTGCAGTAAGAAGCAACAGGGGTACGGAAAGTGGCAAGAGGGGTGCAGTAAGAGGCAAGAGAAGTGCAGAAAGAAGCAACAGAGGTGCAGAAAGAGGCAAGAGAGGTGCAGAAAGAGGCAAGAGAGGGGCCAGAAAGAAGCAATAAAGGTGCAGAAAGAGGCAAGAGAAGTGCAGAAAGAAGCAAAAGAGGTGCAGAAAGAGGCAAGAGATGTGCACAAAGAGACAAGAGAAGTGCAGAAAGAGGAAAGAGAGGTGGAAAGAAAGACGCAAGAGAAGTGCAGAAAGAAGAGAGTGAGGTGTAAAAAGAGGCAAGTGAGGTGCCGAAACAGGGAAGAGGGGTGCAGAAAGAGGGAAGAGGGGTGCAGAAAGAAGCACAAGAAGTGCAGAAAGAGGCAAGAGAGGTGCAGAAAGAGGCAGGAGAAGTGCAGAAAGAGTCAAGAGAGGTGCAGAAAGAGTCAAGTGAGGTGCAGAAACAGGCAAGAGGGATGCAGAAAGAGGCAAGATGGGTACAGAGAGAAGCAATAGAGGTACAGAAAGAAGAAATAACAGCGGTGCAGAAATAAGCAAGGGAAGTGCAGAAAGAAGCAACAGAGGTGCAGAAAGAGGCAAGAGAAGTGCAGAAAGAAGGAAGAGAACTGCAGAAAGATGCAAGAGAGGTGCAGAAAGAAGCAATAGAAGTGTAGAAAGAAGCAATAGATGTACAGAAAGAAGCAAGAGAAGAGCAGAAAGAAGCAACAGATGTGCAGAATGAGGCAAGAGGGGTACAGAAAGAGGCAAGAGAATTGCAGAAAGAAGCAATAGAGGTGCAGAAAGAGGCAAGAGAACTGCAGAAAGAAGCAAGAGAAGTGCAGAAAGAAGAAACAGGGGTACGGAAAGAGGCAAGAGGGGTGCAGAAAGAGGCAATAGACATGCAGAAAGAAGCAAAAGAGGTGCAGAAAAAGGCAAGATAACTGCAGAAAGAGGCAAGAGAGGTGCAGAAAGAGGCAAGAGAAGTGCAGAAAGAGGCAAGAGAAGTACAGAAAGAGGCAAGAGAAGTGCAGAAAGAAGAGAGTGAGGTGCAGAAAGAGGCAAGTGAGGTGCCGAAACAGGGAAGAGGGGTGCAGAAAGAGGGAAGGGTGGTGCAGAAAGAAGCAAGAGAAGTACAGAAAGAGGCAAGTGAGGTGCAGAAAGAGGCAGGAGAAGTGAAGAAAGAGTCAAGAGAGGTGCAGAAAGAGGCAAGTGAGGTGCAGAAACAGGCAAGAGAAGTGCATAAAGAAGCAATAGACATGCAGAAAGAAGCAAAAGAGGTGCAGAAAAAGGCAAGATAACTGCAGAAAGAGGCAAGAGAGGTGCAGAAAGAGGCAAGAGATGTGCACAAAGAGACAAGAGAAGTGCAGAAAGAGGCAAGAGAAGTGCAGAAAGAAGAGAGTGAGGTGCAAAAAGAGGCAAGTGAGGTGCCGAAACAGGGAAGAGGGGTGCAGAAAGAGGGAAGGGGGTGCAGAAAGAAGCAAGAGAAGTACAGAAAGAGGCAAGTGAGGTGCAGAAAGAGGCAGGAGAAGTGAAGAAAGAGTCAAGAGAGGTGCAGAAAGAGGCAAGTGAGGTGCAGAAACAGGCAAGAGGGGTGCAGAAAGAGGCAAGAGAAGTGCAGAAAGAAGCAATAGAGGTGCAGAAAGAGGCAAGAGAAGTGCAAAAAGAAGCACCAGAAATGCAGAAAGAGGCAAGAGAAGTTCAGAAAGAGGGAAGAAACCTGCAGAAAGAGGCAAAAGAGGTGCAGAAAGAGGCAAGAGAGGTGCAGAAAGAGGGATGCAGAAAGAGGCAAGATGGGTACAGAGAGAAGCAATAGAGGTACAGAAAGAAGAAACAACAGCGGTGCAGAAAGAAGCAAGGGAAGTGCAGAAAGAAGCAACAGAGGTGCAGAAAGAGGCAAGAGAAGTGCAGAAAGAGGGAATAGAACTGCAGAAAGATGCAAGAGAGGGGCAGAAAGAGGCAAGAGAGGTGCAGAAAGAAGCAATAGAAGTGTAGAAAGAAGCAATAGAGGTGCAGAAGGAAGCAAGAGAAGAGCAGAAAGAAGCAACAGAGGTGCAGAATATGGCAAGAGGGGTGCAAAAAGAGGCAAGAGAATTGCAGAAAGAAGCAATAGAGGTGCAGAAAGAGGCAAGAGAACTGCAGAAAGAAGCAAGAGAAGTGCAGAAAGAAGCAACAGGGGTGCAGAAAAAGGCAAGAGGGGTGCAGAAAGACGCAAGAGAAGTGCAGAAAGGAGCAACAGAGGTGCAGAAAGAGGCAAGATAACTGCAGAAAGAGTAAAGAGAGGTGCAGAAAGAGGCAAGTGAGATGCAGAAACAAACAAGAGTGGTGCAGAAAGAGGCAAGAGAAGTGCAGAAAGAAGCAGGCAAGAGAACTGCAGAAAGAGGCAAGAGAGTTGCAGAAACAGGCAACAGAGGTGCAGAAAGAGGAAAAACGGGTGCAGAAAGCGGCAAGAGGGGTGCAGAAGGAAGCAAGAGGGATGCAGAAAAAAAGCAAGAGAAGTGCAGAAAGAACCAACGGCGGTGCAGAAAGAGGAAAGAGAACTGCAGAAAGAGGCAAGAGAGGTGCAGAAAGAGTCAAGAGAGGTACAGAAATAAGAGTGAAGAGGGGTGCAGAAAGAGGGAAGAGGGGTGCAGAAAGAAGCAATAGAGGTGCAGAAAGAAGCACTATAGGTGCAGAAAAAAGCAAAAGTGCAGAAAGAAGCAACAGGGGTACAGAAAGAGGCAAGTGGGGTGCAGAAAGAGGCAAGTGAAGTGCAGAAATAAGCAGCAGAAATGCAGAAAGAGGCAAGAGAAGTGCAGAAAGAGAGAAGAACACTGCAGAAAGAGGCAAGAGAGGTGCAGAAAGAGGCAAGGGACATGCAGAAAGAAGCAATAGAAGTGCATAAAGAAGCAATAGAGGTGCAGAAAGAACCAAGAGAAGTGCAGAAAGAAGCAACAGAGGTGCAGAAGAGGCAAGAGGGGTACAGAAAGAGACAAGAGAAGTGCAGAAAGAGTCAGGAGAGGTGCAGAAAGAGTCAAGAGAGGTGCAGAAAGAGGAAAGTGAGGTGCAGAAACAGGCAAGAGGGGTGCGTAAAGAGGCAAGAGAAGTGCATAAAGAAGCAATAGATGTGAGAAGTTGGCCTGGCATATGCTGTCCACTAATTATAGTGGGCACCTTGCACCAGTCCAAATCGACTCTTATGGTAGATAGGTTAAAGACAACCTTATTGAAAGCTATCCTAGTGGTAGCTATGGAGAGCAGCCTTCAGGCTAAGTCTTGAAGGAATGTAAAGCAGCTTGTTTTACCAGTCTATAATCTCTTGAGTGACCAAATGAAAGAGCACCACACCAGGTATATATTCAAAATATATGTATTTATTACTAAACACACCCCTCTAGTCTCTTTATGAGGCTAGAGTTCGAAGTACATAAGTTATAAGATCTTAAATCACAATAATAGCACAAATACACGTTTGGGCCCTAGGGGCGTACCAAACCATATACCAATAAAGTGGTATGCGAACCACGACTGAACTAGACACTAGGCCTAGAGCCTCTAGAAGTGCTTGGACCACAAGGAACCACCCAAGGTAGTGACACAGGGGACCCACGGGAGACGCGTGCAGTGTAAATACACAACCGCGATACGCCGTTAACTTCTATGGAGAAAGTCGGGATCGGGAAAATAGAGGAAAGGGACACTTAGAAGAGGACTAGGACAAAACCCTTTGAGATCTAGGACTTTGAAGAGTCTCTACCCACGGGAGCACCGGAGTACTCGTGTTACCTCACCCAGGGAAGCCGGGTGCATAGGTGCCTTTCGGGGTCGGGTTTTGTCATCGATTCGAATGGTGATCTGCTGCAAAGTGCTGCTGGCGGCCAAGAGAAAAGTGTCCGGGTGGATCCAAGAGTGGATCGGAGTTCTGGTGAACCTGAAAGCAGAGGAGACAGAGTCTGGGTCACTAGCCAGTGACCAGAAAGGCGATGGACAGATGCCCACCGATGTCGAGTGCTTCAGGTGCGTTGACGGTCGTCTTGACTCTTCAGCCACGAGGTCTGGGAGGCGTTGTCGGTGACCAGGAGCAGGATTCCAGCTGGTGCTTCATGTCTGTCGAGTGCTGAGGTGTCGGCGACCGGATTGGACCCAACAAGCCTTGACAACGGCAAGTCTTGAGTAAGATGTAGATCGTCGATGGTGCAGACCAGCAAGGTCTGTGGAACTCACCCAGCGAGGGTAAGTGAGGGCAGGCCTGGAGCAACCAGGATGCCAAGTAAGGAAAAGATTGGCCTTCGTTAAGGGCTACTAGCCAACGGGCTAGCGACCGCGAAGAAGCCTCGTGATGCCGCACGTGGAGCTGGCTTGCAGGACACTCGTGGAGTGGGGGCCAGTGATCTTCGGTGCAGGTGGTGCTGGAGGCTAGGGCTACTCGGAGCCCAAAGAACGACTTCTTGAGAGACCCAGAAGATGGTGCACTTGCAAATGTGCTTGGTGTCCAGGGGTCACGGTCTCAAGTCACCCACGATAGCCACGGGCCTCAGCTTTGCTGGGGACTCAGGGTAGCCTCGGGGAAGTCTGAGAATCCACCTCTGGTGATGCGATGACTTCGGAGTCCGACGGGAGCTTCAGTAATGCGAACTGGACAGATGCTTCTTTGGTGCCTGCCAAGCAGGGGAGTCACTCCTTGACCCCAAGGGAGATTCTTCAGTCCTCTAATCTTGTCGTAGAGCGTCGAAGGTCCAGGATTCAGTTTCAGAGTTTCGTCCAGGTATAATCTAAAGTCCTAAGGACTGGGTTCCTACCTTTATTCTAAAAATAGGGGTTGAACTACTCTGTGGCCCCACCTATGGGTGGGTCAGGGCAGAGGGGTGGCTACACCCCTTTCCCTTTGTCCAGTTCGTGCCAAAGCAGGGGCTGCAAGCCCCTGATCCGGTTTGAACTGGGGTATGCACAGGGACACCAAATGTGCCCCCAGTGCAGGACTTCAAAGCACCCGAAAGTGCTCCCGCCCAGCCCCAATACACATTATCCTGTCTGGGGAGGTGGTCACACCTCCCTGGGACAGGAAACCTATTGTCCAGGCCTCCCCTGCCGGAGTTTCGTCCAGCAGCAGGAGGCCAGACTCGTGTCTGTGGCAGCAGCATCCATTTTGTGATGCCAGGGCTCTGGAAAGAAGTTCCCGGACTCGTCAGAGTTAACATGTCTTTCCCTCTAGAAGGGTGGAATGCTACCCCCGCTGCCAGGATTGGCGGGGGGTAGTATTCCAAGATGTTTGACACCAAACACGACATGTTTAGGTGCAGCCATTCCAAAGTTAGCATTTTACCGCGAGGATATAATGCGCTTAAGAGTATATGGTCAGGCTGCACTACAAACAGCATCAGAGATGGTCTCCGAACGCTGCAGAGGGGCCCTGCTCATGCAGGGGCACCCTCTCACATAGGAACCATGCACTCTGCCTTTAGGATTGATAAGGCCTGCCTTAGGAGTGACTTATAGGTTTATATGTGTGTATGTATTTCGTGATATAGGTAACCTATATCACAGTAAGGGGTGCATGCACCACCTTACCCAGGCTGCAGTAGCAGACCTGTGGTGTCAGTTTGGATGGCCTTCCAGGGGTAGCATAATACATGCTGCAGCCCCTGGCAGGCCTCTGAGGTACCTTTGCCCTTGGTACATAGTATACCATATACTAGGGACTTATAAGGGCACTCCAGATCCCAATCAGAGATGTGCCTAAGGCACATGGAAACCATTTTAGAGAGGAAGCAGCTAGGCTGGGGCCCTGAATAGCAGGATCCCAGTCCAACTAAGTCATAAACCAGCAAAACACCATAAAAAAAGTGGGGGCAACCATATAGTCAGATTCCACCTTCCTACATAACCCCCCAAACGAAAGGAGATAAGGCTAACCTTGGCCAGTTGGGCCTTCATTGACTAAGTGGTCATATAAGGAAGCACCTGCACTAGCATGGTTGCCCCCTGTCTTATGGTCCACTAAGCAATCCCTCACCCTAAGGGTATGAGAGGGTCTCCACCATGGGGAATCACTACCTGTGGTGTGCTTAGGTAAAGTACAAGGCTGGTGAGGTGTCTGAGTAGGGAAGTGAGGCCCTAGGAATGTTGGCCTTAGCTTCCCCAGATCACTGGTCACCATGTATGCCTGTCTTTCTATGACTGAGTTGCACTTTGCTCTAAGGGTCAACCTTTGGCTGCCTACAGCTGGGGGTTGGGTCCCTTTGGATGGACTACTGGAGGGACATGGCAGGTTTGGAACCTTCTGGTCCCAGGTTTGCCCTTGTCTACCAGAGTCCTTCTGGGGGAGGTCCCTACATAAAGGTATGGGGGATCCCTCAGTGTGTAGAGGAATTTTCACCTGGCTAGGGCTACTAGACTGGGTGCCCCTAATCTGCTGATGGGGGCTTCCTCTGGACAGGGGGCCCTGGGGGTCCACTGACCTCCCTGACCTCTGCAGCCCTGGGCTGACTGAGGCAGGGTAGAGAGGGGCAGGTTACCTGCTCCAGACGGGGTACCACCTTGGAAGGGTCCTCTGCCATCAGGGGTGTGGCCAGGCCAGGCCTGACTACCTCTGTGGCAGTTCCTTCACTAGGGGTAGGGTCAGTTCCCTGAGGAGGCTGGCCCTTACCTACTGTCTGGGGGAAGAAGACTTTTCTTCAACCCTTGTGCTCTCTTTTGGGGGAGAGTGGGCCATTCTTTCAGGCTCCATCTCTCCAAATTCTTGGGCTGGGGCTGTGGCCATCACAGCCCCACTAACCTTTACAGGGACGCCCTGCATCCTAAGATGGGTTTGGTGTTCAACTTCAGCCCAGGCTGAAATTTCCAGATCATTGCCCATCAGGCAATCTACAGGTAGGGTTGGGGACACTGCAACTCTTTTTGGGCCTGTGACCCCCTCCCAGCTGAGATTGACTATGGCCATGGGGTGATCTGTTCTGACACCATCAATGTTGGTCACCTGGTATTTAAACTCAGGTAAAAGCTGGTGAGGGGGGACTAGTTTCCCTGCCACCATGGTGACACTAGCCCCTGTGTCCCTAAATGCCACAGCTTTCTGACCATTAATTATTGGCTCCAATCTGTACCTGCCCAATGCTATGAGACCCATGGTAAAGGTGGCAAATCCTATACCACCATCAGAGTCAGAGGAGTCTGTTGAGGGGTCCCTGTCTAAACTAGGGCCCACCTCTGTTCCTCTTGCAAAAGCACCTAACTTTTTGGGTGCACTACTCCCAACTGGAGGATTACTACTGGTAGTACCAGGAGGGGTGGTAGTAGTTGTGGGAGGAACATTTTCTTTATTGCCAATCCTGGGGCAACTGGGATCAGTTTTCCAGTGCCCAGGCTTTTTACAGACATGGCAATATGGTTTCTTTTCAGGAGAGGAAGGAGTTTGGGACCCACCCCAGAAGAGGAATTTTGGGGCCCTGTAGGGGACTTATCCTTAGATTTATCCCCACCTTTCTCTTGGGACTTAGTAGAATCTTTCTTCTGGTCACCACCCTGATTTCTAGTTTTTACTCTGGTTCTGACCCATTTGTCTGCCTTCTTTCCCAATTCTTGGGGAGAGGTCAGATCAGAGTCCACCAGATACTGGTGCAAAAGCTGGTTTTGACAATTATTAAGGATCTGCTCCCTCATAATCAAATTGTACAATCCTAAAAAGTCATGCACTTTGTTGCCATGTATCCAACCTTCCAGAGCCTTTGTAGCACAATCTACAAAATCAACCCAGTCTTGAGTCTGAGCTTTTTGGGTGTCTCTGAACTTCAACCTATACTGTTCAGTGGTTAGGCCAAACCCATCTGTCAGAGCACTCTTCAAGACTGTGTAATTGTCAGCATCCTCTTCTCTTACAGTGAGGAGCTTGTCTCTACCTTTGTCTGCAAAGGAGAGCCACAAGATTGCTGCCCACTGCCTTTGGGGGACCTTCTGAACTTTACAGGCCCTCTCCAGTGCAGTTATCCATTTGTGGATGTCATCCCCACTCTGGTAGGGAGGGACAATCTTGTTTAGGTTTCTATGGTCATAAGACCTGTCCCTATCTCTAGGGATATTGCTGCCACCATGGGACTCTAGTCCCAACTTTCTTCTCTCTCTAAGGAGATCTAGGGATTCCCTATCTAAAGCCAATTGCTTTTTTCTGATTTCCAGCTGAGTTTCCTCATACTGGACCAGTCTGGCTCTCCTCTCATGAGAGGATTCCCTCCTGTGAGAGGAGACAGAGCTCCCTATAGAGGTGCCAGAGTGGTTAGACTCCTGAGAAGGAGATCTAGACTTCCTGGGCACACTCTTAATCCTTCCTGGGGGACAAAGAGGGCATCATTCTGATCATCCTCATCATCTTCCACAGGAGGGATTGGGTTATCCAGGTCAGGGTCATTGTCACCCCCCTGGTCAGTCTCAGAGGGGGGGCTGGGGGTATTGGTACCCCTGGCCTCCTCCTCTTCCTCTGCCCCACCCTCAGCTCCTACCCCTTCAGTCCCTACGGGCTTACTAAGGTCATAAGCCACCAACAACTCCTTGAGGTGTTGGGTGGTGGGGCTTTGGCCTGTCCTTAGTTTTCTCAAGTTACATAAAGCTCTCAATTCCAAGAATGGGAGTGTATCATACTTGGAGGGTGGAAGCTCAATGGCTTCCTGCAAGGATTCTTTGGATCCTACCCTTAAAGACATTACTAGTGTGGTGTGGTGTATGCACTACCTACTCTAGTGTGGCCTACTAAACTCTCTTGAGTTGTAGAAAGGGTTGTGCTATCCCTTAACACACAACTCTAAGTTCAGTAGAACTTACTGTATTCTAAGCTTAAATTATATGTACCTTAGGTACCTTTAGTGGTTTTCAGTTGATCAATTCAATTGAGATTATCTGGTAAAACAATAGCAAGCTGGAATCCCACACGATGCACACCAATGTGAGAAGTTGGCCTGGCATATGCTGTCCACTAATTATAGTGGGCACCTTGCACCAGTCCAAATCGACTCTTATGGTAGATAGGTTAAAGACAACCTTATTGAAAGCTATCCTAGTGGTAGCTATGGAGAGCAGCCTTCAGGCTAAGTCTTGAAGGAATGTAAAGCAGCTTGTTTTACCAGTCTATAATCTCTTGAGTGACCAAATGAAAGAGCACCACACCAGGTATATATTCAAAATATATGTATTTATTACTAAACACACCCCTCTAGTCTCTTTATGAGGCTAGAGTTCGAAGTACATAAGTTATAAGATCTTAAATCACAATAATAGCACAAATACACGTTTGGGCCCTAGGGGCGTACCAAACCATATACCAATAAAGTGGTATGCGAACCACGACTGAACTAGACACTAGGCCTAGAGCCTCTAGAAGTGCTTGGACCACAAGGAACCACCCAAGGTAGTGACACAGGGGACCCACGGGAGACGCGTGCAGTGTAAATACACAACCGCGATACGCCGTTAACTTCTATGGAGAAAGTCGGGATCGGGAAAATAGAGGAAAGGGACACTTAGAAGAGGACTAGGACAAAACCCTTTGAGATCTAGGACTTTGAAGAGTCTCTACCCACGGGAGCACCGGAGTACTCGTGTTACCTCACCCAGGGAAGCCGGGTGCATAGGTGCCTTTCGGGGTCGGGTTTCGTCGTCGATTCGAAAGGCGATCTGCTGCAAAGTGCTGCTGGCGGCCAAGAGAAAAGTGTCCGGGTGGATCCAAGAGTGGATCGGAGTTCTGGTGAACCTGAAAGCAGAGGGGACAGAGTCTGGGTCACTATCCAGTGACCAGGAAGGCGATGGACAGATGCCCACCGATGTCGAGTGCTTCAGGTGCATTGACGGTCATCTTGACTCTTCAGCCACGAGGTCCGGGAGGCGTTGTCGGCAACCAGGAGCAGGATTCGGGCTGGTGCTCGATGACTGTCGAGTGCTGAGGTGTCGGCGACCGGATTGGACCCAACAAGCCTTGGCAACGGCAAGTCTTGAGTAAGATGTAGATTGTCGATGGTGCAGACCAGCAAGGTCTGTGGAACTCACCCAGCGAGGGTAAGTGAGGGCAGGCCTGGAGCAATCATGATGCCAAGAAAGGAAAAGATTGGCCTTCGTTAAGGGCTACTAGCCAATGGGCTAGCGACCTCGAAGGAGCCTCGTGACACCGCACGTGGAGCTGGCTTGCAGGACACTCGTGGAGTGGGGGCCAGTGATCTTCGGTGCAGGTGGTGCTGGAGGCTAGGGCTACTCGGAGCCCAAAGCACGACTTCTTGGGAGACCCAGAAGATGGTGCACTTGCAAATGTGCTCGGTGTCCAAGGGTCACGGTCTCAAGTCACCAACGATAGCCACGGGCCTCAGCTTTGCTGGGAACTCAGGGTAGCCTCGGTGAAGTCTGAGAATCTACCTCTGGTGATGCGATGACTTCGGCGTCTGACGGGAGCTTCAGTAATGCGAACTGGACAGATGCTTCTTTGGTGCCTGCCAAGCAGGGGAGTCACTCCTTGACCCCAAGGGAGATTCTTCAGTCCTCTAATCTTGTCGTAGAGCATCGAAGGTCCAGGATTCAGTTTCAGAGTTTCGTCCAGGTATAATCTAAAGTCCTAAGGACTGGGTTCCTACCTTTATTCTAAAAATAGGGGTTGGACTACTCTGTGGCCCCACCTATGGGTGGGTCAGGGCAGAGGGGTGGCTACACCCCTTCCCTTTGTCCAGTTCGCGCCAAAGCAGGGGCTGCAAGCCCCTGATCCGGTTTGAACTGGGGTATGCACAGGGACACCAAATGTGCCCCCAGTGCAGGACTTCAAAGCACCCGAAAGTGCTCCCGCCCAGCCCCAATACACATTATCCTGTCTGGGGAGGTGGTCACACCTCCCTGGGACAGGAAACCTATTGTCCAGGCCTCCCCTGCCGGAGTTTCGTCCAGCAGCAGGAGGCCAGACTCGTGTCTGTGGCAGCAGCATCCATTTTGTGATGCCAGGGCTCTGGAAAGAAGTTACCGGACTCGTCAGAGTTAACATGTCTTTCCCTCTAGAAGGGTGGAATGCTACCCCCGCCGCCAGGATTGGCGGGGGGTAGTATTCCAAGATGTTTGACACCAAACACGACATGTTTAGGTGCAGCCATTCCAAAGTTAGCATTTTACCGCGAGGATATAATGCTCTTAAGAGTATATGGTCAGGCTGCACTACAAACAGCATCAGAGATGGTCTCCAAACGCTGCAGAGGGGCCCTGCTCATGCAGGGGCACCCTCTCACATAGGAACCATGCACTCTGCCTTTAGGATTGATAAGGCCTGCCTTAGGAGTGACTTATAGGTTTATATGTGTGTATGTATTTCGTGATATAGGTAACCTATATCACAGTAAGGGGTGCATGCACCACCTTACCCAGGCTGCAGTAGCAGACCTGTGGTGTCAGTTTGGATGGCCTTCCAGGGGTGGCATAATACATGCTGCAGCCCCTGGCAGGCCTCTGAGGTACCTTTGACCTTGGTACATAGTATACCATATACTAGGGACTTATAAGGGCACTCCAGATCCCAATCAGAGATGTGCCTAAGGCACATGGAAACCATTTTAGAGAGGAAGCAGCTAGGCTGGGGCCCTGAATAGCAGGATCCCAGTCCAGCTAAGTCATAAACCAGCAAAACACCATAAAAAAGTGGGGGCAACCATATAGTCAGAT